>JAOXNX010000001.1:12648390-12666154 GCA_028566075.1 Solidago caesia | reverse complement strand
CGTCCGAGCGGCGGCGGTGTTCGTCCGCGAGTTGGAGCAGCTCGCAAGGAGCCCGAGCCCCACTCCTTCCACCCTTATAGGGAAAGATAGAAATGTATCTTCTGACTTTTAGAAAACATGGCAATAAAAAAATCCACATTTATGCTCGTACGTGATCAAATGATTGCATGAGTTTAAGGGCATGTTATTAGATGTCTCCTTAGAATTAGGTGCAGTAATTCGTACCTTGACACGAACTCAACATCAGATAAACAAGTTAAGGTTGGCGTTAAGCGGATTCATGAAGTAATAAAGAGTTGGCATGGTTATTTTTATGTTGACATGGCCATTCGATGTTTAACCTGTCAACTTCGTTTATTACTAAACAAAATAGGTATTGCAGTCTTGCCGGTAACAGCTGTTATGGCTATCAATAATAAGTAATTGCATGCATTAAAAAACGTGCCGGATCATTTCCAAAAGACAATTTGTGGACAATGCTCACCTTTCATTGTATATGTTTCTATGAGATTTGTTGGTTTTCCAATTGGTGTGTGTTTGTTTTGTTAAGCATATATAAACAATGGGCGAGTTCATTTACAACTTTAATTCTAATTGAAAAAATGAAGACTTGAATATAGGAGTTGCTTCATTTTATCTTGTATTAGTTTGGTTTTTCTTTGTTGAGATATGGCCATAAAATTTCATGCTATGAAACTTAACAAATATTCATTTGCCAAATGGGTTTGTGTCCCATTAAAATCAAAGTCCTACTGCCACTTCCCATCATGTTCCCACTGGCCACTATAATCCGTAGTTTCAAACCAAATGCCCTCTAACATTATATACATCTTAATCTTAATCATCATGATTAAAAGTTTTAATTTTTAAATGATCAAACCGATTAATTATTAATAAACTAAATATAACAGGGTTTCTATCCCCGACTTTTTTGTTACAGGCTAAAACTAATATCTAATATCGCTAAGCTAGAAGCTTGGTGTTGAAAGAATTGCTAATAGTTTTTTTGTTTTTGTTTTTAACGGCAGAAATTAAATTAAGGGGGTGTTTGGCCTAGCTTATATTTTTTGGCTTATGCTTATAAAATATAAGTGGTTTTTGACTTTTTTGCTTTAAGTTTATAAGCTCTTATGTAGTGTTTGGATTAACTATCTAAAATCTAAATAGAAACACTAAAACCCAAAATAAGATGGCTAGGGTTTGGGAGAGGAAAAACGGCGACAGGCATCAACACAAGGAGACAGATGATGGTTGGACACAGGTCAATCATAGGAAGAAACATCGTCACGTCGATCATCAAGGGCGAGGGTTTAAATGGGGTAATAATAATCAGTCACGTGGTAGAATAAACCCTAATGTTAATGAAGTGGATCGATTGGCTACATCAATTTATGTCTCTAACATCCCTTGGGAAGCTTCAGCGAAGGATGTTTGGGAAGAGTGCAAAAATTGGGGAACAGTCATTGATGTGTTCATTCCGGCTAAACTATCAAAATCCGGTGTCAGATTTGGGTTCGTTAAATTCAATAGGGTTCGCGATGTTGTGGGACTGATATCAAATCTTCGTACTGTTTGGATGGGATTGTTTCATTTGTTTGCGGATATGGTTCGAAACCCTAGAGGTGGAGATACTAAATCTCGTAATTACCCGATAGGAAGTAAGACACAGCCCGTTGGAAAAAAGGTGCACGGTAACAATGGCAAGGATAAGTCGTACGCAGAAGTTTTGAAGGCTAATTCCAAGGGGGATGCAAATCCCACGTCTCGTCAATCTTCGATTCCTGTTGATAAACCATCGAATACGGTTAACGTGGAAGATAGTAAAAAGAACAACTTAAAGGTGGTCCAATTAACAGAGGAGGATTGTATGGCACCAGACACTCAAAGAGGTAATTCTTCATTCCTTGCGAAAGTGGTGGATATTCAGGTAATCGATCAACTTTCTTCTATATTAAAGATGCTTGGTTTTAATGATTATGTTGTTAAGTACGTTGGGGGTCGGTGGATATGGGTGGATCTTGATTCTCCATTGGCTGTTAGTTCATTTAAGCAATCTAATGAACTCGCTAAGTTGTTTCTTGAAATTGCGAATATTGAGGATGGTTTTGTATTAGATGAAAGGGTGGTGTGGTTGGACATTACAGGTGTCCCTCTCATTTCTTGGACACAAGCAGCGTTTACAAAGATTGGGTCTAACTGGGGTGATGTGGTCCTTGTCGAAATGGATAACGATGGTGCGTTGGCACATGGGAAGGTATGCGTGATAACGGACAGGATGACTAAAATTCAGGAAACCATTTTAGTTATGATTAAAGGCGTGTCATACGAGATAAACATTGCAGAATTTGCGTATTGGGTTCCGGAATTGGACTCTCGGTCTGAGGATAGTAGTGACAATGATGAGGATTCAGTTGACATAAGTGATAATATGTCCAAAGAAACTCTGGATTTCCAAGAGGAAAAAGAGGCTGATCATAGATTTGAGGCAGATTTTGTTGAGGATGAGATCAACAGTAAGATGAAAGATGAAGGAACGGGGAATGGTGTGGAAGAGATGGTGGATTCCGATCCGTTCAATCTCACAAAAATTATTGCAGAAACAAGGTACAAAAACTCAGGGGATGCAGCACCTGTCTTGGAACCTCAGGTAAGTCCAATGGATATGGAAGATAGGATCGGCCAGTTTGATGAAAAAATGGACAAAGAAGCCTCTCAAAATTCAAAAACATCATCGTCAATGCCACCAGGATTTGGGGAATATGCTGCTGAAGTTAAAAGACAAAGACAAAATGGTAACAAAGGGTACAACAATAATCTTTCATCTAAGTCTTTTTCTTCGTTATGTTCGTGCCACTCTTATTATTCTGTTGCTGAGAAAGAAAGATTGATTGAGTTAGGGAAAGTTATGTGCCTTGAGATGCCATCTAACTTTGGTGATGGTAATCAGGTGTTATTCCAGAGTCGGGTTAAGAACGTGTTCCAATGAATACATTATCAATCAATGCTTGCGGGATTGGGGGTCGGGTGTCGCGTAAACGAATGAATATTGTTAACATAATTAATAATTATTCTGTAAATTTCTTGGGGATTCAAGAAACTTTCTTGTCTTCGATAGATATTATGAGTGTTAGATCGGTTTGGGGTAACATGAATTTCGATTTCGCCTACTCGTTGGCTCGTGGGCATTCTGGGGGGCTTCTATCCATATGGAACCCAGTGGTTTTTTTAAAACATAATGTATATTCTTTTCCTAGTTTTCTTGTTGTTGAAGGTAGATGGAAGGATATTCAAATGGTTGTCTTTATGGTGAATATTTATGCTCCTCAAGATGAAAGTTCAAAACAATCTCTTTGGGCAGCGATTCTGGCTTTCATGGAATCAAATCCGGGTAATTATATACTATTTGGCGATTTTAATTCGATTCGAAATGCTGGGGAAAGGTTTGGTTCTTCCTTCTCGTCTTCAAATGCTTTGGCTTTTAATGATTTCATTTCTAAAGGGAATTTTGTTGACGTTCCGATGGGGGGGTACAAATTCACCAGAATGAACAAAGCTTGTACTAAAGGGAGTAAGCTCGATCAGTTTTTGGTTTCATCGGACTTGTGGGATCATCTTGATTCTTTTTCTTCGGTTGCTTTGGAAAGAAACATCTCGGATCACCACCCTATTCTCCTTAGGCGGTTAGTTGGCGATTATGGACCGGTGCCTTTTAAATTATATCATTCTTGGTTATCATATGATGGTTTTGATGAGCTGGTAAAAAACTTTTGGACTAATGGTGACTATATAAAATCCACATCGGCCCTTATTAATTTTAAAAACAAGCTGAAGGGTTTGAAAGTTACTATTAAAAAGTGGATTGCTTTGGAAAAATGCAAACAGGAGGATATAAATACCCTTAAACAGGATCTAAAAAACTTGGATCAAATGGTGGATATTGGGGATGGCAGTGAATTACATGGGAAAGAACGGAGCAAATTAGTCCAGCAAATTCAAACAATTGAAGATAGGAAATTGTCTGATTACATGCAGAAAGCCAAAATCAAATGGTGCATAGATGGTGATGAGAATTCAAAATTTTTTCATGGAATTATAAACAAGAAAAGGAGACAATTATCGGTTAAAGGGATAAATTGTGATGGCCAATGGATTGAAGACCCGATGGAGGTTAAAAAAGTATTTTACAATCAATTTTCCAAAAAGTTTGCTAAAGTAAACATTATCCCATACACTTCTAGGAGTCGACATTTTAAGTCTTTGAACCAAGAGCAGCGGGATTTGATGGAAGGTGATATATGTATGCAAGAGGTAAAAGATGTCGTGTGGTGTTGTGGTAGCGACAAAGCGCCTGGGCCTGATGGATTTACGTTTGGCTTCATTAAAAAATATTGGGATATTTTGCAAGATGATTTGATTGCAGCAGTTAAAGAATTCTTCGATCGTGGTAAATTTCCTATTGGTTGTAATGCCTCTTTCATTACCATGATCCCAAAAATTGATTCCCCATTGGTGGTTAATGATTTTAGGCCTATTAGTCTTATAGGTGTCATTTATAAGGTGATAGCCAAGATTTTGGCTTCTCGTATTGCTCTTGTGGTCGATACTTTAGTGGACAAGGTTCAGAGTGCTTTCATTAAGAATAGGCAAATTTTGGATGGTCCGTTAATGTTGAATGAGATTGTTAATCATTGTAAGAGGAAGAAGGTGAAAACGATGATGTTTAAGGTGGACATTGCAAAGGCTTATGATACCGTCAGTTGGGATTATCTTTTAACTATCCTCTCTTTCATGGGGTTCGGCCAGAAAAGTATCCAGTGGTTCAAGGCATGTCTCCAGTCTTCTCGTTCTTCTGTTTTGGTTAATGGGAGCCCAACTGAGGAATTTTCTTTTGGGCGTGGTCTCCGCCAAGGTGATCCTCTTGCTCCTTTCCTTTTTATTCTGGCTATGGAAGGATTCCATGTTGCTATGGAAGATGCTAAGGCGGCGAGTAAGTTCAAAGGTCTTGATATTGGTGAATTTTCTATCTCGCACCTTATTTATGCCGACGATGTGATCATTGTAGGGGAGTGGAGCAAAAGCAACTTCCTTAACGTGTTGGATCTTTTAAATTGCTTCTATTTTGCGTCAGGTCTTCAGATAAATGTCCACAAGTCTAAGTTGTATGGGATAGGTGTTAATAGACGGGAGATTGAGAAGCTTGCGTCCATGGCCGGTTGTAAAAGTGATAGCTTTCCTTTCACGTATCTCGGCATTCCTATCGGTGCTAACATGTCTCGTGTCTCTTCTTGGCAACCTGTTATTGACAAGTTCTCCAAACGTTTGTCTAAGTGGAAAGCTAAATTGCTATCTTTTGGGGGTCGTTCGGTGCTCATCACTTCGGTCCTTGGTACGCTTCCTACTTACTATCTTTCTCTTTTCCCTTTACCTGTGCAGGTTCGAAAAAAATTAGAATCGATGCGGGCTGCTTTCTTTTGGGGTGCTGATACGACTGATAAGAAAATCCATTGGGTTAAATGGGATTTGATCTTGGCTAGTAAGGTCAATGGTGGACTTGGGTTCGGTAGTCTCCATGCATTTAACCTTGCTCTTCTTTACAAATGGAGATGGAGATATCACCTTTTTCCGGACTCGTTTTGGGGGAAGTTGATTAATCAGATCCATTATTCTTCCAACGGGGCGGCTCCTGGTAGATTTGTTAGTAGTAAACCGGGAATTTGGAATTCTATTATGAAGCGGGTTCACAGTTTGAACGAGTGTGGTTGGATCCCTTTTCACGCCATCAAACGCAAGGTTGGAGATGGGAGAAGCACTTCTTTCTGGCATGATAACTGGATTGGTGAGAATACCTTGGCTGTTAATTACCCTCGGTTGTATTCTTTGGAAACTGATAAAAGAGCTACTGTCTCGGACAGATGGAATGGAACTAATCACGTTTGGCATTGGAGAAGATCCATTAGGGGTGGGGCCGAAGAAATGCAGCTTAACAATCTCAAAATGTGTCTTAAAGAGGTGACTATTGTTAATTACCCCGATAAATGGGTGTGGGATTGCGGATCTGATAACGAATTTTCTGTTAATAAAGTTCGTAAGCTTATTGATGATTTCATGCTTCCTCGTCATTACATGGCTACTAGATGGATGAAGAGCGTGCCGAGAAAGGTCAACATCCACGTATGGAGATTATTAAAGGATCGTCTTCCTACTCGTTTCAATATTTGGTTTAGGGGTGTTCAAAACATTACTGTGGTATGTCCCAACTGTGCAAATGGTATTGAGACAATACATCATCTCATGACAGATTGTTATATTGCTGGGAAAGTGTGGGTTTCAGTTCAAAAATGGCTAAATGTGATTCTTCCAGTCGCACTTGACTTCATGGATTTGTTATGTTCTGTTGACTCTATGCCTTTTAATGCTTGCGCTAAAAATATTATTAGGATCATTATTTATGCAGTTTGGTGGGAGATTTGGAGGTTTAGGAATGATACGGTCTTTAATCACTCCAAGCAACGAGGTACGGTTCTGATGGATACTATTGTTCATACTTCGTTTATGTGGTACAGTACTAGGGGAAAAAGGAACAATATTCGTTGGAGCGAGTGGATTCAAAATCCCTTAATATGGATCAATTAGCTGTTCGTGGTTACTGGGATCGTGTGAGGAGATTGTCGGATCTTTCATTTGGAGCAATTTATGTTTGTTTTATTACTATTGGGTCTCGAATCGGTTATCTCCTCATCCTCGGGACTTGTTTGGGATCATATCAAAAACGCCCTGGAGTGAAAACCGGTGGCTCGGCCTCCATGGGTGGGGGTTTTTCTCTCGTCTCGTTCATCGTAATTGGCGGGAGTTTTTTTATCCCTTTTATGGTCTTAGCAGTTAAAGTCCCGAGCTGAATCTGGATTGTAGTTGTATCGTTGTAATCTAGATTGTATTTTTGTATTCTTTGTAAACCTTGTATTTTTTTGGATCTAGCATCTTGCTAGCGTCCTCGTTATATAATATATACTTGCTGTTCAAAAAAAAAATATAAATATAAATTAAAAAAAAAAAGAGAGAGTAAAAGGGGCGTGGTGCTCCACCCCCATTCCCATCAGCCTTATAGTGACACTAAAAAAATAAATAAATTCGATCACTCTGAATCTGAAACAACGACATTGAATCTACAACGTTCATAAGAATTACATGTGTAAAATCGTAGCTAGAATTGAAAAAGGAACTCTGCCATCCAAACCCAACAAAACATGAAAATGGGCAGAATCTAACCATGACATCATTAATAAAAGATATCCTTGGAACTTCAAACCAAACTGTCACAATAGTAGTACAAAATGATGTAAAGACGGTTAACGAAAAAAGACCTAAGATTTTAAGAACACTCCAAAATGAAAACAACCATGACCTTAGCTTAAATGAACTTTCTTGAACAAAACTAATCCAAAAAAAGCAGTCAAAGACTCCCGATAAATACGGCCAAAATCTACCATAACTGGATACGAACCACAACCCAATAAAGACATAAACATTTGTTAACGACATAAACATTTGTTAACGACGCTAATGATGATCCATGGATACGAACCACAACCCAAAACACTTGTTGCAACTAGCTATTGTCTAAATGTCTACTAAGAACGAATATGAAGGTCTCGTAATATTAGTCCTCGAATTAAAACATGGTAAGAAAGTCAACAGTAGTCTCTTAATTATTTGTATTTCTTGTAATATTAATTAGTCCTCCAATCATTACTTTAAAAACCTTACTATATATTTATTTTATGTCTTACTATTTCAACTTTTTTTTTAATAAACACATATTACAATCAAAATGTAATTTTAATGGATGTATATTTCCAAAAATTTCTTTAAACACGTAGAGGATACTTTTAGAACACGCTGACCTAAATACCATATATATATGTTGTTTCTATGCGCCTACTGTAAAAAGCAAAAGCCGTACATAAAAAGTTTTATTCTACCTATATAATTCTAAATAACTTATCTTTTAAGCTTTTGCTTAACTGGTTATTTTTTGTTTAACCACAAATGAATTTCAACCATGAATATTCACATGCATGACACATAAGGTTTTTTTTAACCCTACTAAAATATTTTTGTTTAATTACTACCAAGATAGTCTAGTGGTCAGATGTTTAGAAATCCTCATAAGAAGTCTCAAATACAAACCTCATTAGATAGATAAACAACTTGGTTGGTGTGGCCAAGGAAAAGGTCACAAGAATAACGTCATTTATTTCCGGTTAAAACGTATACATATGAGTTGAAAACTCGTAATTTAAACCGACAAAATCTCATCTGTTTCTGGTTAGATATCTTCATTTCTTTGATATCTGGTCTCTGAAGTTTTTGTTAGTTTTTTTAACAAATTGAATTTAAATTACTTACTTTTTAACCTTCTAAAATCTTTAGATTGCGGTGGATTTTGGTTGTTTTTGGTAACTTGTTTATTTATATTATCATTTTTGCTCAACTTATTTACTAGTTTTATATATTCTTTTTTTGGTTGATGATATTTTTGAACAGCTTTAAACAAGTTTATTGGGTTTTATTTTGTATAGATTTTAAATCTGTATTTCAGAAATCTTTGAATTACACCAAAATAATAATAGTATAATAAGTATTATAATAAAAAAGAATCCATGTATACAAACAAAAGTTATAACAGCGAATTAAAATATTTAAAATTATTTTATATAAATAGTGTTATTTTAGATATGCATACATATACTTTAATTTTAAAACTCTTCACTTTTCAATTAGAAATTATGTCCTAAAATTTAAATAAAAATTGTGTGTATCCATATTCAATCTTATTTTAATTTATATTAATTAAATTTAATAAATTGTATAGATTTTGGTAAAAATGTGTAGATTGGAGGGAACACCCCGATCCCTTGGTACCAACATGCGCAAGTCGCACAACTCATGTCCCGGTAAAACTCCTCCATCAAATACCCCACACTTGAGCAATATTTATGGTTAAATATCCTCAATTATGCTTGCAGACGGATTCAAACTTGCACCCCACAGTTTGATAAGGGGTAAACATGGTGGGGCCTGGCTTATAGGGGGCGGCTGACCAAACCTTCTATAAAAAATTGGTTAAATTGTATAGATTTTTTAGAATGGAAAGTTTAATTTTAAGTAAACTGAATTTAAATTAATTTAAATAAACTTGTTTTAAATTTAGTACTTCTCCACAACAGAAAAGGTCAAACTTAGAAACAAAATGGTCAAAATTATTCACTTTATATAATGTACTTTTTTTTCGCATCGATAATTATACATTTTGTTAGTTTTAATAGTCATTAAACTTTTTTAAATCATGTATATAGATCATTACACTCTATTATCAATTTTAAATTTATAACTAAACTTTATTAAAAGTCATGTATCCCGAGGCCCCACATAGTGGATGATTAGAAAGCTCCTGACCAACTCACCTAAGTGAGTTGGTTAGTCGATACACAAATATCATATGTTTTTAATGATCCAAATATCACATGTATACAAATTAAATATTTTGGAGAATTACACTATACTTTGATAGCAAGCGGGGAGAATGACGAAGACCCTCGTCCTCGGCAGGAAACCATGACCGCACTCCAATCTCTCTTGTGTTGTCCAATGAAAGAGCGGCAATTGTTTAACGCCCGGTGTGGTAATCTTTTTCATTGTTAATGTATCAAGTCGTTTAATAATGTAATTGTTAATGTATCAAGTCGTTTAATAATGTAAAATGTTATGTGACTTGTTATATTATGTAACTTTTTGAAAAAGAAAAAAAAAGATTATTTCAATAAAGTTTAATATAGTGTTAATAAGTAAAATATATTAAGAACAAAATAAATCAACTGCTAATATTTTACGTGTATTTGAAATCACGAAAAATATCTAACCAGGGTATACCTTTTATATAAAATTAAAAAAATATATGAAAAATTCAATTATTTTTTCTAACACATGTTTTTTATGTGATTATATTATAATTAGAGTTTTAAAACATGTTTTTTGACTAAGATTTTAATTTATTATAGGTAAAAACAATGACTTATGACAATACTAATAAATGCCTTTTAAATGCTACACTATTGTCCGCTATAACTAGATATTTGACTTTTCAATATTTAGAGATAGAATAGACATTTCCAATATTTAAAAATAAAAAATTTAACAAAGATGCTAAAATCTTTATAAAAGGGATTAGAGGATTAAAGATGAATGCATAAAGAAAACAGAAGTATATGTCTGCAAGCTAGTAAAGCCTATAAATAAGAATTTAAACACTCATTATGTTATTATATATTGCAGTTATTCAGATTAATCTGGTTCCGGATTGAGAGATGGTACAAAATTCCGCTTCTTTTCGCTTTCTCTCTCTATTCAGGACCTAATGGAGTTACATGAGTCGGCTCCTCTTTGCTCATCTAGTAAGGAGATTCTTCATGCGGTGGTGTTGATATCATGTTGGTGTATTTGGAAATCACGCAATGAATTGCTTTTCGAAGGGGTTACGTGGTCTAGCTTACAGGTGGTGGAGTCTATTCAAACTCTTAGTTATCTTTGGATTAAGCACCGGGCTAAAAAGACATCTTGGACGTTGTCAAATTGGATTAGTTTTTCCTTCTTGTAAATATATAATATATTGGTGTGTATATTTCTATTAGTGATTGTATTGGGGTTTATGATTTAAATGAAAGTAGCCGTTCCAAAAAAAATAAAAAATAATGACAAATCTTTTTTATTCAGATGTACACTAACTTTTTACCATTTCATAAAAAATTTCCACCTCATTAGTCATTCAAATACTAAATGTCCCTGTTAACATGAAATATATTTTACCAAAATCTTAACATCAACTAGTACTTTTTGTAATGGTTGACATAATTCATTCATAGCTTCTCTTACTAATAGTTTTCCAAGGTATTGTTTTGGTCTGTAATCACATAATCATTCTGCACTGTCAAGCACATCAATCACGAACTTTGTTCTTTGTAGTTAGCAAGAGATTGCACAACACCGTGTCAAAAGAACACCGGAAAAGGTCATCTATCCCGAGCCCAAATAAAATGGCAGCAAGTGAATTTATATGTCATAGTACAGCTTTTCACCCGCTAATGACTTCAAGATACAAGCAATCGTCATTTAAGAAACTGATACAAGTCCTTTGAACAAAGAACAGGCATGATCCATTTCACACCATTCCATCTTAACAAGCTTATCAGATTAATAACATTTAAGTCAAAAAATTACCAAACAGAGGAACTAGAAACAAAGAAAGCGTCCCAAAAAATGGCATTTTAAACGTGTTCCACACTTCATTAACATTAAGTAAAGCGAAACAAGAGTGTAGAAGGATATATGAAATAAGAAACTTAACATGGCAATTCCACACGGAAAAAATCAGCCATAAGGACTCACCACTTCGGATTCAGTCAAACTCTTGCGACTTCCTCACACATCGGCCAACTTTCTTCCTGAAATCGTCTCTTCTGTCTCTCCATTCTTTCTGTAAACACAACATTACACATGAAGATTATAACACAAATGAATTATATTGAGGCATCATATGGTTGAAACAACAATGTGTAAAAATGGACAACTACATAAAAAGATAAAATAGTTTGGTCAAGTTTCTATGTTGGGGATCACAATATTTTCACTACACAAAAAAAATCAGCCGCCTTTCATTTAAGAGTACTTTGTAAGTTAACCAAATTTCATGTGCCAAGCCACCGCCGCACCAGCAGCAGCCACATCATCAGCTTGACAGGGTCAAAGTTACGGACACAGCAGCTGCCACATCATCAGCTTGACAGGGTAACGAGGTTATCCCCTCAATCAACATTTTTGAAAGTTGAACCCTTTTTGGTATGTGATACTACCATGTTCATCTAAATAGAAATACGACCCAACTATGTTACCCTTTTATGCAATATGAATATGTAATAAAAGGGTATATATTTGTTACCGCAGCTTCCACATTAGCAGGCGATTCGTCGTTAGGGCTGGAAAGCATTGATATAATGCTTAAAACAATGCTCTCTACCTGTAAACATTGTACTTTGATCAATTAATGGGATGTCCAAAAATATAGGTGAAAAATAAATAGAGTAAACATATTGTAAATCAGTCAATCAAGTAGTATAATAACACAAGCAATGTGAGCACGAATTTTTTGCTTGTGGAAAGAATGTGGCAGATAAATTTAAATATAGGCAGAGAAAATGTGGCAAATAAATTGAAGTATCAGCACAACTATTTTTCAAGAATAATTAATATATGAAGAACTACCAAAACTTGTATGAATACTATTTCTATTAGTATGATAAATCATCTAGCTTTTTTTAATAGAACAATTTAGAAGGTTAAAGACACTTGAATATACTGTGATCCGTTTTTAAACCATTTAACCAGTATGGGTGATCAACTTCTTAACCCATCATACTTTGCTCATTGTTGCAATCAGAATATTGTAATTGTAGATATGTGAGAAACCACTGCGGTTTGATATATTTTTTTTATAACTTGGGACAGATTCAGGGACTGAAAAAGCAAAAGAGACAAGCGTACTTGGCAATAATTGGTTCAAATATCAACTTCATTTTCACGCATCATAGTTGATTTTTGTTGAAATTATGCACGATAAACACGAACAATGATTCTATAGCAGTAAGAAGCCAGGAACAATGTTTAGAAAAAGTCAATAGCTCATTCTTCCTCCTTCATACTCTATAATGGTTATACCATACTATAATAAGAGTAATTAGGGGACACTATGATGCTCCAGCTCAATTATTTGCTTGTTATATATTTAAATATGAATCATAAACAGTTTCTCCCTTCTATTGGGCCTCAACAAGTTTACCTAAATTATATGCACATATACACGAAAAATCATGTCGTCTTGTTAGTCCTATATTAAATGCAACGAAAGATCCTGTATTGTTAATCCTATATCTGTAACCACAAATACAATCAACTACGACCACTATTTGAACAAGAGCTTTGCAAATTGCAAAAACAAAGACAGGCATGAAGGATGCATATCCTTATTGACATGCACAAAACTGTGGCATTCCTTGTGTAAAATTCTTCGGATTATGAACATCATGTACGATGAAAAACTTATAAAGACACCCACACAACATACATTTTTATAATAAAACGGCAAATGACATACCGTATGAACTGGAGTCCAGCGTTCACTTGCTAGTTCATAGCCGTTGGGATCATCACCAGGGGGATGAAGAATCGATATACAGACCTTTCCATCAGGGTAAACTTTACAATACCAAAAGTAACATCTTGTCAAATTTAACATGGCGAAATCTAAATATTCAAAAATAAGAAAGAATGCCACAAATGCTCCCTACTAACCGTTTGGATGCCACACCTCCGAGGTAAACCTTACGGTTGGAGGGCTGTTTGGATAATTTTGTGGAAAGGTCATTATAGCATTGAAAAACCCTCCATCACTGAAACAATGAATTCCATAACAAAGAGTCAGAAACATAACCTTCATAAAATACAATCTTAAATGATTATATATATCATCATCTTCCTATCATATGCTCAGAAAAAAGACAGCCGGACATATTAAGCCAATAAAGATAACCTTTTTCACGACAAATCAACAACAAAATCCGCAAATTCAACAATTGATCAACAAACTCTTTATCATGGTTTAAAATTTAACCTAAATCGCATCAAGCTTCAATCTTTTAACAATTATAACGTGAACAAGCCATATTATCCCAAAACCCAAAAGATCCAGTACTTAACAAATTAACCTATATTACATAAAGCTTCAATCTTTATATCAAAAAACTCACTAGAATGAAAATATATACACTAAAGCAGCATAATTAAGCAAAAAAAAACAACTTGTAGATTTATATTGAAAAAACTAAATTATGATAAAATAAATCCTTAAAACCCATGAAAAAATTATGTTCAATTAGCAAAATAAAACCAAATTAAACAAAACCCAGAAAATCAATCTACAACAAAAATAAATAGATTCAATATATTATGATATAATTGAAATATAAAAGAGAAAAAGAAAAAGACAAAAGTGCTTACTATAAAGTATCAGGCGGTCCGATAATAGTGACACTCCATTCAAAAATATTACTTTCATCAACAAGTCCAGCAGAGAATCCATCAACAGGGTTTTTACATAGATCTATAACACAAACCACCCCAGATCATCAAATATCATATATATAATCATATAGATATAGATATAGATATCTTGATATGTATGATTACCTTTGAGTTGTTTCTGAAGAAGGAGACTTGCTTGGGAAGAAGAAGCCATGGATGGATTGATAGATTTGATTGAATGAATGGAGGCCGATGTGAGAGAGAAGAAAAAAAGAAAGAGGAGATTTTTAGTGTAAGCCCTTTTGATTGATTTATAAACTATGCCCCCAATACTAGTGGCTTTGTTGATTAAAAAAAAAGTGGTAAAACTATTTATTCTACTTGGTTTTAGAATATTTAGTAGATAAATTAATATATCTATATAAAAATAATAAAGGAAATTCTTTCCATAAGAATAGCATAAATATCTTTATAACTAACATAAGGAAAAATCAACAGATAATGAAATCTATATGTAATCATTTTATGGTTTTAAAAGGATTTTTAATTTTTAAAAGGATTTATTATTTTCCAAATAATAACTATAAATAATTTAATAAGACTATAAATATGTTTAGAAATTTGATAATGATAAATTATGATTAAGATTCAGATAAAAATAATAATGACGTTATACAATTTTTCTCTTTAAATTTTAGTCAGTTATCATGTTATGTGTTACCAGCATGTCTAAGTCTATCAATTAGCCATGTGTATCCTTATGTTTGACATGATCATAAAATGATGTATATATGTATTTTTAGTCATGTATGTAAACTAGGAATTTGAACTTTTGATGTCACTGATGTTTTAGAGAAGTTAATGACCTCTAACCCAATTAGTTATAAATTTCGAATGAGGGAAGATATTTTGTCTTTGTTTAGAGGTTTCATGTTCAAACCTGAACATTGACGAGTAACATTTAGGATAACATAGGAGGAATAGAGAAACAACCGTTAAGAAAAATAAAATAAAATTTGGGTAGGCGGATTTAAAGTTAGCAAATATATTAAGTTGTTTGGCATAAGGGGTTAAAAGTAAAGTTGAATTTGAGTTGTTTGTGTTTATAGGTAATGTTATGTTTATCTTGGTTTGGAGTTAGAGATAAATATCGGATAATGATAGACTATTCTTTAGATATTTTGAAAGTTTTGGATTTAATCTCATTGGATATAAGATGCTAAGATATTTGTTAGAGTTAATTACACCAATGGTCCATTTGGTTTGTTACAATAATACAGTTTTTATTCCTAATTTTAAAAAAATACCTACAGAATTTGATAGTTTGGAAAAACTCACTCTGTAAAAATGAAATGTTTCCATGGTCGTTCGGTGTTGCAATGATTCAACATATGAGTAAAAAATGTAAAAATAAGAAGAAAAATAAAAAAAGATTTGCCATTGATATGATGAGTGGATTTAACACACTTGGTGGATTGGTACTCTAAAATGTAAAGAAAAAGGTGAAAGAGAAATAAATGACAACATCAAATTTTGTTTGGTCTACCAAAGGGACAATTTCCTTTTGGCACTCTATGGTCCAAAGGATCGTTCTTTGAGGAAACATGGCCATGAAACTTTATAAAGTAGATGTATCTTTGACATGGTCCATGAGATAAAAGCTAAAGGTGAGCATCACCCCTATTAAAGGCAGAAATGCCTTTACATTATTTAATAATTCATAATTTATTGTTTGAAAATTTTAAAAAAGTTCTTTGAGGTAAAAATTATTTTATTTTTGATTGTCCACGATGAGAGTTATATGTAAAGATGTCATTCCTTTATAAAAAAAAAAATAATTCTTTTCTCTTCTTTGCGTAGATCTCACTTACTGTTGCATTTTGCATGTAGTTATTATCCCTAATTAATTAATTTGTAGGTCATGAGCCTCTAACATTGACAAGCGGGTAACGAACCCTGTCCATAGAGGCTATTTATTTTATGGGAGATGATAAATTTACAACATTTTTTGTCATCCATAACAATTACTGCTTTAGACAGTTGTACATTATACAGTAACAGCTTGTATTTTGTTGTAGATGGCAAAAAAAATGATGTAAGTTTATCACTCCCCTTATTTTATTAATGGAAAAATCACTCATTTAACTTCAAGCTTTCAACTTTTTACCACTTTAGTTATCCATCTTTTATTTTTGTTAAAATGGGATGCAACCTATGTAGTTAATAGCAGTGCTATAGCGGTTAGCGGCCTTCGGTCAAAATAGTGGTTCCACTATTAGCGGCGCTATTTACCGATATCACGCCGATATATTGATTACTATATAGCGGTCATATCAACGCTATTACCGGTTTTGTTCATAGCAACAAATTTTGAAGGCTTAAAATGGCGTACCTGATTTGAAACAGAAAGATTTCGACGGATCTAAATGTAGAAGAAGAAGATTTAGAGGTAGAAGAAGAAGATAGAAGTAGAAGCATCACAGAATATCTAGAGGTAGAAGAAGTAGGGAGCGTTGTTCAAAAATAAAAAGAAGTGGCGTACCTGATTGATATATTAGGGTTTTTTGGTGTCTTTAAATAACTTTTAGTTAATTACACAACACCCCCTCGACTTTTATCTTTTCATATTTGACAGGAACAACCCTTCAAACATTGACATTTTTAAAGACTTGATATTATTATTAATTACTAAGTATTAATTATGATATATATATATATATATATATATATATATATATATATTGCATAAGATTAATATTACCGCTATACCACCGCTATATCACCGCTATAACCGATATCTCAAATATCGGTTCTCGACAGCTATAACCGATATTTCGGGTATTAACTACTGATGTGTCTCACTTGACACATGTTCTCCACATCATTTATTGGCCATTTATGAGTTATTTACAGTCGTTTAGTATACATTTGGTGCGTTTATGGTGTTGTTAGTGTTTTCAGGTTCCTAACAGGTATCATGCACAAATTCCATGGAAAAACGACATGTTGAGGTCAAAAGAAGGTCGCGGTTGAAGCATTGGCTAATGTCTCAAGTTTTGAAGCCAGAAAAGGGATGAATGCGTCGAGTCACATAGAGACCGTCGCATTATATTGTGCCGAATCGGTCAATGCGTTGACTGACCCGTCGAGGCTAAACAAGGAAATCCAAGTTTTTACATCAAACCGTCGAGTTACACATAACTCGACGCATCACCTTGTGCCGAGGATCTTAATGCGTTTAACAATGCATCGAGTTGGTCAGAATCGCGATGGATACGACGGGTTGAGGCAGACTCGACGGGTTAAGGGGCCGGGAAAAAGAGAATTAGGGCTGAAGTATAAAAGAGAAAGGAAAAATCATTTTGGGGGGTTCCCACTTATTTTCTCTATTGTTCCAGCCGCCAAAACCTAATTCAAATACCCTAACTCATTTCAATCACATCGGAGAAGAACGGAGGATCGATTCTCATAGTTTCAATTGCTTTGTTCGATACAATTATTATCTATTCGGTAACACAATGTTTCTTATTATTATTTCTTGTTTGATTTCAGTCACCATGAGTGGCTAGACCTTTTATCATCCATTGAGATGAAGTGAAACAATATGATTTGGTTGCATAATTAATAGAATTCA
>JAOXNX010000001.1:12625776-12640154 GCA_028566075.1 Solidago caesia | reverse complement strand
AACGCGTTTTCTGTTTTCCATGTTTTCCAAGAAAACAAAAATGGAAAACAGGGGGTGTTTTCTTGAACTAAACGCGCTAAGAGTTTTTGAATATGTTTATAAATAGAATTACTATGGATTAACAGTCGGTTCACCTAACAAAGTAATTGCCTCAAAGATTATAAACATGTGATTAAATTTCCAAATATTTTCCGAAACTGATGACGTCGTACTTCTATTTTACATGTACTGTTGATGCAATTACTTTTGAACTTTGGTAATCTACGACTCCAAGAACGTATCTTTTTTAAAATTTAATAAATGTAAGGCGCGATCAGAGCGTTGAATAACATATTGCGGGTACCATGTATTTTGTTTTTATTTTTAAATTTAATAAATATAATGTTGAATTAGGTTTTAATCCATAATAGTAAATATTTTTGAAACTATACTAATCTGATAAATAAGCATATCACTACTATACACTAGTTTGGAACAAAACTCTTCATCTTAATATACATTTAACGTGCACTCTAATGTAGTCCTCAATTAATGGACTACGCAGGGGTTAAAAGATAATGGGTTTGAATTATAATTTCAAGTTAACTGGGAATATTTTTACCGTCCAAAATGAAAGTATATATGCTATCTAAATTCATATTTTAAAACAGTTAAATACTGAAGGAGTTAAGAAACTTTAATATAAACTAGAATTCCAGTCATAAAGGTTGTTAACACAATGAATGATTTGTGAGAAAAAGGTTATTATGGTGTTTTCAGGGACAATTAGTGAGAAAATAACAATATGATTTTTAAAATTAATTTATTCTAACAATAAGATTAAGATACAAATTGAGTCGATTACAAAAACGGTGTCCCGTTGTCCATATAGCATTAAGAGGATGATTTATCAAATAGAAGATAAAAAAGCTTTCAATTACTAATTCTTCCAGTCTAGCATTAAAAACAGTAATTCTAATTAACTACCATACACAATTAACCAACACCATTATATATTCAGATGAAATTTTTTAGGGTGCCCAACATTGAGATCTCGACTTCGACAATTAGAACGTCATTCGCCAAGAAGCCATCATGGAGCTCATTCAGTGGCACAAAACTAGCTAAAACCCAACCAGCAGAAGAGCTACTGAACCAGCGAGCAAGTTCTGCAACAAAGAAAAGCCAATAAATAACTGTTCATAAAGAAAAGATTGCAAAACTTCACATATGTTGTTTTAAAAAATGTTCGAAGTTAGAATGTGGTGTGTAAACGCATGGGCACTACCTTCCTCTTCATTGTCCTCATAACTTGGATTCTTAATCCGAAGCTTGAATTTTGCATAAACTCGCCAACCAGCAGGAAACAAAGCATGGTCAGATACTTCTAAATAAATAGCCTTATAAGTATCTTTTCCTTCTTTGTCTCCTTTTGAAAAAAGATATAATTTCCTGCAGTCAATAAAGCACCATCAAAAACACAAGAGATCATTGAAAAATCACACAATGTTTTCATGTGTTGAAACAAAATAAGCAATAGCCAAATTCAATAAATACTTATAAATGGTGATGAGAAAGTAAAAGCCGATGTACCACTTGATATTGCCAACTTTGAAGACATCTGAACAAACAATTTTCTCCTTAACATCTGAAAATTGATCAATTCTCCAAGTGTAGGTATTCCTAGCTGCCGGAGGCTTTATAAATGATAAGCATCGATCAGTTTGTGCAAATTCCGAAACAGCAAAAACCTCGACACCAAACACACACGCATCATTCAACAGGTACCCATTTTTACTCTCCTTGAAAGACTCGAGTGATATTAGTTTGTCAAATCCCCAGATTTTCTTACTCTCATTAAACTTTGTCCTGTTACCATCGCCATTGATATCTATATATACACATATAAACTACATATTCAAAATGGTCTGACTTTTCGTAAGTATACATATCACATAATGAGATGATAAAATAAGTTTAAAAGACAAAATATTACCGTGAAAAGTTGCATAGTTATGGCTTTCATGATCATAAACATAAAAATTAACATCAACAAAGACCTCCCACCCCTTTGAGAGGCTTCCAGTGTCACATATCACAAGATACAAAGATATATTGTTACCACAACTTTTCTTATCATTTCCATTTGGATACAAATCTAGTCTCCTGAAAATATATAAATTAATAATCATTCATCAAGTTTAATATGAAAAAAACATATAATTAATACACTAGTTTAGGGATATATAGAGCTGACCATTTATGACCGCTGACTTCGAAAACATCAGATTCAATTTTGATAGGTTTAGCTTCAGCAAGAAGAGAGAAAGACTCGATCTTCAACATATAGTGGGCTGGTTCACTTTTCCTCTTTGAAACCGACAACATTTTTGCCCAACCAAATATGCTTAAGACTTTAAGAGGGTGCGACGATATAACTTCCTAAGAATCTGGTATTGTTTATAAGGACTAAAATGCCTACCTTTTGGACTTCCTAAAATGCGTAATTAAGAGGTGCAACGATAGAACTAGCTCTCTGATGATATCAACATTTTTGCACAACCAAAATTATATGTTTGCCAAATTTATATGTCTTATATATACCTAGGGAATCCGATATTAACTCGTTGAAATCAAATCACACCATAAAACGTGGTTAAGGTGGTTATCATAAATAAATAAATAAAAAGTTTTCAAAAGGGTTATATTAGTAACTAGTTAAATTTTACGCGACGGGAGCAAAAAAAAATCATCATATTTAATAATAGTAATATATATATAGGAACGTATAAAAAATTCAGTAATGGGAATGCTAGGTTAGCGGGAAGACCTTATATACGTCATGTCGTATATAAGAATTGATACGACACATTAGCCATATTTCATGTACTTAAATGTTTTGGTGTTGTTATAAAAGTCATCGGGGTAATCCTTTTACCCAAAAAATAGGAACATCAAATGGGTAATAAAATTACCAATTGGAATTAAGAATAAAAAAGTATAATTAATATAAAGGGCTAGATGTAATTAATATAAAGGGTTAGATGTAAAATATATATAACAATTATAGTAACACAAATTAATTATTATATAAATAAAAAAATGTTAATCATTAAATAAAATGTCTTGCTAACTACAGCCAGTTTTGCATGATATTAATGAAGGGAAAATGTTATTTAAATTTTTATAATACAAGACACATATTATAACTATTATAAATATAATATAGTAATAATTTTGCATGTTATTAATGAAAGGGAAAACATTATGTTCGATTTTTGTCTATTGTAATCCTTGAAATATAAAATAACAAATCAGTAATCACATTTGGTACAGACAGATTTAAAAGCATATAAATTATGGAGTCAACTATATAATGTTTATTAAAATTATTATATGAATAAAAAATAATAATTTTTTTATATGGATTATTCGAGTTCACCAAAATAAAAAAATATCACCTATAACCCAAACCAATTAAAATTATATGGGTGTAACATCCCAAAGAATTAAAAGTAATAAAATAATCTATTTTGTATTTTACCTTTAATTTAATTTCCTTGTATTTTATTTTTAGAAATGAGATTTAATTAGTTGAAACCTTAGTGGATAGTGGGTATTATACCCACCTATTTTCCAATTAAGTCGTGGCATCTTCTCAAAGTGCCAGCAAGCCAAATGTTCATGACTCATACTTCATTCTATTACCATTCTCTATTCTCAAATTATCATTCCAAATTCCAGAAAATTTCTAAGTAAATTATACCATTTAATCAAGCAACAATCCATAGTAATAATAAGAACTCATCTTCTTCCTTGCTAGTAATATCAAATTGGAGTTTTAGTGTGTATGTGTGTATTGACACACTTGAAGAAGAAGAAGAATTTGGTGGTTCCATCTTTTCTAAGGTAAAATCAATGTCCTTTTTATTAGTTTTGAGAATTAGGGTTCATGCAACCCAACAGAATTGGGGATTTTCATAGAAATGGTGTATTACTATTGAGTTTGATTATCAAGTTATTAGTAATAATATTATTGTTAGTGGAAGTGGTCAATTGATGATTTTGATAAGAAAATGTGGTAATGACCATTTTAAAATGATTACAGAAAAGCTAGTAACATGAGATTTTATGATTGAGTCAAGTTCCATAGTAATGTGTTTGAAAATGGGTGATGGGAACCAATGAAATTGATTAGTTAGTTTAATTGATGAAGATGACCTTATGCATGTGATTTTGATTGAATTGCTAGGTTGAAAGCATTCATAGTTGAATTGTGGTCATCTTATTTTGTTGTCGCATTGGAGGTGAGTTTTCTTGCATACTTATAGATATGTGTTGGGTCGATTACAAGTAAGGGCGCAACCCGAGGTTGTGATCAATTCGGTATAGGCCTAAGTAACGACCATGGTTAGACATACGCTCGGGTGCGTATGCAAACGAGTATTCACGCTTTATAGGCGTATGATTTAATGAAATGGTACCATATATGTAATGATGAGTAAGGTGAAGTATAAAGAGATGGTATGACGGTATCATAGGCTTTATACTATTACCTTACTATGTTCGCCCTCCAATATATGTTTATATGTATGCAAGTTGATTCACTAAGCATTGGCTTAATGTTTTAGTTGTTTACCCTTTTTAGGCGGTTCCCGGAATTGAATTGAATAGCTTGAAGTTGAAGTGCATAGTGAAGATTGCACTTGAAGGTATATTGCCATTGTGAAAAAAATGGTATTTTGAAGTATAGGTGTAGATAGCCTTTGACCTTGGCTCGGTATTCTACTTGTGTCATTTTGGTATATTATTGTAAATGCGAGTTTGAGTCAAGTGCTTTTGTGAAGTGATGTAACGAATGAATTTTTGGATAAATGACGTCTTGGGTAAACGTTGGGTAAAAAACCCGTTTTTATGTAAATGTCGTTTTGAATGTTATATTTCATGAAAACTTTGTAATGGTCTAAATATATTTTCTGACGTGTTCATGATTGTTTTGATATATCAAAATGGTTTGGTTTGGTTGCAATTCATGTAAGGTGTCAAAATGTAGTTTTCTGGCAAAAATGCAGTGCATCGCGACGCGATAAGGCTTGGTCGCGCCGCGATGGGTCGTGCGGCACGAGTCATTTATGGTCAGTAGAAAAACTCGCGAAGCGAGAAGATATTGGTCGCGTCGCGTGGGGTTTCTTTTACGTGATCGCGTCGCGATGGCTTTAGCCTCGCGCCGCGAGGTACTGTGTAAAAAAAAATAAATTTTTTTTGTCTTTTCGGGTTGAGTCCTTTCACACAAATTCATAAAATTAATTAAAAATTTTTTTTTTTTTTTTTCCCATTTGAACAGAAAAAACCGGTCAAAACCGGTCGGTTCGAATCTCATTAAAAAGGGTAAAAAAACTATCCCTAAAAAACCAGACACCCCTCCAGAACCCGGTCAAACCGTTCCGACCGGCCCGTTCCAATCGGTTTTTAAAACATTGATACTAAATGTATCGCTTGGGTAGCAAAATTATTCAAGGAAATGATATTTTGATGAGAGTCAAGTATGTTTAATACTCCGTAGTCCGTATATGTCAAAAGTCTTGTTTGGGTGGCCCCTGCTAAAAGTGGATCGACTTTTGCAACATGTTTTCATTGCCATTTTTATTAAACAGAAGATGTGTGGCCGAGAAGGGTTACAAAAGACAAGACATTATATCTTTGTTACCAATGTGTCACCAACCCTTAAAGCGCTATCAGTTATTAGCCTCTCACACCGGCTTAGTGTGCCGGGGTTGGGGCTTCAGTGTGCAATGCTTTGTTTTGTTCCCGGCACGCCGAGTCAATGTTTTATACTTTTTAGTGTTAAAACTTAAAAGTGAGATAAAATATATATTTTAATTAAAAGTAGTGTTACAAAAATGAAGTTTAAAACCGAAAAGTTGAAGTTAAAAGATGTTGAGTGTCGTGCTGACGTGACAGTAACAAACTGAGAATTGATGACAAATTGGGTTTTGGGTTGGAGATTATATCTTTTATAAAATTATGTGATTGGAATTGTGGTTTTTGTTTACATTTTTCTACTGCCTTTGTGCTATGCATAGAGATAAGTTTTATCCAGACGTCTTAACATTCAAGGTTAATAAAGCAATCGCTATGCATGGAGAGAAGTTTCATCGAAGAGTTTGCATAAAAGAATGTTATAAAATTATGATTTTAAATTGACAAACTCTAAGGCCCTAATAGGAAAATTTGCCTTAGGTCTCTCGATATCTTGAGACCGTCCTGGTTTTACCTTTATCATTTGGACAAGTTAATACTAGTCATCTGTATTAAGTTGTTTATGGTTTTTTTTTTTAAGAACGACGAGTTAGTTGTTAGTAATCGAGTACCCACAGTGACATCTAAGCAGACGGTATGCAGATCCTGATCCACGTTCCCTCGTTATCATCCCCAAGGGTTTAGGGAAACCCTTAGGGATACCACTCTAAAGGGAAAACCCATTGATAAGACTCGAACCCTCGACATCTCCAAAAGAAAAACCCTCTCACACGGCAACATTTAGATGGTCAATCCTTCTAAAAGGATTGGTTAGTTGTTTATGGTTTTAATTACTCTTTCAATTGCATATTAAAAACATGTTGTGGGTTTTTTCTATTCAGTAATTCACTGTGTTAAGAAATAGAGCCTTAAATAGTACACATCCAAACTAGTTTTGTAACAAGTTTAGTATGGTATCCCTATTCGGTTAATTGAGTAACTGAATAGAAGCAGCATAGATATTAACATGCACATACACAAAACACAATACTCTGCCACCTGCGATACTTTGTCACCTGCTTTTAGATAGGGTGGTGGGGGTTGTTTCACTTGAGTAAGGTCTCAGGTTCGAGACTCACTTGGGATTTTCCTCCTCGCAGTAACCACAAGGGTATCCCTTGGGGATGGTAACGAGTGTAATGTGTGGAGCCTGGGTTCGAGGTCCGCATACTAACCATTTAGATGTCACTGTGGATACTGTGGATTCTCGAGCCAACTAACTCACCTTTAAAAAGAACATATAGTAAAATAAACACCACCAAAGGCATAATCTCAATAATAATAATACACTTAAAATGGTTCATTAAACAAAGGAAAACAGACAAAAAAAAAAAACTACTATAATTCAACCCACCACTTTAGAGATTCCACTTGTAAAATAAGGTTAGTAGAATCAATGAAGCATCACATAACCCCACCCACAATTACAAACTCTAAACCATTTAGTTTCTACTAAGTCAACATACAAGAGGTTTGAGATGGACGAAGGCAGACACGAACCTCATGTTCTTCAGGTCCTACACGGTGCTTTGGCACGATTATCTCGAGCATGGTCCCTGTTTCGTCTCTGTAAGCTTCAAGCTTTGCATCTTCGGGAATGGCTGTTGGAAGCTGGATTTCCCGTACAAATTCCCCGGGAAGACAATGCTCAGGTGCTGGATCAGTCATCTTAAACATCCTTTCTTGCCTTTTTAACACCGGCCTACACCCTGTGCTCACACATGAAATCTTAACAATACCTTGTGAGAGGGTGTTCCTCCATGTAACTTTCACCCTTTGAAGATCAACGCAAGGCAAGCTCACCACAATCAGGAAACCCTCTTCGTCTTCATAAATAGTCTTGGCAGCCGTCACAGGCCCGTAAGCACTTTTCAACACCCCAGATATCTCGCTTACCCAATGTCGTTCCACATGATGAACATCAAGAACTGAATCCGAGCTCTCATCATCATTGATACGAGGAGAGTTGTTCTTCCTTCGTTTATTACAACTAGCCAAAAGATCCATCCCATATCCATTTCCGTTTCCGTTTCCATTCAAATCACCGTTCACATGATCTAATAGTGGTGCCGACGACTGGTTAAAACCAGTACTACTTAGCAATTTCTTGGTCTGCTGATGATGACTACCATTAGACAAATTGTCCTTCAAAACTAGAGGTCGTTCAATCTCGAAATCTGTATTTGGAAGATTCCTCCACGAACCAAAATCACTCGCTTCAAGAGTGATCGAAAAGTTCAAATCTCTTCCCGTAAGCTCCATCCACCTTCTCCTTTCTTCCTCATCCAACCCCATCAAATTAGGCGAACGAACAACTTCAATCCCATGAACACACTGAGGATTCGACAAACCCCTATAATGTTTCCTCTGCATCCTATGAGACCTTACAAACCCTTTATCAGCACAAAAAGGAAACGGCTTTTCCCCTTGTCGAGAATGCCCATTCATATAACTTCTCAACTGCATCTTCCCCAACGCATTCTCGGGTCTCTCCTTAAAAACCCACATATACATATTCTCCATATCATGTTGAACCAAGAAAACATCCAATTTCAATTGGGACTTATCAATATCATACCCATTCTCCCTATTCCCCTTACTATTATTATTCTTCGACTTGTCATTCAAAGCCGGCTTAAAATAAAAATTAAAGAAAAACCAAGCACCCCACATACTATCAAGCCGTTTAGCCGATTTTTTCCCAATCTTAGTAACACCGATATGTGTTTCACCATGATAACCATGATGTCCATGTCCATGCCCACCATCTAACATATCACAAGAATCATTTGACAGCATTACTGTCGGTGGGGGAGGAGGACTAGGCTCCGCCGACAAAGGGAGGTTAATATCGGGCGGTAAACTAAGATCCACCGCCCGATTCACCTCCCTATCAAATAAACTAGAATCCATTGACAAAAAATGATTATTATTATTATTATTGTCCATGGATAAGGTTGTCAATGGATCCTCTCCATTCATTTTCTCTTTTGTCGCGGGCATAATTATATTACAAAAATCTTTTGACTATCAACCAAATAAGATGTTTAATTAATTAAGAAAATGATTAAGAATCAGTCAACGTCATATCCGATATGAATAATTGCACACCGGAAACAATTAAATCGTCTTAAAGGCATTTTTTTTTTATAACTATTTCTACCAAAATACAAAAGAGCCAAGAAAATTAGAGGGGTTTGTTATATGTGTTTGGAATTGATTAATATGAAGAAGGATATTCTGATAAGAATGGAAAAGTCAAGATATTGAGAAGAGATAAGGGATAAGATCGAACGGTACCTGTGAAGACAACGCATCGGATCGGTGAATATATATAAATATGTATTATGGTGTGAGAAATTATAGAGGTGAGAAGGGGGTAGATATAGAGAGTGTTTTAAATAAGGGGGAGGGGAAGGAGAAGAGGAAGGTGGCGTTTGTATGAGATTGGAGATGGTGGGGGAGGGTGAGGGGAGAAAAGCCTACACCAGTTGAAGCTACCCGGTTTTGTTGTTTGTGACAGCCGGGTGAATCAAACGGCGTCCATTCCTGCCGTCTTCTCCGTTTCTTCTTCATAGAGCACGTGTTCTTTTTTCTTTTTTTTAAAAAAAAAAATTTCTGTACCAATATTATTGTCTATCTTTTCATTTGGGTCACAAAATTATTAGAGTTATCACCTAAAAAAATATGCTTAAAGATATCCCGGATACATGGTTCATATGTTTTTTCATTTTTAATCACTACCATTGTTTTTGACATGTGTTCAGTCTTTCTTAGTATTTGGCATATCTTTAAGCTCATCTTTTAGGCATATCAAATATTTTCTAATTATTATTCACTATAAAATTTTAAGGAAATGATAAACATAGCATTTAAGACTTAGGGCTAATTTGTTTAAGCATGTATAAGTTGGTTCTACTTAGGTATTTATGTCTATTTTTATGAGATGGTTTGAATAATGCTTTAATATATTTAGATATAGGTCATGGTGTTATTTTTTTATTTTATTTTATATCATTTCACATAATGTTAGAGTAACTAACTTATCAACCTGATGATAACGAACAATGTTATCATAGTTTACTTATAGTGATGAAACAAGTATGGTGTAAATGTTAACAACGTGGAAACATGGTAACGTAAGCGACCGTGTAATAAGCCGACATTAACCACGAAAGTTTATTGACATATATAACGAAACAAATAGAATACTTGGGATATGTTTAAAAAATAATACAACATAGATAAGGAATTCATAATATGATTAAATAACCAAAAAAAAAAGGAAGTATTAACGTGCTTACGTCACAACCTTTAGTTTGAAAATCATCAATGCATTTTCATCATTGAATTTAGTCATTTCCTTGAAACCCAACATAATTGTTAGACCGTTTACCACGGATGTTACTATTTCCACCACTTTGGTAGAAATAGACAAGCATTAACCACTTATACAGTACAATAAATAATACAGACTATACAAGCATTAGTATTTCCACCAAGGGGTGGAAATAGACAGCCCCTTTACCACCTTACTCTTAACAAGTACGGTTCATACTTACTCCAAGTCCCAAGCTAGAAACATTTAATTGCTTATTGCCCAATTTCCTAACATGACAACAAGACACTAAGACACTGTTTTTTTTTTCTTGCATGGTCCATGGTATGCATGAACACGCATATGGATAATCGATTCATTATCGGTCCCTCACTAACCTGTCGTGAGACCAACAAGAGAAAACTAAACCATATAATACTATGATTAAAGAGACATGGGTTGAGATTTGAACTGCTGATATACATTTTTATATTGTATGTTCCCACCACTATGCTACCATCGTAGGGACACATATAAAAGTTATATCTATCACAAGTGAGTGAAGCTGATTTGTAATTGAAACACTTGATCAAATCTTGCATGAATAGTCTATTATCCAATAAGATGGATTATGGTTCTTTGATATTTAACTTACGGAAAAAAAAAGTGAATATGGAGTTATTATACATGTAGGACCATGTAAGTCCTACGTGAAACCAATCAAAACAATGTAGCTTTGATTAAAATTTCTAAAATATCTCTTAAATTTTCATTTCCCATATCTTTGTAATTATTTTTTTTTATTGACCGGCGAAACTTGAGAACCCCCTCCCCCACCGCACGCCCAACCCAGCTTTGAATGAATCATTAAATTGAGCACTCCAACTCGAACCCCAAACCTTCACAGAGGAGAAACCTTAAGGGAAAACCCCCCTGGCCAACCCACCTGAGTGGTATTGTGTAACACCCCAAAATTTTAAAGGTAATAAAATATCTATATTTGTAGTTTTATCCTTAAAATAAATTCCTAGTATTTACTTTTGAGATATGAAATCTAATTAGTTGGAACTTTAATGGATAGTGGGTATAATACTCACTTAATTTGATATGGAACCGTGACACTTAGTTAGAATGCCAGCTCCCTCCATTTTTGTTCAATCACTTCTCTATTCACTGTATCATCCTAATCCTCATCTTCTTTCACTTCTCAATCTTCTGATAATCATCATCCCATAATAATATCAAGATTCTCATCCCCATCAATTTTAATAATATCAATTGGCAAAATTGTTGGTGTGTGTGTGGCTGTGTGAATTGACACACATAGGGAAAGAAGGAGAAGGTTTTGGTGGTTTTCATCCTTTCATTAGTAGCTAAATTCTAAGGTAAAACCTTATTCCTTTGTTATTTGAAATTCTAGGGTTCATAGAATTCATTGAATTGGGGGTTTTTGGGGGAATGGATTATTGGAAGTTGAGCTCAAGTAATTTGGGCATATAGTGGTCATGTATAGTTATTGATATTGATTTTAATTATTTCATAGTTATATAGTAATATTGTTATTGAGTTGAACTCATGGATGGTACTAAAATGCTAGTAATATGTTATGATCAATTTGAGAAAATGGTATTTTGTTAATTGTGGTGTAACCACATGAGGTAAGTGATATTGGAATGAGGTTGAAAAGAATAATCAACTCAATAACAATATATGATGAAATGAGTTCAAGGGAAACAAGTGAATTATGGCTAGGTAGCCTTGTTTTATGATGATGACCTTATATATATTTTGATTATTGCTAGGTGGAAAGCAATCATAAATTGTTATTGTGGTCATCTTGGATTTATAATTGTTGTATTGGAGGTGAGTATTCTTGCATACATGTATATATGTGTTGGATCAATTACAAGATGATGGTGGATTCCATGTCTTGTAATTGATTTGGCTTAGGCCTAAGTAGTGGCCACTGTTGTTTAATCATGCGTATGTACAACGTAATGGTTATTGTATATGGATCCATATGTGTGATTTTGCGTGAAGGTGAGCATGCAAGAGATTGTACGACGGTATCATAGGCTACATGCGAAAGTCCTTATATGTGACCCTCCAATGTATGTGTATATGTATGCAATTGTATTCATTAAGCGTTGGCTTATGTTTTTAGTTGTTTTTCCTTTTTATACGTGTTTCCGGAAGTAAGAGTCAAGGATAGTACTTGATTGAAGTGCTAGTAATCTTGAAAGGTATATTGACCATTTTGGAAAATGGTATTTTGGTGGATAGGTGTATAAACCTTTGGCCTTGGCTCGATATAGACTTGGGTCGTTTAGTTGCATTTCTGCAAATTTCAAGTCTTGGAGTCATGTATTTTGTAAACTCAATATGTATAATGAAATTTGGTGTTTTGTCATCTTGGGTAAAAATCCGGGTAAATGACCCGCTAGTCGTAAAAATGTAAATTTTGGTTAGTTTTATGTAATGAAAGTTTAGTAATGGTAATTTGTAAGCTTTGTCATGTTAAATGTCCAGATTTGATGTCGGAATGTTATGTTTGGGTTGAACATGAAGTCAAGTATCAAAAGTATGAATTTTTGGCAGAACAGCAGTACATCGCGACGCGATGACTATGGGTCATGCCGCGATGGGTGATGATACCCGAGTCAATTTTTGGACAGTAGCAAAACTCGTGTCGCTATGCATTTATATCGCGCCGCGATGTATTGGTCAAATGTGATCGCGCCGCGACTATAGAGGGTCGCGTCGCGAGGGTATAAAAAAAATAAAAAATTTCTCATTCTTTTTGGTCGAGTCGTTTCATATTAGCATCTCTGTAATAGTTATTGGGGTTGTCTGATATGTGTCATTATGACATGCATAAGATGTAATTAATGCATCAAATATTCTTCTTATAAAGTGAAATAGATACCAATATTCATCTCGGAAAATGTAATATTTACTTTTCAAGATAAATATTTAGTTCATTAATTGCATCTTATATGTACACATATTAGACAATCTCTTAAGAAAAATGATAAATCCTTCTAAAAATCTTCTTAAAACCATATAAATATGACATGTAGATTCCATTAAATCTCTTTTTTAATCTTACCCATTGATTTTTTCAATTGTTATCATCTTATATTAAGAAGATTTTCGACTAATGATTTAAGAAAGATCTATGATCTATCATTATCCATCTCAATTATTTACATATTTCTCCTTCCACAAATTTCCCTTTTCATATCTTTCCACATTATGTCGGCTTTTAATTTCAAATTTATTGAAGGGTCCATTTGTCCAATCTTAACTCATCCCATCAATTTCCAATTAAGTTCATGAGTAAAGTTTTCTTTATATATAACTAAGAGAGGATATGAAAGAGCTTATGTGGCACCTTCATTTAGATGACAAGTAGGATTTTTGCTTATTTGTCAAATTGTGGTAATTTTGGTAATTTTTTATAAATATTTTGACGATTAAATCTCTATCTTTCAATGTCCATGTGTCACTCATTCGCCATGTCATCATTTTCTACATGACATTCATATATGAGCATTTGTTTTTATCAATTTTAAATAGCAAATTAAAAAGCAAAAGACAAGATTAGAACCCATAACCTCTGACTTTTAATATTATGCACAAACCACTTGATCTAACTTAATATTTGTTTACTTTTTGCAAACTACGATTGATATTCAGTAAGTAGTAACACTAATTAGAAGACATCGATAATATCCATGTATTATACAAATGCAAAGTCAAATCATTATGAATACACATGCAATGCAAAATCGATGCATTTATTTAAATATATATTGTTTTATACCACGTACATTATCTTGCAATACATTATAAATCAATTTTTAAAAAAAGAACATTACAAAACTACGTTTAGTATTTACATTTGCAATTAAAATTTTTCGTATAAAAATACTGTTTTTCTATATTTTTTATATTACTTTAATGTTGATTTGTGCAAAAATAAAATAAAAAATAAAAAAAATTTATCATATAGGTTAGGATGACACTATTCGTGTTTTTTAAAGATGATATAAGACTACCTGTTGTTACCACCATTTATATTAAAAGAAAAACAATTCAATTATTTATGTTACTAAGAGAGGATAAAGTAGGGATTATGTGTTAATCTTCTACTTTTATCAAGTAAGCTTTTATCCAATGTGACAATTTGTTATTGCTTCTTATTTTTTATGTCGCCACATCACCTCTCAAGTTTAAATTTAAAATTATTTCAACTAATTCAACATTATTAAATCTAATC
>JAOXNX010000001.1:12615075-12625709 GCA_028566075.1 Solidago caesia | reverse complement strand
TATCCTACTCCTACTCTTAAACTGTCCAAAGAGCCCAGGATTAAACCCGAGACTTCCAAATACACCCTAAATACCCCCCCCCCCCCTTCTCTAATTGTGAGGAGTGAGTATTGAACTCGAGTGAGTGATTCCAAGGTACTAAAACCTTACCAATGGATCACCAATCTCCATTAGCTTTCAAATCATACCTTTTTTCGGTCATTTGCATCAAATCATTCTTTGTAAATTTAAGTGACTATCACCAAGATGATTCATCAAATCATTACTTTTTTTAGTATATAAAATATTATATATCTCAGTTTCCATCTTTAGCTACTTATTGATGATTAATTAGTTAATAGTTAAAAAATTTACCAGTCTATGCAACGCATGGGTATAACCTAGTATGCAGATAAAACACTAATAAGAATTAGGGTTAAAGTAGTAAATAATATGTAATGTATATTTTTAAAATGTTTGTTTTTAATAATGTACTTAATCTGTTCAATTGGATCATTTTATTTTTAGTTTTGAAAATTTTATGATATTATGAACATATTTACATGATTTTTAATAAAATTCAGTTATTATTTCAAAGTTAGTAAAAGAGTACAATAATCCAAGTAATTATTTTAAAAATTGCAGTTAAAGTTTAGAAAGAATTTCCAGTTGGTCTTAAATCAACTAGCATCAGTCTTCAATCACCAATGCTTTGAGGGCCATTATAGAGAACTATTGTCGAAATCGGTCACGTCTTTAAATCCGGGCTCACTCTATAAAGTGGTACCAAACTACAAGTGAATGTTACTGGTCTTTAGGAAAGAGTCAATTGATGCCCGAAAGGCACACTTAGGTTAATGGTTAATGGTTTCTCCACCATTCCAAACCTATTTTTGTGGAAAGATTAGAAACTAATTAATAATACAATGATCCAAATGAACAAAAATAAAACATGATTTAAAACAAATATTTAAAAAATATATATTATGTTTTCATGATTTCAATCCACGGTTAAAAAATGACAAAGACAGAAGGTGGGTGTATCATACTGTTTTTCTTCTTTAAATTATTATGCTACAACAATAATTGTGTTAACTTTTGAGGTGGAAGAATTTAAACCGATATTAGTAATGGGTGGATTTATTCCTACTAAGATTGTAGTTCACATCACACTCAATCTCTATAACATGACTTAATACGTACTTACATATGTAAGATGTGGCGATTTTAACCTATAGGAAAACTTTATATGTAACATGCATATCAAAGGTTGGCTAAAAAGGAATTAAGTCGAGCAAGTTAATGTCTTGTTATTAGGCTAAAGGAAGTGGTGCATCTAGTGGGAGGAGGGACTTGCGCCATGTGGCGCCATATCACACCCCAAAATGCTACTCAAAAATAGGGGTGGTGTTCACAGGCATTTTGTAGGCGGCATGGGGCTGGTGTTGGCTTTGGATTTGAAGAAAGCAAGCGACTTCAATGGGACGCCAAGAGAGGAGGATACCTAAGGGGGCCGGTGTTCCCGACGTCTTGTAGGCGGCATGGAGGGAGGTTGCAGGCTATGCCGCTCCACTACTCTTAGACTTAGGCTATTATTACAACAAAATCATTTAATCATGTTTAACACACGTGAGTTATTTTGTAGTATTTAAGAAATTATTGCGGGTCATCTTTACTTGGTTCGACTGATGATCAACTCACTCATTTAACTTGTAACCTAACTCGTTTAAGCCTTTTATTTTGTTACCTCTAATATAAGATAAAATTGCACTACTGATTTATCATAATTTCAGTTTTCAACGTCTTAACGTAGTTATATCGTAACTCAGAAGGTTTAGATTTAGTTTTAAGTTACTTTAAAATCTCGATCTTATGACTTTTAACGAATAATGTATTAATAATTGGAAGACAAAAATACCTTCATCGACGATTCGACGATACACCCGAGGCTGTCGTATTACAAACACAAACCATGATGATTGAATGTTGAAACTAATGAGAAATATCGGTCACACCATAAACCATAGAAATTTACCGAATAAAAGTGTTAGGATGGAAACATTGAGATTAAAATCTAAAATGATTGAATGTCAATCGTATAGTTAATACACATCCTTGTAGTCACTTAAATTCCTATATGTCTTATTTTCTATTGACAATAATTTAAAATGTTGAGTTGGGCTAACTTTCAGCAAATAATGACATTTATTTAGTCTCGTTACCTTCGTGCTTCGTATAGTTTGATTTAATATTGTGGACATGGATCACATATATGCTCCATTGCTACCTCGCAATCATTACCATTATTTTAACTTACAAGGAGTCGTTATTATCCTCCTTTAATGATATTTTAAACTTACTTTTCTTGGCAGACGAAGTAGAAATCTCCACTAGGAAGTGGAAAACAATGACTCAATGAAAAACGTGATACATGTTTTACCGAGATACATCAAGTTTTATACTACACATTTATCATTCATCAAATGTTACCAAATGGGCACTCACGCGATGCGATGAAGACAATACACAGCGTACGAGATGTCACGACGACGTTAATTTCAAAACAAACACTAGTGTAAGAAAATGATAGTATATATAGTACCCGTTAATGTTCCGATAAATTAAAAAAGTTTATTATTACTTTTCATAATTAAAAATTATAAAATATATCTTACAATAAATTAAGGGAATAACCAATATGCTTCCGGTAGCATGTATGTTAGGTGCTTCCAAAGGTAAATGGGGGATTATAACATTGTGTTTAAAATAGTCGGAGGACCGGAAATATAAATTTATTTCATAATTTTATCTTGGAAGCACCTAACTTACATACTACTAGAAGCATATTAGTTATTCCCATAAATTAAACCGATAATTAAATAAGATAACTGTATAAGAAGGGAAGTTTGACTAAAGGGGTATTATAGGAATATAAGTATATAAAATGGAGATATTTAAAATAGTTAAGAAAATTGAATGACATGTTTGATACATCAACTCAATATTTGAGAAATTGGTGTGTGTGTGTGTGTGTGTAGGGGTGTATGTGTGTGTGGGGGATGGGGGGAGTTAAATGCTTTAACAAATATTCCAAATAAGGGTATCTTTTTTCAAAATTAACTTGTATTTGAGTTGATAGTTTAAACTTATAGCTATTGATAGTATATGCGTTTGGCAAATTAGTTTGAACTTGCAACTTATAAATGTAAAATGATGTAAACTAAAAAGACAAACATATTACTTTCAAAAAGTAGAATATAATTAGTCATGGGGTATTTAGGTAATTTAATCTTTTAAAAGCTCAAATTACAAGTCAAAGCTACTTTAAGTGGCTTATGATTTAGGAACTTATGGAAACCGACTTATATATCTTACACTTACAAGAGCATAAATTAGCTATAAAGTGAATCATAATCTAAGAAACTGGTTAATATCTTTGTTTATCAAAAACTTATTGGTAAGGTTATATATGTTAAACTTACAAGAGCAGACACTAGCTATGCAGTTCAGACTTTAAGTTAGTTTATGCATAGTCCTAATCAAGTGTATTTTGATCAAGGTCTTAGAGTGTTAAGATATTTAAAGAGTGCACCTGACAGATATGTGCATATTATCAATAGTGATTGTTTAAATCTAAAAGCCTTTGTTGACCCTGATTGGGGTAGGTGTCTTTCGACTAGAAGATCCATTACTAGTTATACTGTTTTTTAGGAAATACTCTTATTTCTTGAAAAAGTAAGAAACAAACAACAGTAGCTAAGTCATCTGTAGAAGCAGAATATAGGATTATGACTATCGTTACTTGTGAAATCACGTGGCTTGTAAACTTATTATATGATTTGAAGGTTAACAACTTGTTACCTATAACAAGTCTGGTATTCAAATCTAATCCTGTGTTTCATGAAAGAACTATACATTTAGAAATTGATCTACATTTTGTGAGAGAAAAAGTGTGTGCAGGTGTTATTAAAATTGTAAAAATTTCTTCTGATTGAACATAACAGATTTGTTCACAAAAAATTTAAGTTACAAGCAACATTCTTTTCTATACGATCAATTGGGATTTTTTTTGATGTTTTTCAAGTTAAACTAACTAAGCTAATCTTGTTGTTTAAAGTTGTTGGTTTTGTAGGAAATAATCTTAGCAATTAAAAGGTAAGTAAAATGATTAAGGTACCGTGTTTAAATATTCTAAGGGATTGGTTTTGTATTTTGTGTAAGTTGTTTAAGTACAGGGGCAAATATGACCATTACAAAACTGGTAAGACGCTGGTGAAACTTGAAGATAAATAAACGTTTTTTTAGGGTTTTTTGTTTCATTCGATCATCTTTGCTTATGATATTTTTCTCTCATCTTGTATTTCTTGTGATTCTGGATGTTCGAGTTGTGATACATCTTTTGATCACATACTTTGAAATAGTTTAGATTTGTAATTTATGGTATTTAGTATATATATATATATTGAAAATATTGGTATTGATCTTGTGGATTAACTGATTAGATATGGAGATTTTTAATTGTGATTGAGAAATTGTACAAAACGAACAATAATTGTTCAACTTATACTAGATTTTGTACAAGTTGAACCAACCTTGATTGTAACAAAAAATTCAAATTCTGAAGCTATTCAAGATCAACAACCTCAAGCATTGTTCCAGCAAGATAGAAATTAAAGGTGATAAAACATCACTCAATGATTCAACTATGTAGGCATCAAGTGATTCCAGGATAATTACCGAGTGATTGTATAGATGTACAGACTGGTGTATCAAGGCATGAATCACTTAGTGATTGTATAGTGATAGATAGATACAGTTTAGATACAGAAGTCTATTCAGAATAGGTCGGTTATAATATTTAGTATAAATAGCTACTTCTTTTTCATTATTATGCAAGCCTTGTAAATAACCTTTATAACCCTAATTCATTTTCTCAATTGAATTCATAAAATTCCCAAATCTCTCTCTCAATTCAATTTGTCTTTATGGTATCATAGCCTAATCACTCGTCGTGATTAAGGTCCGATCATCATCTCCGGCAGGGAACATTGCTCCGACCAGTTGTCGGAAGATCTCCATCGGCAGGGAACAAGTTCCAACCAGTTGTCGTCTTAGATCATCATCTCCGCTGCTATCTCTTTATTCCGGTCATCTTCTTCGGTAACATTAACCGGAGAACTGATCCATTTCAGAATAACTCAATTTGAATTCATAACCCTAGCTTTTATCAATTTCTTCATATTCTCTTCTCCGACAAAAAATGCCTTCATCAAACTCTGTTATTCCTTCATTTCGATCATCAATTTTGGTAACATTAACCGGAAATTTGATCAATTTCGTTCAAATTCTGAAATCCTAAAAATAAAAAATAAAATAAAAAATCAATTTACTTCAATTCACTATTCACTACTATTCTCTGATCAATATCCTTTCCTCTGATCACAATCTCCGGTCACATTAACCGGAAAATTGATCGATTTCTTTATATTTTGTTTTCGATTTTGAAACCCTAGAGATTTTCAATTCCGTCAATTCACTAACAATAATTCCTCAATAATATCTTCTGATCTCTTATTCTATCTTCCGATTACCTTTTCCGGTAACATTAACCGGACAATTCCTCAATTACTCCACATCGCTTTCTATATCTTAATCGTTGTCAAAGGCACCTATAACTATCACTCTCTATACCTTAATCGTTGGCAAAGGCACCTGAAGCTATCACTCAAGCTACACTACTCATGGATAACAAATCAAGAACTTATGCTTATACTAGAAGAAGCATCATGGATCATCCAGTAGGACATCATCTCCATAGCAGAATGCAATCATTTGGTGATAATGCACAATTACTCAATGATTTTGGTTCAATAATCACAAAGTTAAACAGTGGCTCAAAGCACAATACTCGTATTAGTTGTTGCCTTAACTGCAACAATAACGCAGGGCAACTATCTTGACTACATGTCTAAGTAGAAATCCCCTCTACAAATGTATCTCCAAATTTGGCATTTGTGATACCTTCACACTGCCAATTTGCGGGAGAGGTAAAGGTGAAGAAACATCACTCAGTGATTCAACTATGTAAGCATAAAGTGATTCAAGGATAATCGCTAAGTGATTGTATAGATGTACAGACTCTTGAATCACTCAGTGATTGTATAGTGATAGATATATATAGTTTAGATACATAAATCTGTTGAAAATAGTTCTGATAGATAGATATAGTTTAGATAGATATAGTTTAGATACAGAAGTTTGTTCAGAATAGGTCGATTAGAATATTTAGTATAAATAGTTGCTTCTTCTTCATTATTATGCGAGCCTTGTAAAATAACCCTTGTAACCGTAATTCATTTTCTCAATTCAATTCATAAAATTCCCAAATCTCTCTCAATTCAATTCGTCTTTAGAAATAAACTTGGTTTGCTTGAGTTTTGGAATATCTAAATAAGTCAAAATGGTGATGGTCACCGTTTTGCTTGAGTTTTGGTATACCTGATAAGTCAAAATGGATGAATGATTATTGGATCCACAATAATTAAAACTTGTGGGGGATGCATTTTTAACTTTTTAAGAATCACAAAATGTTGATTTGGTACGTATGTTAGTGATGGTTTTCAATTTTTTTTAACAACCAATTTTGTTAATAAAATTTCAGCAAGATATCGAAGTAAAAAGTAATTGCATCAAATGCACGGGGCTAATACGCCATAAGGACCATGTCAACTTAACTTAAACTTCCTACAACAAGAAGATAATGATAAAAATGACAATGAAACAATAGAATTAAAGACATCTTTCATCGTCACCTTTTCTTTTTTTAGAACCACCTCGTTTCGGTGCTTTCATAACGACCACCACCACACAAAGCATATCGCCTCCATCAACTTTTTGTAATTAATTCTTAAATATCTTTAAACATATATGTTAAGCAGATAAAACTTGAAAATTAGTCGATTATCAATATGTCATTAAGTTATCAAAATTGTATAGCATGATTATTCTTGAGCACATTGAAACATCGGTGAAAGGGCTTTGGTTTACGGCAAAATCTAAGCATGATTTTTTTGAACTTTTGTAGATAAGAGAGTGTATTCGTTGATAATAATACAAATAAAATGTATGCTTACAAATGCATCTAATGACAATCTAGCAAACCCGTATTAAAACTCAAAATTATAGTTTCAACTTTTTTTAGAATTCAATATATCTTAAGAAATTTCATTATACATTTGCACTACATGCATTAATGCATATACATGTTTTACGTTATTTAAATTCAAAATTCAAATTTATAATACTATCGAAAATTATACAGTATTATCAATTAGTTATGCTTTATTTATTTTTTCTTTTAAATGTTAGTTATTACTTATTAGTAGTTAGTTTTTTCAAAGTTAGTAATTAAAAGTCAATATCCGACCTCCGTAGAGGCAAATGATCCTATTAAAAATATTCACGATGCACACAAAGACAATTTTTGGCCGATCTTTGCATTAATCGCCGTTTCCATATATTCTTAGCATTGTTTCTCCTAAGCAAAATGAAATATATTTGTTACTATTTCCCATTTAATTACCCCCACCTCCTATCACCAACGACACTCAAATGGAGGGTGATAATAACACAATTTTAACCGAAATATATATAATTCTTCTTATTATTGCATCGGGGGCTTTGCTGATTGCTTTTTATCATTGTATCTCAATGCTTTGGTGGGATTTGCAACGACATCGGAGACCAAGAGGCCCAAGAGAAATACAATTACAAAGAAATGATATAAGTTTTGATAATTCTGTCGCGGAACTAATCCCAGCCCATAAGCATAAAAAGGTCATGGGCTCGGACGATGACGAGCCCATGTGCGCAGTGTGTCTAAGTGACTTTGAGGAAGGGGAAGAGCTACGAACTTTGCCCGACTGTATGCACTCTTTTCATGTCCCATGCATCGACATGTGGTTGTACTCGCATCGTAATTGTCCCGTTTGCAGAATGGATGCGACCCCTATAGCTACACCTTTGGTTGAGATTATATATATAGTTGACCCACAACCACAACACGACGAGGAAGAGGTAACAAGACCACTAAATCTTGACGTGCCACAGGATCTTAGGAGCTCAGCGTAATTAGTTTGTTATTTCCTCCTGATTAATTGTCGGATTTTGAGTTTGTTTTGAGCATTATTGGTCATCTACATAATTTTCTAACTTATGAAAGCTTAGTCTTATTATTTAGACACACACATATGACTAAGTTTGATTAGTTAGTAAGGTTTGAGATAATAACCAACTCAAAAAGTTTCCTACAATTTTAAATTGTATATCATTTTCCTGTCACATAGTCTAAAACCGTTTTCGATTTGTCAGAATAGTGAGTTCAAGATCCATTAATGTGTGGCTCGAGACATAAACTCATGGATACTTCCTAAGCTTGTCTTATGCTCTAAAAGATAAGACTAAACATATTTAATTAATAAGTTTTATATGACATTAGTATAGACTTAATTATTTTCTTCTTTGATCTAATAAAAAAAGAGCTTAATTCTTTACAATTTCCTAGCAATAAGTTTGTGACAACTTTGTATAAGTTTCATTCCTCTGTCTCTCAAGTCATAACTCGTCATTTGGGTTTCTTCTCGTGAAATATAAATTAAAACTCTCTAATGGAATTTAATGAAAAGAAATTTTAGATTTCTTATGCTAACCTAATAAGACAAAAAAGGAAATCCAAATTCCTTTTCATCAAATTTTATTGAAATCTTTGAACCAAACGACCCTTAAGTTAAGCCATGGAACAAAATATTGGGGTTTTCCATGTTGTGTCGGGGGATCTTATCTCACATATGGTGAGTTTCCTCCTGTGATGTGGAGATGATTAGGAGAGTCAGTGGCCCGTCAGTGATCTAAATTTGATGTTCAAAAAAAAAAAAAAAAAAAAAAGTCTAAGTTGAGCAGGTATTTAAGTAAAAAAAAGGAGAATTTCATATATGCCATTGTTAAACTTCAAAATATCATATATGCCCAACTAAATTTCTAAATATCAAAAATGCCATTATTAAACTTGAAATATATCAAAAATGCCCAAATGGTTAAATTTGTTCAAAATTAAATATTAAAATCCTTTAAAACTATAAAATAATATGTACAATTTACAGTTATACCCTCTTTTGTTAATCCCTAATTACATAACGTATTACACATAAGCGGATATGTACTTCCCGCTGCCCTAATAAACTCCAGTCTTTTTTTTTTTTCTTAACAAATTTTGATTACATTCTTTTAAACAACATGAGAATTAATATGATAATTCTAAAAATAAATAAATATTATCTCTTACATACCACACATGTTACAGTAGTCAAAACTTAAAAATGAAAGCTCCACGAGAAAAAAAAAAAGGCTAAGATCTCCACTTCTTTGACCCCATTCAACAAAAGACACCACATCATCAATTTCATATATACTTGTCCAAGTTACAGTCATCTAAAAATCGTTTAGCGCATGGTTACATATAGAAGTAGCAATAAAGATCCATTTATTGGTGAACAGATATATTTGGGTTTTATATTATCGTTGAACGAACCAAAAAAATACCTTTTTCAAATGTTATGTTATGTAATTAGGGATTAACAAAAAATGGTATAGTTTTAAAGGATTTTAATATTTTATTTTGATCAAATTTAATCATTTGGACATTTTTGATATATTTCAAGCTTAATAATGGCATTTTTGATATTTAAAATTTTAGTTAGGCATATATAATATTTTGAAGTTTAACAATGACATATATGAAATTCTCCCTTTTTTTAAATATTTCATAACTTTTGCAATAAAGAGTAACATTAATTTGCGAGAATAATAAGGTGACTAATCAATTTAAAACAAATAAAGAGGTACCATCATAAACCACCATAAAACCACCACACTTAGAATAATGTTTTACCAACCTTATATGTTTCAAATTGATTAGTGACCCTTTATTTATTTCAAATTGGTTAGTAACTTTTTTTTCCCCGTAAAGTTAAAGTTACATTTTTATTGCAAAAAGGAACATTAATTGTTCTTTTTTTTCTCGCAATTTGCAATATATATTTCTTTTATCAATGGACAATTACTTTAGGACAAACTAAATATGATAAGGTTAACAATAATTTTGGAACGGAGAGTAAAACATACTATATTTTTAAAAACTAGATGTGGAGTTTAATAATTTCATAAGAAAAATGTCACGATATTGTTTACAATAATATATTTTAACTGGTATAAGCAGAATGAGTTTATAAATTTTCACAATCTTGAGCAATACGAAGCAAACCCACCTGCTTTGAAACAAACTGAAGTTTTTAAGGATATTCTTTATTATATATTTCTTTCAAGTCTATAACATTTTTCCATCTAAATGGTAATTAAAGTTGATATACAAATTTTGAAAGTGTATATTTATTTTGAGACAAACTAAGGAAATATGAATATTTATTTTGACATGGTAGTATTATTGGGTAAAATAAAGGAAATGAGAAATGAAAATTTGGGGCAAAATAATAGAAGTTTTTTTTTGAAAGGTGTGGATTACTAGCGAATATCGGGAGGTCTAGCATACGTTGTCTTAACCGGGTCCGCGCTAGAGAGCCCCCTCGCCCCCAATTTAAACC
>JAOXNX010000001.1:12581337-12593668 GCA_028566075.1 Solidago caesia | reverse complement strand
TTGCACCTAAATAACTCAAAAAACAATCACCATGTAAAGAATAATCAATGGTTGAGATTGATTTAAAAAGTTTAAAAAGGTTCCTAAAAGTTCCTAACCTTTTAGGGGTTCCTAAAATAACTTTTCAATTATTAATATAACAAATAGATATATCATTTGGTCCAGTCCGGTTTAACGGGTTTTTTTTTCTCTCAAATCGTAACGGGCCAAATAATCCAATTTCTCATAACTTAAGTCACCGGACAAGACTTTAATAAATCAATCCGACCAAACCAACCCAAATACCACATTTGGACCGGTTTGAACGTGGATGAACACCCATGGTGTAGATTCAAAATCAATATCATGTTAACCACCCACCGTGAAAATATAGATGGTAAATTGGTAATTATCAAGGTACGAAATACGCCAAGATTGGAAACTCCAAGGACCAAAAGTCACACATACAGCATCGACACACACGCACTTTCACTCTCTCTAGAAAAAAAAAAAAAAAAAAAAGTACAGGGCGACACACACTTTCTCTCTCTCTCTCTCTCACACACACACATAACACAGACACCGACGATGCATCCTCACCCTCTTCTGTCCGCTTCTACTTCCACTTCTACTAACCGACGAGATATTCCCCGCTGTCAAAGATTCCTTCACCACCGGGGGGGCCCCTCTAAAACACTACTTTCATTCCCCCATCTAATCTAATCTAATTCTCTTTTTTTGTTTTTACTTTTTTTTCAGTTTTCTCCAATTTATATTTTGTGATGGGCTGTGTGGGTTCCAAGCCCGAAGAATCTCCCGCTGTGGCGTTATGCCGGCAACGGTGCACGTTTCTTGATGATGCGATCCATCAGCGTTATGCTTTAGCAGAAGCTCATATAGCTTACTGTTATTCTTTAAAAAACGTTGGTCTATCTTTACGTAAGTTTTTTGATGTGCACTCTGCTGCTGCTGTTCACGGCGGTGATAGTCCGCCGTCACCGGTGCTTAATTTACCTGGACATAAAAAAGGAGGAGATAGTGCAGTTGCACATCATCATCATTCGCATTCGGGTTCGGGTTCGTCTCATCTTCATTTTCATTCGGATGAAGATGATGATTCGGATTCTGAAAACGGTTCCTTTCATTTACACTCCGTAAATGACGGTAACGCTTCTTCACCTCCACAACGGTATCCTAATTTAATTTATAATAATAATAATAATATTAATGATCAAAATGAAATTGAAACTGAAACCCCGAGTTCTAGTTATTATCCCCCATCCGGTTATCCTCCGGTTAATTACCCCCCAGCCGGTTTTCCACCGGTGAATTATCCGCCTGCAGGTTATCCTCCTGCAGGTTATCCCCCTGCAGGTTATCCACCGGCAGGCTACGGTTATCCTCCCGTGGATTTTCCCCCCGCTGGATATCCACCGGAGGGTTATGGTACCCGATATAACATGAATTTTATGAGAAAGCAACCAACGCCGTCAGTGGTGTACCAGCAACGGCCGATGAATCCGGAGGCTATACACTATGGTGACGCATCTACGTCTTCGTATTATAATACCAATGGTTATGGTAATTATCAGAACAATCCTAGTAATGAGAACCCGAGTTCATCTTATGCGTATAATAATGAGTATTCTGGCTATGGTGAGTTGTTTGGGGGGTCTTCTAGACAAGCTCCGTATGGTGGTATGGTGTCAGCACAAGGGAATGTACAGAACGAGGCATCGACTTCGGGGGCAAAACAACAGGCACCGCCTCCACCTCCGCCTCCACCTAGCTCAAGTTGGGATTTTTTGAATCCGTTTGAGACTTTTGATAGTTATTATCCTCCATATACACCGAGTAGGGAAACAGCAAGTAGGGATTCAAGAGAAGTGAGGGAGGCAGAGGGGATTCCTGATCTGGAAGATGATGATTACTATCAGGAAGAAGTTGTTAAAGAAATACATTCTACAAATCCGAAATTCGTCAATGATGGTGGTGTAGGGGGCGGAGGTGGCGCCAGTGGTGCTGGGGGTAATTTAGATTCGAAGAAGGCGCCAGTGGTTGAGGAAGAGAGTGAGAAAAGTTCTGTGGGAGAGTTGCATTACAGAAGTGGGCCGACTGTTCCTGATGAAGAACCTGTTGAGTTTGAGGTTCATGTGGTGGAGAAAGGTGAGACATCTAGAGGGGGAAAACCTCCTAATGAGTTTCATAGCGATTCAGAAGTCGTAAAAGAAATTCAAATCCAGTTCGATCGTGCTTCAGAGTCTGGTAGTGAGTTAGCTAAGATGCTTGAAGTTGGAAAAGTTCCACATAACCGAAAACATGCTGCCTATCAAGGTCCAGATTTATTATATAATCGATTATTTGTTTATGATATCTCTTTTTCTAAATTCGTCGGAAATTGCTGACCCTTATTATGGAAATATGTATGAATCAGTTCCCTCAAAGATGTTGAATGTCTTTTCACCGTCGTTAGATGTAGCAGCTTCTAAAACCTCTGATCCTGACAACTTAGAGGTCGATGTAGATTTAAGGTCAAAGTCTAATAATCTTTCATCTACTTTGCATAAACTTTATTTGTGGGAGAAGAAATTGTATGATGAAGTTAAGGTATGCAAACGTTATTCCTGCTAATGTAAATATAAACGATGTTTCTTTCTAAAGTTGTTTTCTTTAGTTAGTATTATAACAAGTAAACTATGCAATCTGTAGGTCGAGGAGAAAATGAGGTTACTCCATGACGAGAAGGATAGAAAACTAAAACGTTTAGATGAGAAGGGTGCTGAACAGCACAAAGTTGATGCAACAAGAACTTTAGTTAGAAGTCTTTCAACCAAGATTAGAATTGCAATTCAGGTTGTCGATAAGATCTCTGAGCAAATTAACAAATTGAGAGACGAAGAGCTGTGGCCACAGCTAAATAACTTTATTCAAGGGTATGTGCTACTTTAGAGTAATAATATTTATATTTAGGATAATGTACGCACAGCTCACTCAAAGTACAGAAAATGTTACACTACTCAGGTTACCCAAGCTAATACATAAATACCCTTCATTTAAAATAAAGAAGAAATTCAATCTGAGTCATTAAACCCTATGCTGCAAGGTTTTTGTCTTAATCTGAGTTTTGAGGGCATTTAGTCATTCTGCAAGTTCTGGCCAAAATTGGCATAAACGCTATCAAATTGATACATGGGTGGCTTGGAATGCTGTTTGGTTATCTGGGCGACGTTAGTGTAATCTTTTTAATACTTGGCGGGCCTATTCATACATAATCCTGAAAAATGTTTCTTTTAATGAGTGAACATGCTGGAAATTAGGGTTTGATTTTTGAGTAATTTGTGTCTCCAGGTTAACAAAAATGTGGAGGTCAATGCTCGAGTGTCATCACAGTCAATGTCAAGCCATTGGAGCAGCTAAACGGTTAGATGCCATTGCTTCCCACAAACACTTTTCTGATGACAGTCTAGAAGCCACATTACAACTTGAACATGAACTTCTAAACTGGACTCTTCGATTCTCATATTGGTTTGGAGCACAAAAGAATTTTGTGACCTCATTAAACAACTGGCTTCTAAAATGTCTTTTATACATACCCGAAGAAACCGCTGATGGACCAGTTCCGTTCTCGCCTAGCCGAATAGGTGCACCAACCGTTTTCATAATTTGTAACCAGTGGGCTCAAGCCATAGACCGGATCTCTGATAAGGAAGTGGTGGAGTCGATGCGGGATTTTGTTAAAGTTGTTCTTCAGTTATGGGAACGGGATAAGCAAGAAATGAGACGGAGGTTGGTAATGCATAAAAACATGGACAGAAAGGTTAAGGATTTGGAAAGGGAAGATCAAAAGATTCATAAAGAGTTACAGGTGCTCGATAAACGGGTAGTTCTTTCTTCGGTTGAAGATAATGGACTGTCAGCAGTTTTTCAGAGCGAGACTAGTAAAACTGTTAGTGCACAAACGAATCTAAGACTTGTTTTTGAAGCCATGGAAAGATTTACTGCTGCATCTTTGAAAGTTTGCGAGGAGCTATTGCAGCGTATAGAAGAAGATAAAGTTTCTCGAGAGCAACAGAGAGTTTCATGACATACCATGAAAAGAAACATGTAAAACCAAAGAATGGAACCAGAAGGGTTGAGTTATGGTCCCTTGTGGGTCAGCTAGACCGTCTAGACGATCATGCATTCAGGAGCTCCAACCCCCTGTGTCGAGTTTGCATATGCTTGACATGATTCAATCAAGGGTTAATATACCGGAGCCCTTGCCTTTGGTTGCAGCTGGCACATGACTCCATTTTCGAATGAAAGCTAGATGGCCTTCTAAAGGCCTCAATTTTGTAAGTGAATGTAGGCTTTTTTTGTTTGTTTATGTTTTAACATAGATACAGTAGATAGTACTTAGTAGGATAGTCTATCTCCAATTTTTGGATTCATTTGTTTCGTGTAGCTTTCTTGTTTTCATTTGTGGGTGCCTCATATTAGAGCTACAAAATGAAGGCCGGAACGAGGGCACAACAGTATCCCCCTTATTAATATAGTTCGTGTAAATAGCCACTCTGTTGTCTATTCTTTGAGCGGTTTAGTTATATGCAGCTTCCTAACAATTTTATTGTAATTCATCATAGGTTAATTCTGTTATTCTCTTTCACATTAATAATAACAATATTAGTAGCATATCTGTTACACTTTAGAAATTAAGTATGTTGGCATAAGGAGAAGGGGTGAAAATCAGATCCTGTAGCCATGGGCTACGAAACTGTGAATCTTGACACCAATCCATGTCCCTTTTTGGCAATCGGAGTTCTGATAGCTTTTCTGCTCCTGTTGGTAATTTCAGGCTCGGTTCCTTGCTGGCGTCACTCTTCAAATCGAATTCCACATGGTTTGATTTTATTGGTAGGGGTACCAACAAGTCAAGACGCTGACTAAGAATTGAACTTGGAGAGGAAGGTGTCTGTGCTTCTTCCATGGCTGCCCTTTGCTCCAACACCTTGATGGAAGTTGCCTTTCGATATATTTTACACAATACCATTTCCTGCTAATAACCAATCAAGTACGCCAGCAGTTCAGATGGAAGACCAGACAATTTCAATCTTTATTCTGGTCAGATTTGGGCTATATTTTTTACCTATCAACTCGGAGCAGAAAATGGGTACGACAATTTAAAAATGGCAAAAACGGGTCAAACAATGTAAAAGTGATATTTTTGCATATTAGTTGCTTGTATTTTTCTAAAAAAGTTGAAGATGTGTCAATTGAGCCCATTTTCAAGCATCTTTTGCATATTTTGACCCGTTGTTTAACCCGTTCTCTCCCCACTCATTTGGCATCTATATGGTTATAGCATTTCTCTAACAAACTAAATTTATTATTTATCATGACACTTGCTTTTGGATAAACAAAATAGACCAGAACTACTACAAAAATAACCAGACAGATATCTTATCCTACAAAGATGTGTTGCCAGTTTCTACCTTTGATAATGGGGAAGAATCAGGCAACCGGTATTCACTCATGACCCAATCTGTTTTGCTTCCGTTAGGTGCCCTGCCTTTGTAGAACACCAAAGTCTTCTTCAAGCCAAGGTGCTTATTTGTCTTGGATGAAGAGAATATTTTACGATCTGACCCGGTTGCCTTCCAAAACCCATTTTTGGTGGTTCGATTCGGTCTTCCCCCATTGCCATTCTTTATGCTCCTTGGCACATAAAAGTACCACTCTCTCTCCCCAATCTTAGAGAGTTCTACAGTTTAAACATTAAAAGATATTTACCATTTCAACTTTCTCAACATACAAACTTTACTAAACACTTCAATTTGCCAAACTCACATCATGGTGATATTACCAAAACAAAAACAACGTAAGCTGGTTTTCAAAGTTGGAAAAGTTACCTGGCAGGATCCAAGGATCGTAGAGGTAAATGTTGAGAAACCCGATTATTTTGGCACAAGTATTGTTGCCCAAAACCATCTTTTTGAGATAAAATTCTAGCAACTCTTCTTCAGTCGGGTGAAATCGAAAGCCAGGCAATTCGAGCTTCAACCTAGTGTCCATGTAGAAAACTATTGCACAATTATGATTATGTTCATCTTGTTACGGAAATCACGATATTATATGAAGGAAAAATGAGGCACGATTGACTCGAAGTCTTTGTGGAATTTCAAGTGCTGAAGGACTTGGTAGTGGAGTGGGGCTAGTTGTGGAATTTTCATTCCATGTGTCCTTGTCTTTAAGAAAATCTAGATCATTAGGCCTCTTTCTATCCTGACGTCATCACCTCGTCTTGACTGTCACATCAGCTTTCTCTACAGGACACACCCAAGAACTACCCCCTCCCTATCATATTCTCATCTTCACCTCATCCCTAATTAAAAAATTATAAACCTATACACACATACACTCTCTCTCCTTATCCCTAAATAAAAAAAAATAAAAACCATACACACACATACCTGTCATTGGCCCCATCACCGCTCTTCGATTCATTTCTAAAACAAGAAATTGCAAGACGACGACCTGTCTATGACACACCCGTACCTATCCCGTCCATCACGATGAGCATGACGACGGAGCCACGACACAGCGATAGGGATGGCCCTTATAGTGGTTATTTCATGAGCTTATGATAGATGTTTTTGTTAAAATTTTAAGGATCGAATATCTTACGTTTATTTAAGTTCCGTGATTTGTGTTTTGGATAAAACAAAACAAAAGTTTTGATTTTGATTTTGGAACAAAGTCTCGGTTGTTTTTAAAATAATATTAAATTTCGTATTTGTATCTATCTACCTACCGATATAATAAAACAGGATTAAAGCATTTCTTAAACGACATTTGACGTATCCTTTGAATGACACGTGTCATCTTAATATATAAATTAAGTTTCTTAATTTTTATATATGTATAGTTCTCAATAGTCTCATTTAACTACAACATACCATAAATAATTTATTAAAATAATAATTTATATCCGTTAACCTAAAAATTATCTATTTCGTACTTTTTAAATTAATTTTTATTTCGTACTTTTCTAATTTTTATATATGTATAGTTATCAATAGCCTTTTTGATCACAGCATACCATAAATAATTTATTAAAATAATAATTTATATCCGTTAATCTAAAAATCATTTAGTTCGTACTTTACAGTATTGTTACCATATCTTAATATATACTAAAAGACAACTGATCTAACATTAATTGACCAATCACAGCTCTCGATTTCTTTAAATTAAGTTATTAAACATGTGACTAAATTATTTTAATTATTAATTATTAAAATAATTATCGATTGTCAGTTGTCTTTTAGTATATATAAAGATAAAGATAAGTTATAAATATAGATATATTATTACTATTATTTATTATAAATTTAACATATCCTATGGCTTAGAATAAATAAGTTTTATTTTTGTATATTATATAAGTAATATGTTGCTATTTATGTTTTCATAGGAGATAAATGATCTGTTAAATTTGATTTACTATTATACATGCTACTATAGATTCCAACGAAATATATGATTGGTTAGAATTTTATATGTTTGGTAGGTGGTAATTTTATAAATATTACTTATCAATTTTTAAATAGTTAATATTTATTTTTGGGTTGTTAGATTAAAAGTAAAATTTAAATGATTGAATTGTAGACTTATTAAGATTTTTATTAAACTAAAAATAAGATTGACGATAGAAATAGATAATTTTGGTAATAATGAATATAATAGGATATTTAATATAAGAGTTTTATTTATATTAGGTATCTATATTTATATGTTAGTTTTAGTTATTTATGGTTTATATATAATAAAAAAAACACGTGTCGCTCAAATAAAATGATACTTGTGACTCAATCTGTTTTATTATATTGGTAGATAGATAGATAAATCGAAGATAGATAGATGGATAAATATAATATAAGATATTCAATTAACTTAAACTTTTCAAAAATAGAGTAAAATACATTTTTTAATACACATAATTGAAGTATATCTCTTTCCTTTTTAGAATGATTAAATTTATATTTTAAGAATCCTTAATTTCATTCAATGCTCGTCAACATACATACTACAAAACCCATTAATTATTCGAACAAATAAACGAATTCAATATCAATTATCAAGTGGTCCACTACACCCCGGAGTCTATTCAGTACTAGCATGGAACATGTACAATACATCAAGAACAAATTAATTCGATCTTTTTATTTTCAGCATTTGAAAATTTTTGATAGTCATTGTCACGAGTTGTTTAATACTCCGTAATAGAGGACATAATAACAATGAATTGTTACATGTTGTTTTTTGGAAATAATAGCTAGAAAACTCAATCAATAAGTTTTTTTTAAGAAAATTTAGATTATAGATAACTTATAATATTTTATGTTTATTTTAAATTGTGAAAAAAATCATATATTTTTTTAAACCATGCTTTTATGTAATTTTCATAATACAAATCTAGAAAACATAAGTTATAATAAAGCAAAAAGGTTAACTAAATGTTTAAACAAAGTATAAGGGTACATTAGTAATTTTTAAATCATGAAAAATTTGTATGTTCGGAAGTCATGAGTTTCATCCTAAATATTCGTGTAGTTTATGAGTAGAAGAAGGATAGTTTTCAGTTCTAAAAAAAGATTAAAAAAAAAATGTTGTTCATTGGAATTTGTGAAATGATGGAGTCAATGTTGATATGATGTGTGATGATGAACTCTTTATCTGCGTGATTTGCGGAAAATGTTTGATGTTTGGTCGTGAAGGAAGCTTGATATCTGAAAAAGATAACAAAACGACGCTACATGTTGAAATGATAGCTAAATCAACATTGCCATAAAAATGAAGGACAAAAACTTTAATTGGAGATCTTAATGATACAATGGACCGTTGTTAGATTCTATAATGAGTATAGCAAATTGTAAAGCTTAACGATGTTGAACACGAATGAAGTAAATGATCATTGTATCTTTTTGACCAAGGATGCTTTAAAAAGGTTTTGAAATAGGGTTTTGCAACTTAAACACCTGAGTCATGATTGAAATAGTGTGACCCTAAGGATATCATACAACACAATAACATAAGCCACTAAAAAGTACATGTCTTTATACCAAATGACATGATACTTTTGTCTTTAGAGTCGAAACATATAAATATAGTCAATTCAATGAGTTCATACGTTTTGAAATGGATTAGATTGACAATCATACTGTTTGGTTGACTAGTGGTAACTAAAGTACAATATGATGTTAATAGAATCATTTAGTGTAATAATGATGATGCTATATCATCGTATGGTAGCTAGCTAAGGAATGATAACCTAAATATTGGCGTTTGGTTATGATTGAATTGTTAATTTGTATAATTATTTTGATCTTGATAAACTTATTTTAGTTAAGTAAATTTTAATCTAATTAAACAAGTGCATGCCTAAGGTTACACCACGTTTGCAACATGATAATGCGTGACAATATGTAAACAGAAAATTAGAGTAAAAAATTAGAAATTATGAAAGGTGTGTTCTGTGTTGAAACCAAAATTCTCTATATGCAAAACATGAACATGCGCATTGATTCGCGAATAAATGTGTCGTTTAGAGTAAACCAATTGGAGCAAAACGCTGTATATGTGTGTGAATATACACCTTTTATAGTTTGGTGAGAAAATTCGTCAACTAGACATACTGCTTCGGGCCCGGATAAAATTCGGCAAGTTTTAGTGGCGCTACCCATGAACATATGTAAGGACCGATGCTCCTCTACACCTTTGGCCTAGGTCTAGGAAACGTATATATCTGAGAGCGATGTGTACCTTCTATGATCTGACGGCTATATCCAGGTCGGAAGTTGATCCGAGAGTCATACAAACACATACGAAGCACAATTCATTAGTAAAGGCCTTGTATTTAGATATTATGGAGTATAAAGAGTGTTGAGTCGACGTTCACGCCCTTTAATTTAGGGGTATCTAATGAAGAGTGTCTGAGATGGTCAAGCAAATGAACAAAAACGAGCTACCCAAAGTCATCCCAAGTGAATTCATGGCAGACACACCTTTCCATCACTTGACTGCGACCTTTTTGATTACTATCTGTGTATGCTGGGTAGCCATATCTTTACATCCGCATTTTGTATATCACCCCACTTAGGATATTGTCTTATTGATTAATGTAGTGCTTTCCTGTCATATTAATTCGAGAACGATATTTGGATTATCTTTATCACTGTAATAGGATTGTTAGTGTCCTCATTAACTTCGGTGGTATTATATAGGACATTTTTTTAGAACGACAAATTATCTTTCTTCTAATTGTAAACTACACGAATGTTTAAGATGTAACCCAGGATTTCCGAAAATACCCCCACCCCTCTTTGGTATTATATAGGACCTCTTATATATAAAACTTTGTGTGTAAAACGACGACACATCAATTCATGCCCTAAAGTGGGCATGTATTATATTCGGTTTGAATGGTTGGACTATCTCTTTTGATTGTTGGATTATCGTTGATTTAATTTCTAGGATCGTTGTATGTGGAAGTTATCATTTACCGTCATTATAATTTCTAAGATCTTGTAAGTTTTGTTTATGTAAATTAGCACGATGCTCGTACAATATAGCATGGTCGGTGAATATATCGTGTTAGTCAACTAATCATTGATCTTAAATAATAAATGATTCATTTTTTTATAACATAGGCTTTTTGTTAATTGTTTAACCATTTGTAAATCATTGATCTTCAACTTATATATTATGAATTTTCTATCTTTAAACATCTATTTTAATGTTTCACCAAACATTTTGTATACACTATATGTAAATTTTGTTTTAAGGTGTGTCTATCAAGTTTTTTAATATTATTAATCCCTTTATTATAAAATAATCATGATAAATGAATTTTAATGTCTTGATTTTATTTGGTACAATTTTTTGGTGGTTATATATAAAGAAAAACTTATGGGGTATTTATTAGAAATAATAATGAGAATATTTTAGTTTACTAAAATGTAATGTAAAAATTAAGATAAAATGTTAAATTTTTATACAAGTATAAAAGCATATATAATTGACTTTGACTAAATCATAAATTGTTTATAAAATAAGTAATTGATTTTAACCAACATTGAAATGGAAATATAGTTCGAATGATTTAATTAGTTTTAATGAAATAAAAGTAAAAGTTATTAGGTAGGAATATAATAGTCAATTTCAATATTGAAAATTTATAATATTAAACAAAAGGTGTAACATTTATATAAGAGTTTATAGATATAGATATAAGGGGGATGGCATCGTTGCGGCAAAACATGGATTAAACCCGTGGTGAAGCTTTTGTACACCGCCGCCAATGAATCTTTCACGCATTAAACTTTGTTTTGCGGCAAACTTCCCCTCGTTTCTTTCACGCGTGAAGATGGAAAATGTGAGTGTTTGTTTCTTGCAACGGATAGTTTTTAATATAATTGTAGTGAGTGGTGGGTGAGGGGAGTGCTGCACTGTTGCCAATAAAATATGAATTGTGGTATGAGTGAGGGGTTAACTGAGGTGATATAAGGGGATTGGTTGAAAATAAGGGGTAGAAAAAATTCATGACAAGTAATGACAACGCCCTAATTGCTTAAAAATATAGAGTGTATAGGGATACAAAATTTGGTAGTAAAAGCTGGGGTGTAATAAGTGGGAGTTGTGGGATGGGAAGGTGACACCAGAGTAAAAGCTGCAGTGGAAGAGGGGCTTCCCCTTTCCAACTATATATTTCAATTGTTTATTGTTTATTTATCAAATCATTGTTAAACATGCATTAAAATTGGGTAAAGAGACCAAATTTTAGTTGTTGAATAAAAAAGGACTGTCAAAGAGTGAGAATTAGATTCGGGGACACCACAACATATATCTTCATTTTCTCTACGTACCACTACGGCCCCCACACTCCTTTATGTGTCACCTTAGGCATCTTCCTATCCTGACACCGACATCCCCTCGTCTTGACTGTCACATCAGCTTTCTCTCTCCAAGACACACCCAAGAACTACCCTCCCTATCATACCATCATCCTCATCTCATCTCCAAAAAAAAAAAAAAAATACTAAACATACACACATACGACTACACATGGCCCACGCTTGCTCGTCGATCCCTTTCCAAAAAAAAAAAAACGCCACACGACGACGACCTAACTTAGAAGGGGTGGTGCTTATGGAGTCGTGCACGACGAGGAGGATGACGACTCAAAGACGGCTGATAGGAAAGGGCCTTAGGACTCTGATGTGTAAAATCGAGTTTAAAATTTATAAACAGGAACTACCTAATTACTGACTACTACACACTTGCGGGCAGTGGACCCGTTCGTATGTAATATAGC
>JAOXNX010000001.1:12559217-12569759 GCA_028566075.1 Solidago caesia | reverse complement strand
AATAAGCATAAGTACTCCAATAATACCTACCATGTACACCTATTTAACCCCCGCCCATACAAGGCCTAAATAGTTTTACATGGCATCATTATTGAGTTTAAAGTTTAGTTATAAGTTCTCAGTTTAGTTGCATTATAAATGCTAAGTATTGTAATAACAGTTGTATAAAAACAGTCGTTAAAACAATTTAAGTACATGCTTTTCAGCCCCGAAAGTAAATCAAAATAAAGTAGAAAGGGGGCAGTGAACTCACAGTGATTGTTGATTACACAACAAGATATAACGCAAGTGCGAAAGCACAGGAAGTTAGCACAATAGTATGCTTGCTGAATAGGTGCTTATCGAAGCAAACCTATGATCAAAGACGGAGTCGAAATACGAGTAAGTTTAGTTGTATATTAGTAACCTAGGAATGCCATAAAGTCGTGGATTAATTAAGTTGGATTCTTTCTTCTGAAATCACATCAATTGCTAAATCACCTTTTTAAGATATTGGAAATATTCACAAAAGTTGGCATTTATCGAGCAAACAGATCGGTAAATGAATGGATCAAAAGTGGCATTTACCGACTAAATAGGTCTTGTAAATGGGTTGTTCATACGGTTTCGATGTTAAGTCCCAAATGTAGAATTTACCGAGCAATTAGCTCGGTAAATGGCTAATTGTATGTTTAAATCAGAAAAGTGTCATTTACCGACCAAGTTGGTCGGTAAATGGCATAGTTTATGATTTTCGATCACAAGTTCCATTTACAGATATTACTAGCCAATACGTTTATCGATTTAGACATGTTTTCAACAATACATAGCATCAACCGACCAAATATGTAGGTAAATGGGTGGTTCGTGTTTTCGACTAAGTGTTTCTGTGATCAAGTATTGATTTACCGAGCAAATAACTCGGTGAATGGTAGTTTGTCTAGATTTGAATCAAGTTTTGTAGTAAAGTGTGATTTACCTACCAAGTTGGTCGGTAAATGGCCATATTTCCAAAGACAACCATTTTCAAAGTATTAACTCAGAACCTTTCATTTGCCGACCAACTAGGTCGGTAAATGAGCATTTTCGCTGAACGAGTGTTTAACCAATTTAATCAGTTTTGAAGCCTTAAAAACAGGTTTTTAAGCATCAAAAAGGTTCCATATATTCTGTTATTCATACCCATTGTGTCCATTTCTTAACACAAACATAAAACAAGCTTTTCTAAGCCTAAAAATCACTTCGAAAATATATATTATTTCTTGTTTTTCAAGCTTAACAAGTTTCCAGCTTTTATGTATCATCAGATCAGCTGAATCATCAAACATTTACACCAAACTCTTAGTTTTAAACACACTTTTCATCCTTGTTTCTTTGTTACCAAAACCGAGCCCCATAAACACACCAAAAACCGAAATAAAACATATAAGCATCACGTTTTCGACATGAAACTAAACAAAAGCAGAAAGTGTATGTTATTACCTGATTTTTGTGATGTTTTTGAGATGAAATCCGATCAAAATACCCCTCTTGTGGCCGGTTTTTAGATGATGAAAAATTGAGAGAGAAAGTGTGTGTGTATTTGGTGGAGATTGAGTGCAAGAATGGTGAAAGGAAGATGGTGTAAGGATTTTGTTACCAACTTCTTACAAGTTGGTCATAACTTGCATTTTAAAATAAAATAAAGTTAATACATACTAAATGTATGTATTTTGTTACAACCTTAAAATTTGTGAGACAAATTTTATAAAGATTATATTGATAGTTTGGCATTCCGTTAGTTACTAAATGTTAAATGTTTATTGTTTCCAATATTAAATTACGAATTTATATAAAATAAATTCGAGCGTCGGTTACGCGTTTCGATACGGTGGTACGTTTAAATAAAATAATTTAGCTTAAACGTATAGTCGAACAGTGTTATATGAATATACGTATATTTAAAATACGAAATGTTACAATTCCAACTAATACACTTTCATTTTTTATCATTGATATTTCACATATAAAGAGGTGAATATAAGGTTGTTCAACATCTGAGTTTAGATATGGAACCCCTCACATTCTAATTTTTTAATCAATTAAAAACAAAAAATATGGGCCCATTTATTTATTGTATGAATATATTACTTGGCTAACATTTAATTTCTCTAGTAGTTACAGTTAAATAGATGTGAATTTAGACACATTGAGATCTCCAATCCGTACGAGGATAATTATTCAGCACACTAAAATCGAGTGGATCTGCTTACTATTCTGGGAGTCCATGTGGTCAATTCAAAGTTTAATTGATTATCGCATTGTGATACATTTCTAAAGACAATGTGTTTAACTAATTATCACAATGTGATAATTTTTTAAACACCCTGTGTTTCGGGCTGTAAGTCCATGGGGATCGATCAATTCGTGATTCCTACGACTATGTAAGTGCGGAATCCAAACATAATCGTGATTTAGGGTAATTGATTGAAACATAAATATAAACACGAAATTAACAAAAGAACAAAAAATAAGAAGATGGATTTCATTAACATCAGTCGAATGATTACAATAAATTAATCCGTTTACAGAACATCTCAATGATTCCGGATTACAATCAATCGAGACGACTCGTGATAATGAATTACATGGTGGAGTCGGGGCATAGATCTCTACCCCGATCCATGTGGACGAAATCTGTTGCAACCAAAATCATCAGCTAGAAAATGTAACCTAAGAATTCTATATAAAGGCTGATTAAAGGGCTAGGCTTAAATCACGTGGGCCTCCAAACTCGTGGCCCATCCACACGAGTTTGGCCTAAACTCGTACTAAACATATGTAACACAACAACCCTATACTTGAGATGCATCGGACACAAAATGTGCACCAAAACGTGCACTAATTAATAAACCTTAATGAATTGACGAACTTATTTACCGAGTTTTCAATGGCATTTCTTAGGAGCACTAGTTTAGATGAGATTATTATATCATAATCGAGAACTTATCAGATAAACTTATTGTTGGTTTAGATTTGATTGGTAATTGGATTCGAGACGTTGACGTGAGGAATTCTTCGAGCTAAGGACTTATCGTATGAACGATCTATACTTAGCCTACGTCTCAGGTGAGTTTCCTAGCCCCTTTGTATCATGTTTTGGGGTGAAAATATACTTAAATGATTTGTTTATATGCCGTAGACAAAAACTTATATATTTTAGTACACATGCTTTCTATGCTATTACATCCGAGTATATGCTTTTAGGTATACATGTAAACCAACTAAGAAAGCGTAAATTACGAATGAATTATCGGGAAACATGATTAATGAGTGGTATTACTTGATATATGATCAATAAGACGTAATACACTAAGCTAGATCATATGAGATGAATCGTATATGATAGATCGTATGAGATGAACCGTATGTGGTAGATCTTATGAGATGAACCGTATGTGGTAGATCGTATGAGATGAATCGAGTATGGTAGATCGTATGAGGTGAATAGTATATGGTAGGTCGTATGTGATGGATTGTTATGTGATGAGCCGTTATATGTGGAATCATTATGGTGAGCGGGCGTGGGTAGGGGTAGTCGATATTGATTGATATTATATGTGGTTACATTCTTTGTGGTTATACTCTGTGTGGTTAATTCCTGCGTGGTTATTCTTTGGGGTTAATTCGGAGTGGTTATTTCTGTGTGTTCAATTCCTTCTGAGTGAATCCAAAGGCAGGTTGCAGAACCATAAGACCACATACCATGAGACGGTTGGATTCAAGAGAAGGTAGGGCAGGTTGATGAACCTTAAGGCTATATACGTGAAAATACATAAGTAAACCTTTAAACAATGTGGAAAACATTTGGTAAACTAATTTCTGGCTCGTATACTTTATTACTCAAACTTTATACCGGTTGATTCGTTTCAAAAGTTATATATATATATACATATACGATTAAGTATAAAGTATGGTTTTATACACTCGTTTCGGAGATTTTGAACTAATTATATATATGTATATTATGAATCAACGTTGCGGCAAATCTTGATTTTTGCGAATTAAACCTACGAACTCACCAACCTCGTGTTGACACTTTCAAGTATCTTTTCAGGTATCAGGAGTCATTTGCGTGCTAGGAGTTGATGGCTTTAGCTGGACCTTTGGATACGTGTTGCATATTAGATGATAGACTCAAGCACGATGCCTCGGATTCTTCTTCCTTGCATGGGATTTATCTTTGTATTTCGTTGTTTTAACTCTTGATGAATGTGTATGAATTTTAGTCTTATATGAAACCATGTAGTTTCTCTGTGTAATATCCATGTGCAATATCCTTTGAGTTGCATCTCACGTTTCCGTCACTGGTGGGGTGTTACATCTTGGTAAGGGAGAAGACCGCGAAATTAAAAGATTCACCGAGAAAAATTTCTCGGTAAAGGTCTGATAAAGGAAAAAGCTATGGAACAAATGTCTTTACTGTAAATTTTCTTGGTAAAATTTCAAAGTATGAAAAATGGTCAAGTAACTACCTTTGCCGAGAAAGACACGTCCTCCAATTAACAAACTTTTACCGAGAAAAATTTCATTGTAATTTTTTCCTAGAAAATTCCAAAAAAAATGTTACTGCTAAGAATCTTGCTCAACTTTTTCCAAATTTCTCGGTAAAGCTTCTGTTCAGCAGCAATGGCAAACTGCCGGCTTAAAATCTTTAAATTAAACACTCAAAACCTCGAATTAACCATATTTCATCCGTAGGATTACTCCAAAATCAATTCCTTATCAATCCATATCAAAATCAACCACAAATATCCATGAATTCAACCAATTCGAATCATATTGAATATACCTAATAACATGCAAATGCTTCAAAACTTGAACTTTTTTGCTTCCAAATGATCAAATTATCCAACAATTCTATGTTTCAATCAAATATCACTTATAAAATCATATCCTAATCACAATACTCAAATTCTCTACATATAAGTTCTCGACGAATACTAAAAAAGTCCAAAACCGAACAAAATTTCATCAATTACGCTCAAAACACATCAAATTCTTTGAATATTAAACTGTGGGATCGCTCAATTTGATTGATTTTGCTCTGATACAAACTGTAAACTCGTAAATTCTATGTAATTGATGGATATATGTTTCTCAATAAACTATAAAATGTGAGTGAGTATAAGAATGATAGCAGGGAAGTTATATGTGTATTATGGTGCAACGGTTACAAATACAATGGAAATGGGGGTTTATATACTAGTAAAACATTCACATTTATTATCAATCCATCATATATATGTCATATTTATTAGATAATGCAAAGACTATGATATTTGAACTCAAAACTCATTGTTTATCTCCAAACAACCTGAATTGTATAGAAGAAATTAAGATAGTAACAAAAAAAATTTGGGTGTTGTAACAAACATAACATAATAAAGCTTATAGGAATTAAGAAAGTCGAAACCCTAGATAAATATAAGGAAGACAAAAAGAGAGGGTGGGCTAATTAAGAGTATGGAACTAAAATAAATAAACACAACACACCCTTCTCCATCCTCCTTTATCTTTCCAGGCTCCTATCTCTCTCTGTGAAAGTTTCTTATTATTATTGATGTGATTCTCCACCATACTCACAACCCCATCAAACTTTAACAAAAGAAAGAAAGAAAGAGAGAGCTTTCAATTAGAGACCACTCAATATTGATCATATGGTTTTTTCATCACTTCCTTCCTATCTAGATCACCCTAATTGGCCTCAACAGGTAACTAATTATGGCTTTCCTTTAATCTTATATACCTTCTTTAACTCGAAACAACAACTAAAAGTTTATTAATTACTTGATGATACAAAAAAGACTATATGGTTTCATATATTCCTTGTGTTTTTCTACTTTATAATCTTTGTTCTAGAATATACCCATATATTGATTTATATTTTCTTGCTTTTATATAGCAGCCCGCTGGAGGAGTTCTTGGTGGTGGTGGTGATCATGAGATTTCTCAGCTTCCTCCTCAACTTATGCCACCTCCTCATCCACTGCTAGGGAGTGGTGGCGAGGAAAGATCTATGCATGTATCTGACCGTGGAAGAATGATGAAGATGCCACAACCAGCTGATACTGCAATGAAATGCCCTAGATGTGAATCAACTAATACTAAGTTTTGCTACTTCAACAATTACAGTCTATCACAGCCCCGTCACTTTTGCAAGACTTGTCGACGCTACTGGACAAGAGGTGGTGCGTTAAGGAGCGTGCCAGTTGGGGGTGGTTGTCGAAGAAACAAGAAGAGTAAGGGATCAAAGGGTTCTAGCTCTAGGTCAAAGTCTCCTTCAGCTACTACAAGCTCAACTAGTAATGCTCCAATTTCTCCTAACAGCTGCACCACTGATATATTAGGGCATTTGTCACACAATACTCGACCACCTCAATTTCCAATTATGCCCCCTTTGCATCACTATGGAGGTGGGGATCTTGGATTAACATTTGGGGGTGGAAATGGAACTGATTTGATCAATCTTGGTCATGATAGTAATTATCCTAGTAGCAAATTTTCGCACTTCCCTTTTTTGGGAACTACTAATGGTGGGTTGTATGGCGAAGGTCCATCAAATTACGGTGGACAAGTTGAAGGGATGAAGATGGAGGAAAATAATCATCATCATCAACAACAACAACAAGGATTGAATTTGTCAAGAAACTTTCTAGGTATGTCTGGAAATGATCAGTTTTTGGGTACTAGCAATGTCGCATGGGGTACAACTGATCTCAGTGGCTTCACTTCTTCTTCTACTACTACCACCCATCTCTTGTGATTTACCTAGTTTACCCGACTTTCCATTTTAAGCTTGCCTCTTTTTCACATCTGTGCAACAAAGGCATGTACATTGCGCATCACTTGTGATCGATTAAAGTTTAGCATTCGATGTACAATGGTATTGGGTAAACTTTGCACGCAACAGAAAATGAAGCAGTCATGTTGGTATGAAGGATTTCTTGAAAACCCTTAGGGCAATAGTTTCTTGATTCCGGTGATCATATATATACATATAATTTGGCTTGTTTTATTGGGATTATATATATTTGTAAGTTGTAATGTACTACTATCATGTGAGTTAATTTTATTCTATATATATGTATCGTTGTTAATGTTAACTAGTTTTGTTGTTTTATATGGTATATAGGTTACAGCTTACTCTGAATTAACTTTCCTAGGATACACATATTCTGCAAAGGAAAAAGGCTATAGACAACCTGGGATTCATTGGCATCCAAGATTCTATAAAAACTTTAACGTCGGCGCGGTTTGGGTTTGAAATGTTAATTACCTGGTATAATTGTAAACTACTTTCTAGTTTGAATCAAAGCTAATATAAGGCAAGAGATTTGATATAAATTAATTAACCGGTATAATCTTTTAAAAGAGAAACGTGAAAAGAGAGAATGTTGTTACATAAATTCAAAGGTCATGATGACTCCATGATGTGTATATATGTAATTAGAGATGCCATACGAATCGAGGAATTATACCCTTTTCAGGGATGAAAATTCTGTGCAAAAAATGCTTGAGGATATAGGATAGTGCATTCTATATGATACCAAAATCATCTTTACATATTCTTGGATAAAATAGATTCATAAATGTAACCACTTACCACCATTGACTATATAGGCACAGCGTCTTAACTCAAGGTAAAAAAGAAACAAAAAAAAAACTCTCATCCAACTCCATATTTTCTTGAAAGCCGGGTGCATCATACTCATTATATTGTTGATATCTATAAACGGATTTAGTGAGAGTGAGTGAGTGAGATTTCATACACAAGACGTATAGAGATTAATCGATCGATGTAGTGCCCGAGCTAATAGCAGCGTGCAGTGACTTAATTAGTTGAATGAACAAGAAATAAAATTAGATTATTTTAGGAATTAAATTAAAGTTAGTCTCATTGCCTTATCAAAGAAAGGTTAGTTATTTTGACTGAGTACTAGATCGACAATAATTTTTCCTAACATCCATGTCAAGGAAATCCTAGGATCATTATTTGTATACGACCATAATGTATATAGCTGGAAGCTAGGCAAATATCAAGTCCAAATTAACGAGAAGATTAAACCATTAAACCATTATACGGCCATAATGTATATAGATAGTGGTTAATATCTTCAATTTTACAAGAGATTTAAAGTTCGAATCTTGCTAGGTAGACTCTGGGGGTCGCCAGGGAAGGGTTCGAAAATGGCCACGAGATATCCTGTTTAGGATGCGTACATAGTCAAAAAAAATTCACTCTTCCGATAAAAGTTGAATAGCAGATTTGCTTGAAAAACTAAAAAAACTCATCTATTCACCGGTTACTAAACCACTATATATCAAGTTGAACCTTGGTGAAAGATTATTAATAGCGGATTTGCTTGCTACCAATGGGGCATTAAAAAAAAACTAGCTAATTGATCACATTCACGTACAACCAACATGGACGTACTGGTACCAAGACAGAAACACAAATAAATTTGGATCAATGGATCATTTTAACGTTCAAGAGACGCTCAATTACGCGCACAAAGTAGGCAAGAAGCACATTATATATATATACAAGATGGTAATGAGACTTGGTTAGTCATCTGTAAATCAGAAAATGAATTATATATATTATATCGATCAGTATCAATTATATCAAGAAGACAAGAAAAAGTACCAATCTTTTAAGGACATATTTTATAGAATTTTAACAAGAAATATGACATGAGTATGATAGTGACAAGGCACTTTAGATTTTAGCAGTAAGGTACCATTAAAATAGCAAGTAGCATTGAATTCTGTTGTTGCTTTTTAAAGTCTAGCATTTGAGCAAACTCCCATTTCGAAAGTGAAGAAATTGTGGTATGAAGCCCATGCTTACATAAGGACCATTATTTGTACAAGTTTACTGTGTGTAAGTCTGACTGCAACGGCTTTTTTTTCACTTTTAATCTCAATCTTGATGATGAAAATTAATAATGACTACGTGGCATTCAATACAATTAATTCAAAAATTCCCAATTACCTTTTACAGACTCCAATTCTACTCTCATATCAAGGAGTCAATTTTCACATGTTCCAGGTAGATACTCCCTTTAAATTCTTTAACTTTAACAGAATGAATCTTTTATTTTTAAAACAAAACAAGAAATCATATTTGAATGGCTTGATTCTTTAATCCGTAATACTTTACTGTTATTTAATCTGACAGTATCGATCTATGAGTGAAACTTAAGAACAAAGATTTGTTTTGAATAGGTTTCGAGTACTTAAATATGACGGAAGTTAATACTCCTTCCCTCTCAAAATATATGTTCATTTGAAATAAGGACAAAATTTAATAATATATCTAATTATTATATATTATTGCGGTAATGTGCGGGTTTGAAGGCCCCCTACAATCGGGTAGTGTTAGTGGTGACGACATCATGATATGTGGGAATTCCTGAAAAACATAGGCAAATGGAAAAACTTCGATCCACTCGGACTGGACGAAGGAAAAGAAAAGTGGATGAAGGTATGAGTCTCGGTCTCCCTTTGGTTTGGACACCGATGAATATGACTGTTCGGGTAATGCATTTCATGCGTACAAAGATAAAACCAAACGACCACCCGGCAAGCCGCATCCACCCAATTAACAAAAGTCGATGTCAACAGGTAAAAGTTCGAGTAAATCTTCAGTGGGAGAACTTGCTTAAAGTTAAAACAAGAACCCTGCTTTGTTGCAAACTAGGAAAATGGATGTTGTCCATGAGGCCAGAGGAAAAAAGCCGAGTGGACAGAGGAAAAAAACACGTCATCCGGGTTAAATATGAGCTAATATAGGCTAGTTTATTATTATTTATTATTTTATTTTTTTATTTACGTCTTTTTTTAATCAGTGTAATGTTTTTTATTAATGTACTTATATATTAATTATTAATGAAATATTATATAGTTAATTTAAATGTATCATGTTTTTAATTAACAAGTATAAGTTAAATATAAGTGGAGTCCAATTTGAAGGTGCTAGATTGGGGTTAAAAGAGGAGGTGTGATGAAAAGATGGTGGTAGTGACGTGACATTATGAAAAGGAAATGATAAATTTTCTTAAAAATTAGCTTACCTCTTAACAATTTGGTTACATGACAAGTGTAATCTATTAATTTTCTCTTTTAATTATTTCATCCTTTGATTTTATCACATGTCATGATCAATTATTAAAAAGATTATTAGGCTTATTCTTTAAGCGGATGTATCATTTATGAGGGTGAGAAGGATCCTGTGGATGGGTGTGGGGAATACATTATGTAGAAAATATGCATGGGGTCATTAGGAGAATTATTCCTTTTATAAAACCAAGGGCCATCTATTTACATTAATATTTTAATATACTAAAAGCCAAAAACAAAAATCACATGTTTATTTTAGGGCAATTCTATTTGGACACCGCAGATAAGACAAAATAGCTATTTGGACACTGCATAAACGTGTCGTTTTATATAAAACTTGGAGTTTTTGCCGTCAAAACTCCAAGTTTTATATAAAACGGGGAGTTTATGCGGTGTCCA
>JAOXNX010000001.1:12549099-12559117 GCA_028566075.1 Solidago caesia | reverse complement strand
ATTTCCTTTAATTATTGTTATGATACTTTGTCGGTAACACCTTTTGGAGAATTTATGATTCCGTTAGGAATCAAATGATACTTTGAAATATACGCTTCCGCATTTCTTTAACGGTGTTTGTTAAATTTTTCAAAATTTTTGGAAATTCACTTTTTATAAAATAGGGTGTTACAAACATAGTATAGTTACATACATTTCATTCATAAATCTCCTCGTCTAGGTTTCATGGTTTGTTATGTCTATTTAGGATATGTACTCATTTTTTTTAGGATATGCACTATTAGTAAAATAAATTTAATTTTATATTAAAAAAATATATTTTAACACTAATTTTTTTTTCATAGGGTATGCACTTCCCTGCTCTCAACATGGATCCGCCACTGGAGACAGCTGCCGAGATTTTCTATGTTTTCTTTTCCACCTAGGCCTGAAACTCTAGTTCCTTTAAACCCGAAAGTTGAAAAAACTTAAAACCCTTAACATGTGGAGGCTCTAGCCTCTAGCCTCTAGGCGACCGCTTGACCCATTAACCTTATTGGGCCGACCCCAAATTGGATTTATGTTTATATTAATTAAAATGATCTAGAGTAGAGATTTTCAAAATTTTTAACTTGAAAGTTTCATTATACTTAAGCATGATATGATGAAGCGGGTCATCTTTGATTTGCTTGTCAACCACTTGGCAAGGCAAGTAGGGTTCATGCCAATAATAGTGTATAAAATACAAAGGTATTCGTCATTGTTACTAAAAATAATAGTTCATATTGTATGAGTACACTTTAATAGTAGAAATTAAATACAAGTCATAGAGTATATGCCAGTAGGATGTGGGTTCATCCAAATTTCAACATAAGAAACTTTAAATTTTTACAAACTTGCCGCAATAACTCCAAATAAGTGAACTAATTTAATTGGCATGGATACCTTCTTTAGACATATATAGTTCTATATATCCACAACGAAACGTTGATAAATAGTTATAAAGTTACAGGAATAGATATTTGTAAAAGAGATATAACTAACATATCTGAATTGAAAGAAAGTAAGTGTGTAGTGAAAATGAAAGATAGACGGCTTTCCTACTTGGAAAGCAGCTTTAGTTTTGATATGTCCTTGTTTCCTTTTTCTTCACACATAAAATGAGAGCAAGAGAGAGATGAAGTTTCACTCAAATTCCTGAGAATCACGTTTGTCCACATGTAGACGCACTCATCAATCATATGATATGTCGTCTAGTCTAGTATATAGACCTGACAAAAAGTATACGTTACTTATTGGTATATATATATATAAAAGATGTATATAAAAGTTACACATAGATTATTGTCATGGCACTCGTCAAGTGAAAAAGTGGTCTAGTTATAAATTTATCCTATATTTTTAGAACAATTAATTAAATGGTCAAGATGGTTCCACAGAGTGGTGAGACATACAGATTTCACTCACAAAGTTGGGGGTTCAAACCTTGACTGAGACCTCATGGGGTTTTTTCTGGAATGGGATATGGGCTCCGACCGGGTCAGGGCTATTTGCTGTGGGTATTTCGATCCGTCGAACTAAAGTTAGTATGGGTATTTCAATTTGTGACACTAGAAGTGTGCTCGTGCAATATATGAGAACCGAATGTGTTTCAATATATATATATATATATATATATAATTCAAAATTTTTATAGAGTTGGTGTTTCATATATATATCAAACATTACTTTTAAATTTTTATGCATATGATAATGTATCAGTAATAGTCCATTTACTCATTAAACCAATATAAGTATCAAGGTATGACTATTCTAGGTTATCATACATCACTAAACTCTACTTTTACAGTTTTACATCTTGTTCTTACGTGGGGTATACACTTCTATCATACATGTCGTGTAAGCTCGATGATTTTATTCAAACATCCATACATATATAAGATAATATAATATTACAAAAGCATACCTTTTAGGTGTGTGATTTCACTCCGGCAAGCTCGAAGAAGCAGTGTTATGTCAAGAATAACATAATAACATAATAAATTAAACGAGAGAGTGTGTGTGTGTGAGAAATTTTAAATAAATGACTACATAAACCATCATTGACTTGAAATTTATGTAGTCATTTAAATAAACGACTACTCTCTCTTTCTTCCATGATGGTTTATGTAGTCGTTTTGTGATACTGATTGGAAGAGAGAGTGTGTGTGTGAAAGGTGGTTCCTTCACGTATGAAAAACTTAAAAGAAAACAAGATTATATATAATTGTTAAAAAAGAAATTTAAAAATTGACTAACTTTTATTGATTAAAAACTAGAGTAACTAATATTTAAAAATCCATAAAGTAGTATACATTTTTGTTGTTCTATTTTCTCTAAATTGAACAAACCAACTACTTTATTTTGTAAACGACTAAATCAAAATATGGGATTATTTTGAAAAGTTTTTGGATACTTAATGCATTATGAGAAATATCCATAAGAGTTGGGGGGTAATAGTGAACATGATAAAATGTGTATATGTGTGTAAAATAGGCATAGCTCGCGGTGGTTTAGTGCGTGTATACAATACGGAGTAGCAAGTAATGAACGTGAAATTCGGAGGTAAGCAGCCGACGGGTACACCGTCGATGGCATGGTCAACGATCGTCGTCGTCGTTTCACTGCTCTCCGGCGCGTCTGTTGTTCATAACATCTTCAAGCCTGATTTGGTTTATCTTCTACCTCGCTTTCGCATATAATTTATTTTATGTTGCATATGAACTGTTTGATGAAATGTCTGAACGAGATAACACAATGTAATGTGTGAGCTATTAAATGTTGTGTTCTGTTGGGTATGTTTTTACATTTTAAGTGTTTTAAAATTAGTTCACACTTGTTTATATGTTCCTATATGTTTGATCTGCAGACGCTACCGCCGATCGATAGTGCTAAGATGCAGCAGCCTGATAAAGAATGAACGTTTCAATTCGAGCATTTGTGATTTCTGAAAGCGTGTATCTCATATTGAACTGTAATAATTTTATGTTGTTTCCACTATTGTTGGTGAACTGTGGTTTCTTCAAATGCTTTCTGTTTGAATCTTGAATCATAATTTCAAATTTATAGTTTGTTTGTGGCATACTGCATCCTGTGTCGTATGCTGTATGAGTTATTAAAAATTTAAAAGCTCTCTTTCATTATATCAAAACGTGTTATGAATAGAGGTGGAGCCAAGAATTTAGAATAAGGGGGACCGAATCTTATCGTAAGATTGTAACGATAATATTGTATCACAATCTCCCAATATAACAAAGGTTTTGGTGATGATACCTTTCTATCAAGGACTTGTATCGACATGTGCTACGTAATTAGAGGAGGCCCAATTACAAAATCTGTTCAAAGGTTTCTATCTCGGCTGATCCTCCAAAGGAGAAACTGGACGGTTAGGGGGGCCAAGCACCAGCTGCCCCCCAGCTGGCTCCGCTACTGGCTATGAGGTAAGTCGTTTAATTGGTTGAAATGAGTAATTTGAGTTTAAGGTAGATATAATGTCTTTTGGGTAAACTGTTGATAGAATTTTGCTGAAGCTTGCATGGTTTGTGTTTATCCTCTTGATACTAAGTTACTAACCAGGGTAACACCCGTCATAGAAAAACTGTTTTTCACTAGAAATTTTTTTCTGATTGTAAGGCGTAAACCTTATTAATCTTTTTTCAGTATCGCAAGGAAGACGACTCATGTAAAAGGGTTGATATAGTTTTTGCATGCTCTTTGTAGAGTAACACCCATCATAGAAAAACTGTTTTTCAGTAGAAATTTTTTGATAATTGTAAGTCGTAAACCTTATTAATTCTTCGTCAGTATCGCAAGGAAGATGACTCGTGTAAAAGGATTGATATATTTTTCTGCATGCTCTTTGTAAATCAATGCCAACCCTCGAAATGTACTATTAACGAGCATGTTTCAGTTTTGAACTCCAGCAAATTAGGGGTATCATTAACAACTGATATTAACATCCAACTCGATATATTTGATTTATCCTAGTTGATCAGTGTTCTTTTAGGAAAGTGTTATGTTAGATTCTATGATCTTTATGTGTGTCATAGTGCTGGGAAATCATAGTGGTTGCTAAAGTTTCACCGCGTTATGTAACACGAAGATGGTTTTTTTGTAGGGTTACTAAGTCAAAAAGACACACACCATGTGTATAGAAATTAGCTCTATGGTACCAAGATAGAACATCACTTTCCAATCAAAAAAAAGTTTATGTAAAAAGCTGCAATAGGGCCTATATTCGAAGAGTAATAATCCATATGACTAATTGGTAGCGTATAAATATGTCTAAAAATTTATTGCTGACACATGACATGATGAGCGGCTACGATTCAAAGAGAGAAATTACATAAAGCCATTGTTTTTCTTTCTTTGAAACTTAATCATTGTTCATGTTATGTGTCAGCATCAAATTTTTAGGTATAGTTATAGGCTTATCAAATTAGTCATATTTATCATTTTTCATTCTCGAATAGTTTATTGGTGCTGGTATAAGATATCTTTCTGACTTTCTGTTATGTCTAGGGAAACTTGGGATATTAGATATGAATAATTCAAGTGAAATATTGGAGCAGAAATTTAAAGTTTTGGTTGAACTTTGATAATTGCTATAATGATAAGGTGTGTGTTAAATTTACAACTTCTTCTGTAGTGATTCTGCATTTTTTTCACAAAACTAAATTCCACTTGAAAAACTTAAGGTGCAGCCATATAGTGAAGCAAGATAGCATTTTTTTTTTCTTTTTCATTTTAACAAGTAGTAAAATGGATTTGAAAAAGGGTAAATCGAAGGGAGTAGTAAAATGGAGTTGGTGCTAACTTATCACTCACACATTCTTAGATCTCCGATTCTTTCTGAGTTCACGAGCTATGATGCCTAAGCTTCTTCATGCATACTTTCTTGTACGTGTTGATGACAACTTCCCTGCGAATCAAGATAGAATTCAAAACTAGACATGCTATCCAACTGATTCAAACTTATTCCTTGTACTGTTTGTCTCTGTGCACCCTTTTAGCTATGCAACCTCAGCCCTTTCAAATGTATTTCGAAACTGTGTTTATTATTGGGCATTGGCTTTCTATGTGCCCATTAGTATCCAAATGAAGATTGGATTCGGTTTGGGCCGATTATGCTAGTAGCAAGTCAATATTATACTGAGAAAGCTTCGGAGCCCAAATGAGAATGGAAGGTACCGAATTCCTCGTGGGTTTTTTAATTAATTCTGTAATTTGTGTAAGTTGAACAACTGATTGGGCCTTGATAACCATCGTCCCCTCAAAAAGGTACTTTGTTGCTCTTTGCAAGTTGCAGAATAAAAAAGCTCACATTTTTCGACTGGATGGTATATTTTTGTGCTATGAAAAGATGCCGGTATATGATGTCAACTTCTAAAATAAACCATGTCCTTATTTTTGCATTGTCTATTACCTCCAAATGACCAATAGCATTTCCTTTCTGTAACAATGAAAACCACAAAAAACCCTGTATCGACCCATTTACATACAAACTGGGCGATTCTGGTTATATTTATCACCAACGGATCAACGAGTTAATTACTGCAGATGGGTAATACTGCAGTGCCCCCATTTCTCTAAACAACTGCATGTACAAGTCTTGTCTTGTTATTACTGGTTTTAGAATTGAACCAAGATTTAAGTTATGTTATGACTTCATGCTCAATTAATCATTGACGTATTCTAAGCTTTCGTTCCTTTGCTTCTGATGAATATGTAAAGTATACTACATATCTGATGAACTTATGCACATTGTAAGCTCTACTACAAAATGTAATAACCACAACTATGAGCTTTCATTATCGTCCTTTTTTTTGGTAAGATTTAATTCTTCATTTTGCAGAACCTTGAAATGTTGGACATAGCATTAACAGAATCTGTAGAGCTTTCACTTTCCTATGCCTTCTTTATAAATATTTTCATTTTCTGTTTAATAGTTTAACAACGGGCATTATCCTAGCGGTATGGTACCCTTACAAGAAAGAGGTCGTGGATTCAAGCCCCGGAAACAAGCATCTAAATATTTGTGTTTCAAATAAAGGAAATAAAATTTTTTATCTGATTATCGTTTGTGATATTGGGAAATCTTATATATAGTTTGAAATTTTATTTCACCACCAAACTCTGATCAAGCAATGCTCCTGCCCATCCTTCTCTGTTTTTTTTTTGTTTTTTTTTTTTTCTTCCTAGATAGTTGTTTTGAAAGGACTCTTGACAATACAATACAAATACGTTGTTTTTTTTTTTTTCTCTTTTTTTGTTGTCTTTTATCTTAATTAGTTTTCATGACTCAATTTTGTTGTGTTTTGGTTCGAGGGTGCGTTGTTGAGTCTGGTCTTGTTTGTTATCGTTTCTGGCTAGTTTCTTTCTAGTCAATTTTAATAATATTAATGCCGTTCAAAGAAAACAATACAAAATACAAAAAAGTAAAAATGATGTCAAAAGAATGCAAGATGAACATTATAACGACTCCCAACTGATTTTATGTTTGGTCCTAATTAGATTAATTAGGTGCAAGAACCAACAATGCTCTAGAACGAGTTTTAGGTTGAAAACAAATGCAATTAGGTCTCTTTCAATTTAGTCAGTATCAGGTTCTTTCTGTCTTATTGATACTTGGTCTAAACCTTTTACCCATCTCTACCAAAAACCGCAATCGTTTTGTTCCTGTATCACTTTTGTTTAAATTATATAGTAATATTGGTCTCTTAGGTCTTCCTGATCCACGAAAGCGTTTTGCATGCCTTATATTTGAAGTCTATAGGCTTTGGGCAATACTCAAAGTAGTTCGATAAACGATCTCCTCCCTAAATGTCGATTTTATCACGAGTCCAACAGCTTGGCCAAAACTGGTTGAATCAGAACACGCTCATAACTTCCGGTGGTTATTTTTATGTCAATTTTCATATCTTTCATGACTTCATGAATATGTTTGTAACTTGTTGCTTTTGACACAAAGAAAAATTTCAGACAAATATAACAGCTCATTAAGTTAGTGTGCATGTGTGAAGAAGGTGGATGCATGATGAAGGAAAACATGGGCAGCATTCCTCTTTTAACTATAAAAAGCTACAATAATGACAACATAAAAGCTTTCCCCTTTTATCATCATTATTACTCCCTCTTTTATAACAATAATTCGATCTGTTACACACCAAAAAGAAGAAAACCGATTATCACTATAAATTTAAATAAATAAAAAATCGATTAGGAAAAAAAAAACAGCTTTCCGGATATATACATATTCAGCTACTAGGTTAAAACCCGTGCGATGCACGGTTAACATTACTTACTAAGCATTTTACCTTTATTTTTTTAAGGCATTTTTAACAACAAAATTCAAATGATACGGGTTTTTTTTAAATATTTTATTTTACTTATTAAAACATCCATGTGAGTCTAGTTCATGTTATATTGGTGTAGCTCTCAAATCTGATTCAAATCTCATACCTGATTTTTTTAAAGGGATCAAAAAAATATTTGCTCTAGTATCAATTTATTTCTATTTTGACTACACCCATAACTTGATAGCATCAAAAGATCTGTAAACATAATTGATAAAAGGATTTATATTTACACAGAAAAATTAAATATATAAAATAGCTATACACCTATACACATCCATATATTTTATGTAGTCATGTACAAATAAATAAATATCAATGATTAACTGAATACCATAATGATATTACTTTTTATGGGAAAAAGTTTTGATCCAAGCTGTTGGAATTGTTTTGAAAGTCATCAAAATCTCAATTTGACTGTAAAATATAAGAAAATAAAAAGTTATGTCCACATACAATAAAACTATTAGCATATAATAATGTGTCTTTCATTGATCATCTTTCCATTGCCATATATCTTGAAGAGGAAAAAAGTATTCACAAAATAATCGATTATTACGTGGAACGTTGATGAAGATGCGTAACATATTCATCAAAGTATTTAACATTTAGAGTATGTAACTAACTTTGAGATTAAATTAAAAAAATAATTAGATAAACGTAAATTTAAAAAAAAACGTGTATGTGTACCTTGATTTTAAATTGTATTAGTGATGAAAACAAAACAGAATTGTTAATGAGTAAAAACTAACAATTACATTTGTAAATATAAAGTTATTGATTTTTACCTACCTAACATGAGTTGTTTAAATTTTAAAAATCCACAATTTAATATAAACTTGTAAACATATTTGTTTCTTAAAAAAGATTCATGACTTGTGAAATAAAAAATAGCATGACATGCCGACATGGATATTAGATTATCATTAAATTAGTTGAGTCAATATATTAAATGATAGCCATGGATTAAAGTAGATGATGAAGAAAAATTTAACATCGTATTATAGTTGGTTGAGTGGGTTAAGAGGTTAAGTTTTACACACAAGACCCATGTTCAAATCTTGCTATACACATTTATTTATTTTATTTTAATTAAAGGTTTATTCTTAGTTGTATGTGTTGTTGTAACATATGTCATGTAAGGGATCATGTGGATAGTCTTACTAAATGCCACGTAGGATTAATGTAACCTTACTGAGCCATGTAAGCGTTGATATGGATAGGTTCAGTGAACGCCAAGTAGGACTTTCTTATCCTCACTTATAGGTATAGTAAGATAAGATAAGATAGCTCGTGTAATCACATGATTTAATCTTGTTAGGTCAATATTATAATAAGTTTGTCAAATGTATGTTTAAATATTTATAAAGTGAAACAATATATTAACTAACTTTTAAAAATTAATAGTTTAAATTCTTTAAAATCATATTATATATCCAAATTAAAAAGATTTGTTCCAAATTAAAAAGATCCGGGATGAATAGTACATGTGAACCCCACCATTTTGGTATTTTATAATTTGGCCCCATGACTTTTGGTCTTTTAAAATTTGGCTACTAAAGTTTTGGTCTTTTATTATTTGGAAACAAATCTATTGATAAATTATTATTTGTTTGTCTTATACTCTTTGGTCTTTTATAATTTGTCCACCCACCTTTTTATCATTTATAGTTTTATCACCAAATTTCACTTTTAAGATTTATGATATATTGTTTAGCCATGCATTTTATGTGGTCTTGTGACAGTTGTTGGCATGTTAAGGTTCTGGCCGAGTTGGAGTCTTTGCCCCTTCCATTTATTTTGCCAGTAGATTATATAATTATCAAAACTCATTCTTATCAAAATACAATTTGTTATCCCCAACCAATGCTGGGTAATGACATTTATGCTTATAATTGGTAAATGGTTGATCATGTAAGGGTGAAGAGTGTGGTTGCCACCATGCTAAATTCTGGCATGGTGGAAACCAATCAAATACCGCCACGTATACATACAAAAACCATGCCAAAACTTGTCAAATTTTGCCAATTTATAGGGTGTGGTTGCCAAAAAAAAATAAAAAAACCAAAACTGGAATTTTTTTTGTTAACAACAGGGCTCAGATCTGGGGGCCGGGAAATCAGAAATGCGAACACGCCATGCCTACAAACCTATCGGTTTACCCCGCCAAGATACAACCCGGGATTCCCCGTTTTGAATCGTTTATCATCGTAGCCCGTTTTCGAATCACCGGAAACTAAAAATACCATAATCACAGACAACATATTCGGATTTCGGCAACATATTTCTTAAAAATGGAATTCCGACAGCACCACATCGGAATCAAAGATTTCGGAAACGCTACCGCATTTAAAATACTACCAAGTTAATCACAATCAAGCAATTAACGACAATATCAACTAAAATAAACAAGTATAACAGATTATATATAATAAGAGTAAGCAACCCCAAAAAGGGGTCGCCGGAAAATCACATATAGTGGCGGGTGAGGAGTAGGAACCCCCAAAAAGGAGAAGACATGAAAAACCCCAAAACGAAAAAGACATAACCTCACTAGAAAACCCCAAAGGGGTTTCTACTCTCGCCGGAATAAGGTGAAACGTTGGGTATATTGGCATGCGACATCGATTCCGGCAACATATAGC
>JAOXNX010000001.1:12503486-12517750 GCA_028566075.1 Solidago caesia | reverse complement strand
AGCCTTTCTAGCTCAGTTGGTAGAGCGCGTGGCTTTTAACCACGTGGTCGTGGGTTCGAGTCCCACGGAAGGCGTTTAATAATTATTTTTTGATTACTAATTCCCAGTTCTTTTTCTTATATAACATTTGAACCTGTAAGATTATATAACACAGAAATATCATATAGAACCCGTAACTTGCAAGCACATAAATCTAGTTACCAATTTATTTGTTGCTAGAACTGTGCTCGAGTTAACGTTGTGCAGGAGACGAGAAAACTCGGGAAAAAAGAGGAAATGAAAAATGCGTTAAAATGATGGCTTCTAGTTTGCAAAATTTGAAGGTGTAGAAGCTGAATGTTTTATAATATGGTGTAGACATTTATGTCAAAGTTGAATTGTAACAAAACTATATAACCTGGAAGAGAAACAGCACAACATAAAATAACGTTTCCAGTGTTGAAAATAAAGTTTTTGATGCCCCTTTTAGACATATAGATATCCAAAATTCATCTGATAAAGGCTAAATGTTAACAAACCTCGAACAATCACCAATATTTTGTATAAAGCTATCATGTCTTAATTTACATGCAGACTGACAATATACCGGTATACACGAGAAATGGGATGTTATGTTACGAGATCAAATAGTTGTCATTTTCTATTAAAATACACCTGGGTTCTAGTTTACAAAATATGTACAAATATGAAAGTTTACAACGAAAACAAGAAACTCCAATGCCGGTAAGTAAACTCAATAATTAAACAAATAAATCACTCAAGAACACGAACCCATTCATACTTTGCACGAGCTGTCAAGCTGATTAGATAGCAACACACACAAATAGCTGTTTAAAGTTACAAATAATGCTCATCCCTCACTTAAAGGTGGTTGTATTTTGAAGGTGGTGACTTCATATTCCCTTTTCACTGATCAAACGGGACAGCTTTGATTCAGATAGCAATCAACAATTGGGCATTTTGATCCGTGTGGCTTTCTTTAAATCCAAAACTATTAAAGCTATGGTATACTCGAACCAAAAAGATCCTTTTAGGAACGCACATTGATAAACTCTTCACAACCTTTATATCAAACCATGGTATATACCTAACTAGTGAGAGGAGGCTCGGCTAAAAAGTTCATTATTCTGTTCAACAGATTCAGACCAAACACAGTTTCTTCACAGTTGATTTTCACAGATGCATTAAGTGGTTCAAAGCAGTTACCATCAAGTGTAACAGATACAAGGCAAGGAATGGAGTTACTTAGGATCTCACCACTGAACCTTAAGCATAGGCCTGATGCATCATTGAGGTTTGCATCCACGGGCATGTTTACAGATACGAGATGAAGATTTGCATTGCTGAGCATCTTTGATGCTAAAGTTTGACATATAACAATGAATGAATCCTTTACCAATGACCCATCATGATCCTTGTCATTGATCACCTCTGCAAGGTGATCAGTGAAGGAACATCTGTACAGATGAAAGAAATATGAAATCAATATATGCAGACAGAAACTGTGTACAAAATAAGTGTAGGTGCCAAGAATAGATCTTTTCTGGCCACCTCCATTATCATACTACCCATCTCCATCAAGATTTTAGTGGCAAAATGGACAGTCAAGTAATTGATAATAATTTGTTTCAGGTGAAAACGGGTAAAAACTTGTGTGCACCGACCTACCAACCTTTTTTTTTGCCTTTTAATTGTGGCAAATAATCAAAGTTTAAATATGGTTAAAAATAAAACTATATTATTAAAATTATAAATATAGTTTCACTAACATAAAGAAGATTTAGGACATTGTTAACCCGTTTCATTATTAGCTACTTTTTTATATTATACCCATTTGACCTGGTATCAACAATTACAGCCCAAATTTACTTGTTTTTATATAAATAGGTTAACCTACCACCTCAACCCATCACTATTAAAAGACTTAACAGCTCCAGTGTAAAAAAAGAACTAGTATCCTACCTTCTTGTGTATTCAAACATTCCAGGAAGTTGAGATTCTTTGTGTGAGAAAACATTAAGATCCATTGGGAGAGGCTTTATGAAATATCCTATGTCAGGACGTAATTTAACCGGGTGTTTTTTGCCATTGCACCATAAGATGAGCTTCAGAGGTAAGAGATGATGATGAAACCGAACATGGATGATTCTTTTTGTAGTCTCACCAGGTTTAAGAACTTCAATTTCTTCTACAGGAGCCAGAACATCCTTTTGAGATTGCAAAGAACTGCATAATACAAATCCGAACACGAATCACAACTATAAACCATTAGAAAAACATAGATGACTACATAGGACAAAGATAATGATCAAGTACCTTCCGTCAGTAGGCAATGACTGGTCCAAAGATTGAGAACTCGAGTCAGATTCTTCATCACTCAGAAATAATTTAGACATTGGCTCGCTAGAGCAGTTCTCGAAAAAAGTGTTAACACTTACGAATGATGGTGATATGGTTGATAATTCGGATGAAAACGTATACATTGCTCTCAACCCATTTCCATATGCTGGATCTAGAAGTGTATATGTTCTAGGGTTAACTCTCCCACTAATATCTCCAATTGAAATCCTTGCTGATGATATCCTTTCATTATCTAATCCAGGTACATTCTGACTAGAACTTGGATTTTCATCCAACCATGATTCCAAAGCTCCTTTCGACATCAATTCACCAAAATCACTATGAAAATTGTTCTCCTTCGAAGCTTCAACATATTTTTCTGATTTGCCAACATCGGAAAAGTTAATTAGTGATTCAGTGTTATCATTATCGTCATTTTCAGCACTCTCATTGGTGTTATCAGTTCCTGATGAACTAGTGACAGAGTCTTCTGAATAATAACTGCCTTCTTCATTCAAAGACCCTGAGTCTGAGCCAGAATGATCAACTTCATACGAGTCAACCTCAGTGGTGCCTTCCCCTGATATATTCATTTCTTTGACCAAATCCAATTCAGTTAGGCTACAAGGCTCGGGAAGGGGTTCATACCCTGGGGCTGCATGAAGAACTATCTGTGACAGAGATCCTGGAAGGTAGAAGCGATTATTAACCATTTCGGTTGATGATGTTATTTTATCCCCAAAAATATGTTCAGCAACTAAAAGTGCTAGTTGATTATTTGCAGATTTCTGACTAGTTTCTTCCTCTAGTCCACTCGAATTAAAGTAGCACGATAGAAGCTTTCGTAACACACGCGCCCGATCACGCACATCATAGTTTAGATCAAATTTGGCGAGCTCCAGAACATAGCTTAGTATGGTTTTTGCAGTTTTGAAATCTTCCCCTTTTGAACCTAAAAGGACCTGCAATGGATACAAATATGATGAATAAGAAAAGGTATATACTTCATATCCTGGCTTCTGCTAATACACTTTATTAACTAAATATTTGGTCAAATTTCATTGATAGGTAACACACATTGGTTTGAGTTCTGCTTTGGGTAACACATTTTATTTGCACCAACAAAAAGCTCAAGCTTTCAAAAGCTTTTGATTTGGGATAATCTAAGTAATTGCTTTTCAGGTGCCAAGTTAGCGACACAAAGAAACTAAGCAAGGCCAAAGTTACGGACATGTTAGCTACCACATCATTCATTTTGACCTAGTAACCGAGTCAGATCACCTCAAAATACAGTTGTTTGAAAGTTTTGGAGATTTTATTGAAACATTAACAATGAGGATGATAATGTGAACTGTTCAGTTCATCATACCTTAACAGCAGCATTTAGAATCTGATGTTTTGTCTCGACTGACTCAGAAGGAAAGCCTCGAGCAAGATATCTTAGGATCACAGGTACCATCTTTGGTATGATATTTCCAACAGAATTGTATTCACCCACTAGCCAAACGATCAGTGCACGGGCAACAGGAACCTTGATTGCATCCAAATTCCGGGCCAAATATATAATGGCCTGTAGTAGAAGTGACTTGTCAGATTGCACTAACACGAAAACCATAATAAAATCATGAAACATAGAGGTGGCAATCAAAACTAATTTACAAATTATTCAAGTGGGTTTAACTAAGTATCTAGATGGTAATACCTATAATAAGCTAGGATAACCAAGTTACTAAATGATAAAAACATATTATCATCGTAATGAACCTTGAACATCATGATCATTTAATACGTTTACGATATACCCAAAATGTACTTTTAAGTGAGAAATAATAGAAGATCTGATCTATAAGAAGGTAATGCAAGTACCTTATCATGCCTGAACGGATCTTGTTTTAAAATATCTTTGATGGATGTAATTGCTTGAATCAAAACAACTGCATCATCTTCCATGGATCCAGAGGTACAATTTACGGATTCTGCAGGTGTTAAATAACTATAAGCTTAAAACTGAATATATTTTCCAGATAAAATACACAAAGGATTGGTGACTGACTGGGTGAGGTTAGAGCCAGTAGTCCCTCCAAGCAGGTGATTGCTACTTGTGAATTCCGCTTAGCACACAGACCAATAGCAGCAACTGTATCTGCAGCAAATCTCCTGTCCGGATCTCTGACATAATCCTATAAATGCTTTTAGAGATAAGAAAGAATATATTCTATTCAATGATATTAATGTAAAGTGCAAAATTTTCTAACAATAATTGACGTGTGTGAGAAAGTAATTGCAATGCTCTAGACCTTCCAATAGAAGTGAAACTGTAAGGGGGTGTTTGGTAGGAGGGAATCATAAAGAATGGAAATGTAATAGAGAATGAAAATAGTGGGAAAGAGAATGAGTATTTGGAAAGCGAATAGATTTTGTCGTTTGGTACAAACAGAGAATGAATATAGAAATCATTCCCACTTCTCCATTCTCAATCCCATTCTCCGGTGCAACCAAACAAGGGAAGTTTTTCCCATTCCCTTTCTCCCTTTTCCATTCCATCATACCAAACACCCCCTAAAAGCATTGACAAATTAACACAATTGAAACAGCAAAAAGTACCTGGAACTCTTGAAAGATAACTGAGATTGATGCATCTGTGGCAATGGAAGAAAGGATCTCAAGTTTCAGTGCTTTAACTTGGTATGCATCTGAAGAGCTTACAAAGAAGTCTTCAAAATTTGGAGCGAAAAGAGAAGGCATCACTTTAGCAAAGACTTGAATGTTGCAGAGGACCTGCATCAGTGATAATAACCTACTTTAAAATAGTTAAGTAACCAAAAGTTATTAACAGTATGATACATATAAAAAATATTTTAATCTCTGAGCAGTCTCACTTACGTTAGAGGCGGCAGGAATTAAAATCAATGGGTCACATAATGGTTCAAAACAGGTACTTCTTTAACTGGTCAAACCAGGCTGGTTCTGGTTCGGTTGATCTGAAACACTTTCCATTAAATCATTTAACCTTTTTTTACGATTGATAAAAATAAAACTTTTTTTACATAAAAGGATTTAGGAGGGATTATGCAATAATAAAAATTTGTTAGACTGCGAAGACTCAAACACCCGTAATACACATACACTTATGTCTCAATTAAGATTTCTGCTCACAACCTCTTGGTTGACAGGCCACAAGATACTGTTAAGTCAAAGGCCTGTTTGTAGGAGGGTTTAGGCATTAATAATAAAATTAAGACAGCTCACGATCCATTTGACCTGTTTCTTTAAAGCTTATTTGTTTAATTAACCCACTTGACCCATTACAGAAAAAAGATGCTCCAAATCAACCCTTCATAAGTATTAGGGTTGTCAGGCCACCTCTAGCATACATCACGGGAATCAGGGAGCATAGGTCTACAAGATAATCTACCTAGGCATGTAAAGAAGACAGAATTCACAGTACAAAAAATACATGTGTCGGAATGCAAGAGCTGTACCACATATTTTGAGGCAGTGGATGACCTCAAGAGAAACAAGAGAGGCTTGACAATTTTTGGAATGTCTTCCCTTGGAGCCATAATCCAATGTACCCCAGCGGCAGCAAGCACCACCGCACTGTTCCGACTCCATAATAAAGGTGAAGTGCACTGTAGCAGGATCTTCACATCATCGTCACTTTTGGATGATGTGAATCTTGAAGAATCAAATTCCGGTGGTATCACATCTGCAGCAGTTGAATGTGCCAAGTACTTATCTAGTCCTGAAAGGTAACTTCGGGAGACCATAGCTACTAGCTCAGGGTTCTGAATAACACTGTTGGCTTCATATGTTTTCTTGATTTCTAAATAGTTGGTATCCGAGTCTGAACCACTCTTTACATCATTAAAGTCTTCGGGACATAATGATGCCATTATAGATTCTTTTGCAAGCCCATGTCTTGCAATCACATAACGGAGCAGGATCCCTATCAAAATGATCTGACCCCACTCCTCTACATCAGGAAGAATCTCACATAGTCTTTTGTAGCTTCTACCTATTAGGGGCAAATTATTTGGACACACAGAAGCAAATGCTGCTGCAGCAGCTCCAACCACTCCAGGGGAGTTGTCATTCAATAGTATTCCAATAATCTGCAGTAAACAGACACAACACATTTACATGTATGTAATTTCCCTTCTAACTCTCCTCTATTTTTCACTTAAGAACTGAAACAAACGGTCTCTACTTATGGTAAGTGGTAACCAACTTCGGAACAAACTCTACTTCGGGTAAGTAGTAACCAGCTTCCTTAGGCCAGCCAAATTTTCAAAATATTTTGATTTATGGTAATCAACTTTCAAAAAAAACTAAATTCAGGTAATCTGATCCAGTAACAGGCTACAATGACGACTTGGCAACTGACGTGTAGGCTTTTTTTACCATGTTGACTTCTTTCTTTGACATGGCACTGATATGGCACCTGAAAACCGATTTATTTTAAGTAATTAAACTTAAAAATATAAAAATTTTGATGATTTTATCCGGCCAAGAAAGAGTTGGTTACCAAAAAAATTTCATACCAAATTTGGTTATCTTTTATGCAACTTGCCCTAGAAAATCAGTAGCACACTACAACGACTAACCTCGATAATTGCTGTAGCATTTTCCTCAAGACGCAAATCATGAAGCTTTGGGAGTGCATTAGCAGCACATTTTCGCACATATACAGATGGATCTTGGGAACATTTCCTCACTGCCACCAAAACAAGAGGCGAGATCACATGCAGACGAATACCAGCCATTGTACGCAGTGCCCAGGCCCTCACTAATGGGTTCTGGTCCCCCAAATCTCTCTGGAAAATATTAATTGACAACAATGCTTCATTCGGACGCCTAATATAACGGAAACAGATATGATCAAGTTATGCCTAACACAGTTATATACTTATATATCGTAACTGTAATTACTAGAATGGATACAAAACTATGCTGACCATCCTCCTATTCAATGTTGTACATTCGAAAGTAAAGCACAAAACCACATTGCAGGCCATGGTTTATAACTTAATCCTAGTAAACAACTAAAGCCTCTAAAAGAAACTATCTCGTCTTCATTAACCATGCACTACTTACAAAGAAAAAAGGGCTGTGTAACATAAACTGTAGTGCTTATGTAAGTTAATGGGATCATAAATTCAACTAAATACAAGGTTTGGTTCAAGAATTGAAAATACAGTAAAGATTCATAAACAAAGAGCTTGCCTTTCAGCATAATGCAGCAGATATAAGTAGACAAGCTTCTTAACCTCCAACGACTGAGATGCTACATTCTTAACAACCTGTAAAATCAATCATATAACACAACATCAAAAGTGAACTACTCTGAATTCAAATTTCCATAAACTTGTAACAATTAGAAAACACAAACTTTTTCAACGTAAGTATGTATAACAAATTTACACACTCACTAACCATGTATAGACTTTTTAGTATTATCAAAGCTTGTTAATATACAATAATAAAAGTACATCTTGGAATTTAATTTTCTGATCAATTATTAGGAATTATAATCATATAAGGGTAGACGGTGTAAGGTTTCCAGCAGTGGAAAAACTGTTAAAAGGTAATATAAACTTAGGGAGTATTTTGTCATTCTTTATATCTTAAGGTATTTGTTTATCCTTTCAGTTGTCATTTATCTAAAGTTCAAGGGCTGGAGTTGTTTCTTCTCAAGAGTTGAGTCCTGTGTTATACATGGAATGGAGCGTATGATTGAAGTCTATACAAGGAATGGAGCGTATGATTGATTGTGTCTTCCCTTGATCATCACCTATATAATGCCTTCCATAGACTATGTTCGATACACACAAATAATCTGTTTCATCATCTATCTTTTTATTCTATATCTTTTGATCATTAAAGATCATTCTTTGTTTTGTAATAATCCTTATATAATAAAAGTGTGGAGGAATCGCGCCGACTGATTCCCTCCACGATTGTTCCTTGGTTATTCAAGTATCCTTGATCTTGTTCTGTTGTTATTACAAGATCGTTCATGGTATCAGAGCCAGGTTCATCTGGTCTCTGATTTCGATTCTTATTTAGGGCGTATTTCGAATATTCGAAACCCTAATTTTGTGAAAAACCGTTTTTGGGTTTTTCTTATTGAATATCTCTTTTCAAGGTTTATTCTATAAGAATAAACGTTTGGTTCCTGGTAATTTCCGCTGCTGTTGTTGATTGCTGATCAAAGAGGATTATTCCCATCATCATAAGCTCTGTAACACCCCTTTTTCTCCTTTCTCCTTTTTGTGTGAGGGGTTTCTTGAGGTTGGTTGTTAAATTTCTAAACCCTAATAGTTGATTGCTAAAAGCCTTGACCTACCATCTTGAGTGGTGTGGAATCCTGGTATTAGTCTTCGACGGGTTTAGTGTTTTTCTCCACCTTGCCCCTTACCCTACTATTTCTGTGTTCCTTTGTCTGGTTATTCTCTTCTTCTTGTCTGCATATTGGTTTATATGTTTTAAATGGCCCCTGAAACTAGTAATAAATCTAAAACTCAAGTTAGTAATCTAGATTTTGGTGATCCTCTCTATCTGCACCCCTCTGACACTAATGGTATAGCTATATTATCTTTTAAATTAAGTGGCACTGACAATTATAATGTTTGGTCCTGTGCAATGATTCTTGCTTTAGAAACTAAAAATAAAATAGGATTTATAGATGGATCTTGCATAAAACCAGTAGGTGATGATGTCCTGGCCAAGCAATGGGATAGGTGTAACTCAGTTGTGTTATCTTGGATTTTGGGGTCTATAAGTCAAGAACTATATTTGGGTCAAATTTTTTCAAAAATTGCTAGTGAAGTCTGGAAAGACTTGAAAGAAACTTATGACAAAGTAGATGGCTCTGTTACTTTCAATTTGCATCACAAAATTAATACCCTTTGTCAAAATGGGTCTTCCTTGTCTGAATATTACCATAAACTGAATTCCTTATGGAGACAATTTGATGCTATGATTAAACTACCTGCTTGTACTTGTCATGCTGCTAAAGATTTCAAAACTCATAATGATCTTCTTAAGTTAATGCAATTCCTGATGGGCCTTGATGATATTTACATGTCTGTTAGAAGTACCATTCTTACAAAGGACCCTTTGCCTGATGTTAAGTCTGCCTATGCCTTGCTATCAAGAGAGGAATCTCATAGAGGTTCTAGTTCTATAAATCAACCAAAACCCTCTAATTCTGCCTTTGTGTCAAAATTTAATGACCCTAAGAAAAAATTTGTCAGAAATGAAAACCTTGTATGTGCTAACCCTGCCTGTGGTTTGAAAGGTCATACTATTGACAAATGTTTTAAAATTGTTGGATATCCTGATCATTATAAAAAGAAAACTGGTGTTCAAAGTCAAAATAAAGGTTACTCCAGTAACAATGCTCAAAATGAAAAAAATTACTCTTTGAATGACAAATCTCCTACTACCTCTTCTGAAAGTAGTTCTCATAATACTAATATGTCTAATAATTCTGGTCTGCCTTTTACAAATGAGCAACTTGCTAAGCTTATGAGTTTGTTAAATGACAACCAAGACTCCAAGGGTGGTGTGCATGCCCATATGGCAGGTGCCTTCATGTCTTCTACTTATTTTAATTCTAATGTTCAATTAAATAAGATACCCTGTGACTATGATTGGGTTATTGACTCTGGTGCAAACCAACATATGTGTTCTTCAGATTATAACATGGTTAATGTTATTGATGTCACTTCTCTTAACTTAACTGTTAACCATCCAAATGGAACTTCTGCATTAATAAGGAAAATTGGAGATTTAAAAGTCACTGAGACAATAACCCTATTTGATGTTTTAGTTGTTCCCGAGTACTGTGTCAATCTGTTATCTGTAAATAAAGCTAACAAGGATAGCAAATTGTTTATTGGTTTTTGTGAAAATATGTGTTACATTCAGGACTTGAGAACCATGAAAAGTCTGGGGACTGGTAGAGTGCATGGAGGGTTATACTTGTTAAATGTAGGTAACTCTTGTGCCCACAGTTCTAATGTTGTGTTTAGTTCTAATTATAATGTTTCTGCTGAGTTGTGGCATTCTAGATTAGGGCATCCTGCTTATAATGCTCTAAAAATCCTAAAAGATAAACTAAAAATTGGAAATATGATAGAAGGGGGACCCTGTGATACCTGTCATAAGGCTAAACAAACTAGGGAGCCTTTCCCTTTAAGTGAACACAAGTCTATGTGTGTTGGTGACCTTGTTCATCTTGATGTTTGGGGCCCTTACAAGAAAACTAGTAAGGAAGGGTTCAAATCTTTCTTAACTGTTGTTGATGACTACTCAAGGGCTGTTTGGGTATTCATGTTAAAAAACAAAACTGAAGTTTATGAAAACATTTCATACTTTATAAACATGATTAAAACTCAGTTTGGGAAGGTTGTGAAGATTTTCAGAACTGATAATGGAACTGAATTCATCAACTCAAACTTGGATAATTTGTTTAAAAACCTTGGTATTATACACCACACTTCTTGTGCTTATACCCCTCAGCAGAATGGGGTTGCTGAGAGAAAGCACAGACATCTATTAAATGTTGCTAGGGCTCTTCTCTTTCAGGGAGGGATTCCTCTTTACTTGTGACCTGAGTGCATCCTTACTGCTGTATATCTAATAAATAGAACTCCATCATCTGTGTTAAAAGGAAAAACTCCCTATGAATGTGTTTTTGGGTTTGAACCCTCCTTATCTCATTTAAGAAACTTTGGGTGTCTTTGCTATGCCACTATTCTTAACAATGATGATAAATTTTCTAAAAGAGCAGAAAAATGTGCTTTGATTGGATATTCAAATTCAAAAAAGGGATATAAACTCTTTAGTCTTGAGGATAAAACTGTGTTTTACTCTAGAGATGTCAAGTTTTATGAACATGTTTTTCCCTTCAAAAATGGATCAAATTCCCAGTTTGACAATAATGATCATGTTTCTTTCTTTGACAGGATTGATGATGTTGTTGGTACCACTGGTCCCAATGATGATATCAATCATAACCTTTCTGATAGTGATGGAAGAGCCACCATTGACACTGGCAGTACCATTGAAGCTACCAGTGGAGATGGAGGTACTGCAACACTTGATGATAACACCAATGAGGTGTTAGACAGTGGAAACACTAATGTGAATTCTGAGGGTAATCCCATAGGTAACTTTGAGACTCCTATGGGGAACACACCAGTGGACAACACTCATCTTAGGAGGTCTTCTAGAAATTCTAACTTACCTAGAAATCTTCATGACTATGTGCTAGATGGTAAAGTTAAGTATGGTATTGAAAGAGTTGTGAATTACTCTAAGTTAAGACCTGAAATTTATAACTTTCTGTCCAACTTGAATAAACAATGTGAGCCTACATCTTATGATGAGGCTGCTAAAAATCCAAAATGGATTGAGGCTATGAACTTAGAAATGGAAGCCTTATACAGAAATAACACTTGGATTCTTTCTGATCTTCCAACTGGAAGAAAACCAATAGGGTGTAAATGGATATATAAAATAAAATACAAGTCTACTGGTGAGATAGAAAGATATAAAGCAAGATTAGTTGCTAAAGGATATAGCCAAAAAGAAGGCATTGACTATGAGGAAACTTTTTCCCCTGTGGTTAAAATGGTCACTGTTAGATGTCTTATAAACATTGCTGTTCATAATGGTTGGTCTCTTTTTCAACTTGATATCAATAATGCTTTCTTATATGGAGATTTGGAAGAAGATGTATATATGAGTTTACCTCCTGGGTATTTTTCTAAGGATGATTCCAGAGTTTGTAAGCTTGTTAAGTCCTTATATGGACTAAAACAAGCTCCAAGACAATGGAATCATAAACTCACTCATGCCCTGGTTGAGTATGGATTTACTCAAAGCAAAAGTGATTACTCCTTGTTTATTAAGTCTGATTCAAAGTTGTTTATTGCTTTACTTGTCTATGTTGATGACATTGTTATTACTGGCAATAATGAAACTGAAGTTAACAATGTTAAACATTTCTTAAACACAAAGTTCATGATAAAGGACTTAGGAAAATTAAAATACTTTCTTGGCATTGAAGTTATTGATACTGAAAAGGGTGTCTGCCTTAATCAAAGAAAATACTGCATGGATTTGTTATTTGAATATGGCCTTTTGGGTGCTAAACCTATGAAAACACCCATGGATATGAATTTGGTTATATCTGATAGAGAAAGTGAATCTGATTCTCTTCTAACTGATGTCACTATGTACCAAAAACTTCTTGGAAAACTTATCTATCTTACCATCACTAGACCTGACATCAGCTATGCAGTTCAGTGTCTCAGTCAGTATATGCATGCTCCTAGAACCTCTCATCTAAAGCTTGCTTTCAGGATGTTAAGGTATCTTAAAAGGAACCCAGGTAAGGGTATTCATGTGATTAAAGGTCAGTCTCTCTCCCTTAATGCTTATGTTGATTCTGACTGGGGAAAGTGTGTCACTTCCAGACGATCAGTTACTAGTTTCTGTGTCTTCTTAGGCCAATCTTTGATCTCATGGAAAAGTAAAAAGCAAAGCACAGTGTCCAGGTCCTCCTCAGAAGCTGAGTATAGGGCCATGGCCACTGTGACTTGTGAAGTGGTATGGATTTTAAGTATCTTGAATGACTTAAAAGTAAAAGAGTTATTACCTGTTAACTTAATTTGTGATAATAAGTCTGCAATTTTAATTGCTACCAATCCTGTTCTTCATGAAAGAACAAAACACATAGAAATTGATATCCATGTTGCAAGCAACTGACATTTTTACTAAGAGTTTGTGTGTTGCACAACATGAATATCTTCTCAATAAACTAAACTTAGTTGATATTTTTCCAAATTAAGATCTGTTTATCTTTTTTTTTTCCTCCTAAGTTTACATTATGGGAGGGTGTTAAAAGGTAATATAAACTTAGGGGAGTATTTCATATCTTTTAAAAACTTGAGGTATCTTTTGTATATCAGTTTGGCATTTATCTAAGTCAAGGGACTAAAGTGGGAACTCCTCAAAAGCTGGATGTTATACTTAGTATGGACCGTATGATTGAAGACTATTCATGGAATTGAGTGTATGATTGATCGTATCGATCCTTCGATGATCACCTATATAAACCCTTCCATGGCTTTGTTCTCGATAGAGCCAATAATCTGCTTCTCAGATATATCTTTGTTCTATATTACTTGATCATTCTGATCATTCTCTTTTGTAATAATCTTTATATAATAAAAGTGTGATGGAATCGCGCTGACCGAATCCTTCCACAATTGTTTCTCTTTTATTCAAGAGCATTTGATCTTGTTCTGTTAATATTACAAGATCGTTCACGTTTATTATGATTAAGTTTTGATTAAGCAGGATTAGGAAGTATTAGTTTGGATGTGTGAAAGTTATCTATACTACATTATAAAGTATTTGGCTTATGTCATAAATTTTGAATTTGTAAGTATTACCATAATTAGCATTACCCGTTTACCTTATAACTTAATATTTATATTATGTATATAATAATTTTCATTTTTAATATTCTAACAAAAATAATAAATAAATTTTTATATACCCGTATGTTAGACAATCCAGAACCGGCGGTCGGCGAAGCCGGTGCCAGCCACCATCACCTTTTGACGCATGTATTGAATAAAGTTTATGAATTTTATGTACACCACAATTTAGATTTTGATAATCATCCATCATTGCGCAATGCGCTGGTGCATTTCTAGTAGTATAATAAGTGTGTGTTTATTAAGAGAGAATTTAGAGAAAGTTGTAAGAATAGTATAACAAATGAAAGCTTAGTTACAAATTATAAAAGTAAACACCCTATTTATATTAAGGGTTTAGTACTTCAAAATGTAAGCAACTTATCTCGTTTTGTCATTGTGGGTATGCAACTTTAATCTTGTGCA
>JAOXNX010000001.1:12487638-12498067 GCA_028566075.1 Solidago caesia | reverse complement strand
TAATATAAGAGTTTTAATTATATTAGGTATCTATATCTATTTATCAATTAATTAAAAGTTTTAATTATTTATGGTATATATAAAAATAAGATAAATATAGATTTAAAAGGACACATGTCGCATAAATAAAACGTCACATGTCGATCAAAGAAAACATCAATCTTGTTTTAGTTTATTGGTAGATATTATTAAAACAACAAACATATAAGGCTGAGCGGAGTGGGGCGATCCCACCCCTTGGTCGCCATCGGTTCGCCGGTTGATCGCCGGGAACACCGTCCCGGATAGACGTTTCGTGGTTTAGGCGACGTGTATGGATCGGCGGCTGGAGCTTAACTTTCTCTGATTTTCTCTCTCTTTTTCTGGTATGCAGGTATATATATATATGTATATATATACATATATATATGTTTTAGATTGAAAACAGAACAGGTATATATATATATATATGTATATGTATGTATGTTTTAGAAGAAGATGTGCGTAACGGAAAATGAATGAATGAAGAAACGAATGGAGAGATTGGGTATCTTCTCTGTCGGTATATATATGTATGTTTTAGATTGAAAACAGAACAGGTATATATATATATGTATATGTACAGAGCAAAGAAATCAGAGCAGGTATATATATATGTCGGTATATAATATTTATGTTTTATTTGTATTTAATAATATGTATTTTTATTATTTGTTATTAATATGGGAGGGGAAAAAAAAAAGAAAAAATAAATAAATCAATCATTGGAACGCCACATGTCACGAGTCGCCCCACCCATGTGGGTAGCCCACTCCCCCTATTTTTTGAGGCTACCCAACATGCTGACTAGACGCCACGTGTCGCGAGTCACCCCTTAGTTGGGTAGCCTCATTCCCTTTAGCCTAATTTACTTTGTCTCTCAATCTACTGTAGCTAAGGAAATAGGCCCCACCAACTTTTTTTTTTTGGTTTTAATTGTTTTTAAAAAAAAATTTGTTTTTTTTTTTTGGGGCTGACAACTTTTTTGGTTTGAAAATTTTTTTATTTAAAGTTTTAATGGTTTTAGTTTTCAAAATTATAATATATTACTTAGCTATTTGTTTACTGTGGTCTGGTCGTAATTATTTGCATGTTAAAGTTCCTAGCCGTGCTGGTGTAATTACAAGTTATAACAACCATTTTTGCAAGATATATTGATACTTTACTTTGCATTTTTTTATGGTTACTACTTTTTCATGTTTAGTTTGAATAGGTTAATTTTATTACCCATTATTTTGTGTTCATACATTAACAGTATTAAATATGATGATTTTATTTTAGGTTTTTCACTTTCGGTGCGAAGTGCAGGGATACTTTACTAGTTATATTATAATTCTAATGAGCCGGGGCTCCGTTAGCCACATATATATCTATTATTATTATTAAGTGTGGTAAGTAACTTCACCCTTTTCAAAAAGGAAGATATACTAGTATTATATATTTTAAAGAAAGCTGCCATAAGCATGTGTCATCTAGTTGTACAATATACTGTAACATTTGTATAGTCTGGTAAATTAATAATAAAAATGATACTAATATCAATTCCCTTTTTAAAAAATACATCATTATCATCTTCTTTCCTTGGAAAAAAATAGATCATTCTCATCTTCTTCTTTAGAAAAAAAAAACACATCTCACGTGTCTTACCAACAACATTGGTCTGTTGATCTCTTTTCTTCTTCTTTAAAAAAGGAAAAATGAGTATGCACCTCTTTTTTTCAAATTATGCATTTGTAAAGAATTAGACTAAAAAACCTCTAAACTTTTTTATTTATCACTATTAGAAAGAGCCATAGGGTGTGTAAGTGCATATCCCATCTTGTACATAAGTCTGCCCTTGGTTGTGGGTGAAGCGTGAGTAATTGTGCTACAATTTATAGGCAAATATTTGCGCCATATATAGGGCTATATGAAACGTATTAGCTGCAGAGATTCCCTATACCGCTTCAATGACCACTTCAATCAAATCAACCACTTTTACTTCTTTGTCGACATACCTATATGCCAAGTACAGACCTTTATGCCACGTATAATAGAGAATGACACGTGGCATTTTCTTATTTTGGCTATCTAAACACCACCTATATGTCACGTACAAACGTGTACTTGGCATATATATGGTGTTTATATATCATTTATGTTTATTTTAGAAATGAGATGTTTCTCTAGCAACACCCTTAATTAATTAGTTAAATTCCTAACTAATAATTAACTTATAAAAAATTAAAAAATAAACATAATGTATATGTTTTTTAATGTGTTTACAAATAAATGTATTGATTTATAATTTTATATCTATACGTACATCTTATTAAAAAAAGAAACTAGACATGGGGAACCCCAATGGACACCCTCTCGGGTCGGCTCTCTCACTATTTAAGAATACGATTTTAGCCACTATTTCTCTTAACTTTATAGTTCATATTCCTATTCTCTATATTCAAAAGGGTTTTGAACACCAAAACTCGCAAGGGTTTGTGAAAGCTAGAGGCCAGGAGTTTGCTCAAGAAAGTATATTACTTTGAGCCTATACATTTTTCTCCAAAGTGAAATCTCTTCAAGGGTATGTTTCTTGTATTCATTTCTCATCTCTTGTAAGCTATATTCTTTGTACAAGTCGATAAATGGGGCGAGTTCGATTTTTAAAAAGAATTTTATTTGGTCATATAGTTTCAATCCTGCATGCTTCCGTTGCTGCGTTATTGTACCGAACTCCAACACTGTCATCAAATGGCAAAATTAAAAAATCTATGAAAAAAAAATCCAAGGGGGCAAAATTTTAAAAAGCCATATGAAAATTTAAAAAATCCATGAAAAATTTAAAAATATATGGCAAAATTTAAATTTCGAGGGGGGCGTTAGCCCCCTTTCCCCCTTTGGTACCGGCCCTGATACGAAGCCGTCCCATGATAGGCTCGCAACAAGCCATAAGTTAGGTGTAGAACTCACTCCAAAAAGCTATACTTGGCTGATGTGGGATAGTACTCAAACAAAACTAATGGTTTTTATCACGTCATTCTATTTATTGGTTTTAAACGGGTTTTAAATGTTGCAAATTGTTATTTTCTCAAAAAAATAATAATTAAAGGGGTAAATAGAGGAGGTTTTTCCTATTCATGTTACTTGAGGATGACAAGTCTTTGACTCATATGTACGCGTCCTAACCAAGATATCCTTTGACCTTTTCCGAACCCTTTCCATGGCCACCCCAAGATTTTAACTAGGAACGTTCGAAACGGAGACCTCTTGTTAGGACATCAGGACGACTTACCACTAGGCCACCTTGGCGGTGGTTACAAAAAAAAAAAAAACTAGGTGTTGAAAACTGTGTGGAGGCACTGCTTATACTGTCCCAAGTTGTCTCAGCCCTTGGTACTCAATGTATTCTCCATGGGATGGGGCATGTGGACCATCAACATTACCTGTAGTTCTATACTTCTATACAGGAAAGGATGATACCCGAGCTATGCAACAATGGAGAATAGTTTGGTGGGGGTTTCAGATAGTTGTTGGCGGTGGGCGGCAGTTGTGGTGTAAGAGAGGGGGAAAAAGGGTGATGTATCACATTCTTGTTGGATGGAGAAGAGACTGATTTGTTACATTTTGGTTGGTAGTGTTGAATCTTGATGTGGGGGTGGGTGGATGCTTTTATCATTTTTGAAAGCAAATAATTCACATTTATACTTGGAACTTCAACCCAAAATCTTTTGGTTGATGGGCCACCTCGATACTAGTATGCGCTAAATGCATATAATAGTATGGATAGTAACTGAATATATATGTTAGTATTCAAGGAACGTATAAGTTTTACCTCATTGAACAGATAGCATAGTTGACAGAGATTATATATTATGCTGATGTATAATCTTTTCTGAATATATGTATATATATATATATATATATATATGTATATCATGCTGATGTAAGGATGGCCCTGGTGCAGCAGTTTAGTTGTTCAGATTTAAGAACACCATTGGATTGCTTTAAGTTGTAATCTCTTCTGAAGAATTCGTTTGTTAATATATATAATATATATATATATACACACACCATTGTCAGGATTAATAGGCTTTTGCTTGTTGATTGAAAATGGAGGGTTATATGCTTCATTGTCTTGGAAAAGACGGTGCCTCAAGTAGTTGTGATAACAGGATCAGGATTCAGGACACATCTATGCAAGGTTACCGACATTAGGACTATCTCTGAGATCATGGCTGAAAAAGGTCCGAAAGCTACTAAGCTCATGACAAATTTGACAAATATAATTGAATTCAAGAATAGGCGTTTGAAAGCCATGAAAAGCAAATACATGGAAACAAGAGACACCATCAGCAAATTAGTTGCCAAATATGATGAGCTTCATCAAGATTATTACGAAGGTTCGTGCTCTTTGCCAAGCTTTATTGTTGTTTGTAAGTACTTGTTATAGTAATAAATCATGTAATCTTGTTTGGTTTACCTCAAAGGTACAATAACGTCTTTGGCTTTCATCTTTTCAAAGTTAGTACACTTAAGATATAGAGTTTATTCCCACTCTGCTATAATTCTTTTTCTATGGTCTTACATGAAATATTTGTATTGATCAGAGATAAAGGAGATGCAATTTAGTATTCGAGAACATTTCCAGTGGCTCTGTAATGACCATGAATTGATGAACTTAAAACTAGAAAGGCAAGAGAAAGAACTTGAACTTCGAGGCATTGAGCTGCACAAATGTGAGGTTATAAATGAAAACAAACGGAAAAAGCTCGACAAAGAGATTGAAGAGGTGTGACGTACATGATAGTTATAATGGTTATATATTTTAGCTGTTTGTGAGACTACTTATGCAGCCCTTTACCACTCATTTCTGGAATCTTTTCATTGATTTGGTAATTGTCAACTAAAGATGTATCATTTTCTCATCTGTTAGAATGCTGCGAAAAAGAGTTCACTCGATGAACAGAGGAAAGCTAATAAAAGAATGATGACACTTGCAGATGATCATAAGGTGGTTTTCTATTGTTATATATTATATATATGAATTATATAATGTTGAACGGGATTGTGATATTTTATTTCCAATATCGTGTGTTGTGGTGTGTGGTTATTTCCACTTTCAGAGGGAAAAGGAAAAACTTCAGGAGAAAATATTCTTTCTTGAGAACCAACTAAAAGGAAAGCAAGCTTTGGAGGCAGAAATAGATCGTTTGATGAGACAGTTAAATGTTGTGAAGCACACTGGAGATGATGATTCAGTGGTTATAAAGAAAAAAGAGGAGATAAAAAAGAACATAAAAGAAAAGGAAGAAGAACTCGAGGATTTGAAAAACTTGAATCAAGCTTTGGTTGTTCAGGAAAGGAAATGCTATGATGAGCTGCAGGAGGCTCGTAAAGAGTTAATTGAAGTAAGTGTTTTTTGGGTTCTGGTTATATTTCCTTTTCAAGGAAATCTTTTAGTTTCAAGACTTATTTGTGCTAATTTTGATTGACCATGAAGTTTTGACTAAAATATTATGTTTTTATTAGTCTCCACTCAACATGTGATAGGAAAAATTGTATTCTGTGTTTGAATTTGCGTTTTGAAAGTGTTATATGTAGTCACAAACTCACAATAATCTGTTTTTAATGTCTGGATAAATAGATTCTGCAATTCTGCATTTAACTATATGATTATTTTGAAGGGCATCTGCGCTATGATCAATTTTCTACTAAATATGTGACAAATTCAAGGTCTTTTTAACCTTGATAATTTGTTCATATGTCACTACAACATTATTTTTTTTTTGTTTCCGTTGGTTGTGAGTTTGCTTGCATTGAATTGTATTTTCTTTGAAAGGGGTTGAAGGATCTTCCAAAAGTTAGGCATATTGGTGTGAAGAGGATGGGAGAGCTCGAGATTAAGCCCTTCTATGACGCTGTCATTGCTAAGAAATGGGCGGACAATGTGATTGAAGCAAAAAGTTTAGCTTCTGAAGTTTGTGCAAAGTGGCAAGAGTACCTTCTAAATCCCAATTTGTATCAATTAAAAGTAATCACCAGCAATAACATACCACAGGTGCCCTTTTCATACACATAGTATCAGTTTATAATTTGCTTTGTATATATATATATATATATACCGCTGTTCTTCCCCGCTGCCGCCACCTCTGCCGCCATCTTTTTCCGTGCGGGCTCCGCCCTTAGCAGTTAGCCGTGCGGGCTCCGCCCTTAGTTTTATTTATAAAGGGGATGGGTGGTGATCGGAGATGGTGGCGGTGGTGGCGGCGGCACGTAAGAAGAAGATTGGGAAATGGAGGCCTTTGATTGGTTCCCTTGTTCTAAAAAAGAATGGTGTTCTTATTTTACCCTTCCCCTATATATATATATATATATCATTTCTACGCCTAGAGAAAACAAATCTATCTTTGGCCTGTGCGCTATAGCGTAAATCCTTCATTCTCAACAGTTCCATTTTGTCAATTATGTGGTCATGACGGCAAGTCCCATTGGATGGTATCCTCAAAATTTAATAAGAGAGCTCAAATGTGTAAACAAAAACTGTAGCAATCTTATATGTTCTTTTGTTTTTGCATTGAATTAAAGAATGTTCAATATTATTGGTGCAGGGTGTTATAGTTGACAATGATTTACAACTTGAAACCTTAAGGAGACGGTTGGGTGAAGAAGTGTACATAGCTGTGTTGACTGCACGGGAAGAGATTGTCAATTACAATTCTGGTGGAAGATGTGTCACAACGGAGCTGTGGAACTTCACCGAGTCCAGGAAAGCCACACTAAAGGAGGGAGTTTCTTGCATTCTCAACATGTGGGATGCCCAAAAACGCAGGAGAACTACTTAAAACAATTTTGAGTTAAGGATTATGCTTGTTTTAAACTGTCTAAATGTTGGTGGCGCACTAGTGTCCATGAAACTTGGTTTTTGTTTACTCAGCACTATGTCTATGTGAATGTTTGCTCGCTTCAGATATACCCTGACGCTGATGTAGTGAACTATGATCCTTGCTATACATGTACTAGGGAAATTTTTAGCCCTCTTATCATGCGATAGCTGATTGTTGTGCGAAACAATCCATTTTTGAACGTAGGATCATATCTACCAATATACTAAAACAGGATTGACGCATTCTTTAATCGACACGTGGCGTTTTATTTAAGCGACACGTGTCCCTTTAATTTAATATTCAATAATTCTAATTTTTAGATAACATAAATAATTAAAACTTTTAATTAATTAATATTTAAATATAGATTCCTAATATAACTAAAACTCTTATATTAAAAATCCTATTATATTCATTGTTACCATAACTATCAATTTCCATCACCAATCCTATTTTTGGTGATTATTTATATTTTGCAACATATTGCTATTTATAATATTATTATTATTATTATTACTATTAAATATACATATATAACTTATTTCCATCATCAATCTTATTTTTAATGGTAATTTATATTTTACAACATATTGCTACTTATATACGAATACAACTTATTAATCCTAATTAATAAGACGTTTTAAATTATTAAATAAATAATAATATACATATGTTTCTAAATTATAATATAATATTACTTATTATCTAAATATTTATCAATTAACTAACATAACTAAACGTAATTGAAAATTTTAAAAGAACACGAACCATTTTTCACAATTATGACTTTAGATTAGGCGATATCATTACCAATATCAAAAATAACTAGTAAAATACCCGTGCGTTGCCCGGGTTACGGTTATTAAACCAAATAAACCAAATCAATATAAAAGTAAACATAATCATAAAAAAAGAATAAGTGATAAGATATGTAAAGAACTAAAGATGAGAGTAATCCACAAAGTTATAATAAATATATGATCCAAACACAAGCCGAAACATAAAATGAGATATGTTCAAACCATACAATTCACACACATATTGTACTAAAGTACGTATATATGCCAGCATTTATGAAAATGTAAGTTTATGTGACAAATAGAAGAATATTTTCATTCATTCATATATTCATCTTTCATGTCTTCCATATCAACTTAACATTGGGACCATGAACCTACTGTGTGATTATATTTTCACAAATAGTTGTTGATACAGTTGTACAAGTTATTGATAGATACCCTCATCCCCATTGACGTTCATCCATCATTTTTTCCTAATCTTCTGTTACATTTAATTGCAACTCATAATCGTCTTAATCACATTGGTTCTCATAGGAGTGAATATCACGAAACGCTTGCACCATTATATATGTATCGTCATAATGATTTGAAAGAACTTATACCTCGGTTGATGACATATCTTTTTTCATGAAGACAGCAACGAATTTGTTGTAAAAATCATGGCTCACTTTTGCTAATATATTAATATTATCTCAAATAATGTTGGGTAAGATAAAGACAAATTTAAAAAATTAAAAGATTTAAGAAGATATATTTATTTGTAGATTTATTAGGACTTTTAATAGTAAGTTTAATTAATATCAATTATGACATAAGCAAATCATAATTTAGTAAAATTAAAGGCTTTGATTGGTTAATAAATAGTTAGGATAACCTTCTTTTAGTATATATAAAAATAAAGATATTAGGTGAAGTTTATTATTTAAGAAATTAATTAATACAAATGGATATGACATATATGTTTTTATGTAGTAATTTGTTAGAGAAAAAAGTAACTATATAAATATCTATCTCCAAGATGTCCCATAGATTGCTACACAGGATAAAATCCTATGCATTACCATGATTTTTTCCATTTATTATATTTACATCTTTATCCATATTAATATCAATAACTTTTTATTTGTTTCTAGATAAATGATCATTATCAAAAAAAAATTATCGTTATTAACTAAACAAACCAATTATTATGTATTCTTAAAACTACATAAGTAAATCTTATATTTGGTAAAATTAACATAATGTGTTCGTCTATATACTAATTAAATTCAATATATAATTGAAAGAATCTCCTAAATAAATGGTATTATATAGTTTATGTAGATAATTAGTAAATTTATAAACATTTATTCACAAATAAATGATAATTTATTCCTAAAATAATTTTAAATACATACGCATTTTATTTTTATTTTCGCTAATTGAGTTATTTTAATTTTAATCCATTATATATTTCTAACTTTGACTTTTTGATCATGTACTAATTTGAGTTTAAACATACTTTAAGTTACATGGTATGTTTTATTTTCATCTTATTTAATTAAATACTTTAATAATTATTAAATAAATTTACATTCATCATAAATAACACATAACATATTATCATATAAATAAAAAATTTATAGTATATTGGAATATACTTTTTAAACATTCATTGGTTTTTTTTTATATACATTAACATGTAATTATTCAAGATTGTTAATTGACATATTTGAAAACTAAAATAATATGCAATTTTTCTTACGTTTGGGATCACGTCATCTTTAATTATTTTTAATCATTTAATAGGTGTTTTAAATTTTAATTAAACCTTATCATTTGAGGAACTTATACTTTTGAAAAGTACGTTAAACTATAAATTAACTTACACGTACATATACTATATTACTACATAATGAATTATTACTTATAGCAAGTTACCTGCGGATAACGACGTCGATAATACTGTACCAACGTAACACGTGGATAAAAGATATAGTATTTAACATTTAAAGTTCCAAAGCAAACTTTCTACCATTAGTTAGAAATATGATTATTTGTATTATATCTATTTCTTATTTACACATTAATAGAATCTGTTAGTTTAGTTAATAAAAATTGTGACTACAAAATATTCTGGCATGCAATATGAATCATCAAAACTAGTTTAATACCCGGTCGGTGACCGGGTAAAAAACAACAGAGTTGTCCTTCAAGTTTATGAAACATATTTTACACTTTCTTATGAAATATAAACCAAATAATAATATACCTAGATAAATTTAAGTATAATAACTTCAACATCTATATGACTATATCTATCTATCTATACTGTAGTATAGAATATGGTTGTCAATATTCGATCCAACTTAAAACCCAACTTAAAACCGTCATGAAATAAATGAGGTTTGGTTGGTTATTTTCGATATGCTAACCCGTAAACCCACTAACCCGATTTTTTTCGAGTCCGGTCCGAATTGGCTTCTTGAGTTGCGAGGTCGATCCACCAACGCAAATAATCTAATTAATACCAACCATTTGACCTACTTAACCCAAAACTAACCCATTTGACATGCCAACCCGTTAACCCATTTGACCCAAAAATAACCCATTTGACCTGCTTGATCAAAACCAACCAACTTGAAAGCATTAACATTAAACATTTTTGACCCAAAACCAACCTATTTCACTTTTCAACATGCCAACACGCCAAGGCATGTATTAATCCGGTTAACTCGGTTAGGTCAGGTCAGGTCGATTTGAAATTTC
>JAOXNX010000001.1:12460339-12487446 GCA_028566075.1 Solidago caesia | reverse complement strand
ATATATTAATTAGATTTTCACAATCCAAAACGATTAGCTTTATGTGTTCATACTTGCATATATTTGTAATGGTCAATTATTTGTTCTTGTAAAATGATAAGTTTTTATTTATATATGTTTCGATTTATAAATTATATCAAATTGTAACACTTAAATTACAACATATTCATGATGCTTTGTTATTTTACTATGTTAGTTACCGTGTTACACATGGATATCTTTAGATTAGTTTTATTTTTATTTTTTTTTACCGGCTTTTTAAGTTAGTTTTATTATTTTAAAATTTTTTTGTAACCTATATTTATAGACATAAATACTTCCGACCAAGCACTCCTTCCGACCATCTCTGATCATCAAGAAACCACCAAAAACTGTCGTAAGCCATCTCGTGAGTACGAAGCAGTTTGATACAGTAATTTTTTTGAATGACAAATATTAGTTGTTAGTTTCTCCAAGTCAGTGATTTCCAATGACAAATATTAGTTGTTAGTTTCCCCAAATCAGTGATTAAACGCCAATGCTCAGATTTGAACTTGGGACTTACAAAAAGGCAAAACCTCCCATCTTCGTCTTGAACCACTAGACCAAGAATTCATTTACACAACACAATTTAATGCTAAATGCACATATTGGCAACTAGACATCTCTAACCAAGAATTCTACTTTTTTAACCTTGGTTTAAAATTTCATTTCAGTTTTGGTCCACATTAAGGTGCAATTTCAAGCTGATTTCAGGCATAATCATTATTTTTCAAATTACCAAAATCAGTATCAAACTATCAAATGTTACATTTTATACATCAATCATATCCCAAAAACAAAACTTGCAACTTCACGTTCAAACAGTAAAATCAGAACCGCAAATTAATTTATAGACAATACCTGAATACTTGGTTCTCAAATCCGAAAATCATCCTTGGGTGAAAGAGGGGTGTGTTTAGTCGCCTGACCACAATGAGTAAAAGAAAACAAAAAAAACATTCTCTACGTTCTTTACGATATATTTAATACCTAATTTAAACACACCCATCCACAACGCACCGGCAGACAATGAAGATATCCACTAATCACATTTCTGCGATGAGGGTTCCAGTGCTGTCCATTTCTGAAACCGGTATACCCCTTCTAATATTCGGTCCGTAAGCCTTCAACTGCAGCTTTTTTGTGCCGTAAACCCTGCTGAAAGTGGGAACATAAGTTCTACTTCTCTTCAACTTCTTGATGGATCAAAACCCAGTTCACTACTGCGTCATTGCCATTTATTCTGCTAAAGTTCTCACATGTTTTGGAGGCGAAGACTCACCTGCTGATAATAAAATAAAATCATAAAAAAAAAAACAAAAAAAACTCCCTTGCAGTGATGGATATGATGCCTGAAGATGAAGACCGACTTTATATCACCCTTCAATTCGAATTAGCAAAAACAACGAAATACAGCAGCTGTCAACTCTCACACCATCTCCAACTCAAAGTTCCCCGCCCTCTTGTAAGAAAAACCAACCACCTCATTTATTAACTGCACTAAATCCTTCAAAACATGAAGTTCAACTTTTGTCGAATACTGTGACTGTCCATACAACATACCAGTTACTTCTTAAGCCTTCTACATCACTTGCAACTATTATCAGAATAAACGAGCTGAAACATAAATAAATTGGTATATTCCTATAGAAGTTGCCTGGTGATGGAATTTTGGGTAGATTCAGATGCGGAAACTATCATGATGGATGATAATCCAGCAGATAATTAACCACCTTACATCCCTAGTCAAATAAATTGCAGCCCTCATACCACAACCATTTATAATACTCCTTCCCCTTGAAAGGGAGCACCATCCTATTTCCACTTCTTGCATATAGAAATCCAAATATGTTCCACCTTTGTCACCTGCATAGATTAACCTGACACATGCATATGTATATATTAAGACGCCTGTAATAATAAGGACTCTTGATCTAAGTTTCAATCAAAAGAGGAGTACTGCATGAGAAGATCGTTATTAACAGTCGAAAGTATAGACTCTAAAGCTTCAGATCAGGTTTGAAACAGATGATAGAAGAAATGAAGTACTTTCCAAAACCAGCTGAAAAAAATATTTGCATGTCACAGATTACATTGACAGCAATTCACACAAACCACGTAAGCATCTCAGATTGAAGTTCAAGGGCACTGCTAAATAACAAGTAAACAAAGTGCTCTCGATACTAGTATCATAAACAGGTCTGCTAAAAAATGGGTCAAGAGTTACCAGAGTTCATTTAAATGCTTACAACCTCTTCAAAATCACATTTGCTTTTCAATTTAACGTTCAAGATCACTATAGATGTAACTCACATCCCAAGTCAGCTAACTGTGCTCTAACCTCCCACTATGATACACCATTTCATTTTCTTTAACAAAGGTTTCCCCTAGTAACTCCAGAAACCCAAACAAGCCCTTTAGATTAGATTATTAGCCTTAACAAGCTTTTTACCAACAAGCATAAGCTCAACAAAATAAGCTTAGCCAAATGACCCCCTAAAAGGTCCATAATAAATAAATGCTTATTGGGAGGATTTTCAACTGGAAAGTCACAATGTAAAACCTGATTCAAATGAGGGCCTTCACATTCTCACGAACTTTAAACATTGCAGCAGGTACATGAGACGCGCATATAATATTATCTCTTGGTCATTATTTATGTATTCTGCAGAATGAAACACAAATTGTGTGAGAAAACAAGAGAATTTCATTTCATAACAAACTATTCGTTCATTTCCTCTCCCAAATAGCTTGAACAATACTCAAGTCAGTCACATTTCAGTGTTACTCACATGACCAACATTATAGCTTTTTTCTCTACGTGGCCTAAAAGACAGATAAATAGTTACCCATTTCAGCACGATGATAAACAAGTACGACGTTTTTGACATAAACATTTTTTTGAATAATACATGCTACCTTATATTACCGTTGACATAAAACATAAGAAAAGTAATAACAACAACAATGCGCTTAATATGTATACTTATATCAGCATTCAACTTTCAACTTTTGAAATTACCAAAATAAGATGTGAATACAAGTTTCTAAAGATAAACCATGAACCTGTCCTGTCCTGGAGATGAAGCATTTCTCATGAAAAGAAGTGTTAATACTTGTTTATTTCAGCTCAAATTTTATTGCCTATAATTGCCGAATCATACGTTTATGATAAGATGAACTGTATAAATAGCAACTTGATAAACTTGTAGACCGACTAAATTAGCTCACGAAACCAAGAAACAAAAAAATGAAAGAAAAAAAACACACATACACACATAACACATAGCATATATATATGTGGTCATAAACAACAAAAGAAAGATGCAACACCTTAAGAATCCTTCATTAAAAAGTTCAATTCCATTGGTTCCTTTAACAACCAAATACTGCTAATATGTGCATATAACAAGATCCCTACTATATTGATTATGTTTGCTATGAACATTACATGGTATGAAGCATACAATCACTTTGTCGAGCCAGCTTGCTTTAAATGTAAAGTAAATACTGGCATCTCATAGATTAATAAATATAGAAACCTAAGTAGTCGAGTGAATTTTGCAAGATGCTTGACACAAAATATCTCATTAAGGTAGACAAAGAAGTGTATAATATATTTACTTACATTGATATGTACACACCGTCAATCTATATAATAAGCTTTTTCTGTTGATAGCAGATAAGCATTTATGTAAGTAAAAAATGAAAATAGACGGTAAACAATCAGATTTTAAAATGTAAAACAAAATTATGTAAGGCTCAGATCTGTTAATAATAATCAGAACAAAGATGAACAAACCGCCATGGCTGCAATCATCACGGTTGTTTCTAACATCGAAAATTACCCCGCCAATATACGGTAAGTCTCAAACTTCGCCCGACTTACTCAGACAACAACAAATTTAATTTTAAATATCATCCCTGCCTCTAAAAAAGAGTAATAAAAGAAAAAAGCACAGGTTTTAAAATTCGAATATGACAAACCACAGGGACGATTTGTGATAATAACTCATATGATTAAATAGTATCTGCATCTATCTATCTATCATTATATTTCCACCATTCCACAAAGGGAATGAAAACAAAGAAAGGGTTGTTGAAAATTAGAGAGCAAATTAAAATTCACCGGAAACAAAAATGGGAGTAAACAACCCTTGGAAACATACACTTTATCTTCGCCTTATAACTCCAGAACCCCAAACCAGCCCTCTGTAATCCCCATTTTATCTTCGCCATTTATACCCCAAATCCCCAAGAATAGAACCCACATCATGGTACTTGAAAAAAAAATACATAGCATAGTGTGACACTCTTTTGGGTAAAAGGGATACCCTGGTTCAACATAGTGTAACACTTTATACAACATAAAGTCAAAGATGGTATTGTTAGAAAATTTTATTCAAAATCAAGCTTTCTTTTATAGAAACCACCTTTCTAAACTATTAACTCAATAACACCTACGACTTGCCAACTACTATACAAGCAATAGAACACCAGCAATTATGTATCTCGGCACGAGCAAATAGAACACTCTACTACTCGACCAAAGCTACATTACTTTTGAGCTCAGCAAATAAAAGAAACTGCCCATCAAGGAAACCCAACCCCATACTTGATACACAAATGGAAAACAGAACCAAATAAAAACTTAAGAGCTCTGACCCAAATGAACGAACAAAATTCACATGGACCTAGCAATCAATACAACAACAGCAGTCTCAAACCCAAACCTACCAAGCTGAAAGCAACTTAGTCAAGACTTTGGTCAAAACTTAACAGAGCCACTCCGTCTGACCCCGTACATGAACTTAGGTCTTTGCACCACTCGTCCCAAGAGTACCGAATAACACAGAGCAAAATTTCCATGGGAATCATGTTGTTGAAAAAGAGTTTCTATTTAAAGAATAGATTAACCCATGTTTTCCTTGCCAACAAACATTATACACAAAAACAATCAAAACAACAAAGCATGATCTCTCTTTAGGTTAAAGTATCAACAAAGCATGATCTCTCTTTAAGTTAAAGTATCAAAAAAGGTGAAATGGTGCTTCATCGGGCATGAGTTCGATGCGGTGTGCGCTTTGGGTACCAAGACGGTACATGGGATGATTTCCCACCCATTTACCTTTTTTTTTTTCATAATAACAAATAAAAAATAGAAAGCAAATTGATTCAAGAGTAATACAACTTCATACACACTCTCACACTCAGAGCCAAATCCATTTTCCCCACCGCAATAAAATCTGTGATCAATACTTTAATGTCTAACAAAGTATATATTTAGCATGTTACGTAATAAAATTGACGAGGCTCAAATCAGCAAATAAATCTGAACAATGGTTGCTAGCAGAATGGAACTTGCCTAGAGGCATCATGATCCAAGACACATAATGAAGTTAAAGTTGTAGAAAAGTTACAATGGAGTATAAACACGAAAAGTTGTTGAACACTGTTTTATATCTGTTTTTATTGGGTCGTAGCATATAGTGTCTTCATGAGACTTGAACTTTTAGAGTTGCATTCATATCAATACAAAAAGATCACGCATCTAAAAATTCGGTTCTCTGTATAATTTTTGGATAGACCGAACCAATAAAAAACCAAACTGGCCTATTGGGGTCGGTTTTCTCCCGGTCGGCTCGGATTGAAGAGCATAGTATAATTTTTTAACTTTTTTTTTTCTTTTGCAATAAAAGTGGCCAAGGGAGAAACTAAAACTAGAAGGGCATAAATATAAAATTGTAAGTCATTTTTGGTCAAAAAAAACACATACTCAGCCAACAGCTGAAGTAGTTGACTTGAAAACAGTCATCATAGGAAAAACCAAAGAAAAATGGGGGAAAATAATAAGAGTAAAATGGAAATGGAAAGAGAGATGAGAAAGGCGCGTGGGATAGCAGTGAGTTTGGCGCGTGAAGTAGATATGAAGAATCAAAGGATATGGGAAATGGAGAAGTATGCTCAAGATTTATCTTCTCGTCTTAGTTCCATGATTGCTGAAAAAGATCGCATGAATCATTCCTTTTCTGAAGGTACATATACATATATTTATTTATATACATATCTTTATATATTTATAATTTTAATTTAATTGTTTGTTATGTTTTTTAAGCAATGTATTTATTTTATTTTATTTATATGGGGTTTAATTTTGTGAAATTGAAGTTGTTGGATATAACCCTAGTTTTGAAAGAGGGGTTTTAGTGCCTTTAGGGAATAAAGTTGCAAGCTTTAGTTAGGAATTATGTTTGGAAGTTTGAAGATAATTAAGGGAAATGTAGTGTGATTAGGGCATCAAGTATGGTGGACACGACCCAGGACGCCACATCAACTTTCCCACTCAGCCCGGTATGGTTTGACTCCTGACATGACGCTGTACGAAGTCGAGCACCATACCGGGTGCTCTTAAAGGGTTGAATTTTTATTTTTTTTATTATTTTTTTTGTAGTATTTTGTGTAGTTTTATGTATATGAGGTAGATTTGAAAAAAATTATTGTGAACTTGGGACAAATTTGAGTCATTTGAAGGGAATGTGAATAGTTGTTATGAATTTGTAGGTATTTGTTTTCAAAAGAACATGAGATCATGGTTGTTACGTGTTTTAAACATGTTTGATCATTTTATATCATATTAAGGAATATATAATTAAGAACAAGGGGCCTTTGTCCTAGTAGTATTTGAGGTGACCCATCAACCAAGAAGTTGTGGGTTCTAGTACCATTTTGCAGACGTGTGTGGAGACTTTCCTTTCTAAAAGAAAGGAATTGTAAACAAGACATTCTAATCATATTTTCGAGCATTGTATGGTGTTAAGAAGGGATGGTGATCAGTACTTTGGCTTGTTATAATTTTTTAAGCTCATTGTTAGCGCACACTGATTTCCAAAAGAAAACAACGGAAAGTGGAGCAGAACATGTTTTCGTGACATCTTAGATTTTTGTCTCATATGCATTAAGTTTTAGTTACTCCGGTGTTATATGTGAGGGCAGATGAGTAGCTTACGTGTTTGGGTTTACTGGTATACAGAAAATTTAGTTATTCTAGTCTGTGTAGTCAATTTCGGTGGGATTTCACAGGGATTTCAGAGGGATTTCGGTTTTCTGCAATCTTCTAGAATTTCGGTCCCGATATAATCGGTGATATTTACCGATATCGGTCCAAATTTCGGTGGGATTTCGGTTTTCCAGGTTATTTATTTATTTATTTATTTTTTGGTCCAAACTTAAACACAACATAATAAACACTAATTTTTGCAAATATTAACACTAATCTATCAAATATTGACACTTTTAAGCTTGACTTTTGGTATTTCTGTTAAGTATTAAGCATTAATTATTATATGTATATAGATATTGCGTAATATTAAAATTATCGATATCCCACCGATATCCCACCGAGATAACCGATATCTCAAATATTGGTCCTTGACTGGTATTTCATTTTGGACCGATATAACTACATAGATTTAGTTCCGTTTTTACTTTTTGAACTTAGTTTATTTAGTACTACAGAAATGAGAAAGATGCAGGTGATTGGACAACAAAATACCAAGCTGAAGTCTGAGTTAGAGTGTCAATTAAGTAGCATGCGTTTACTTGTTCAAGAGAGCGAAAAGCTTAAGGAGGAAATGGCGTCTCAACGAAAAGAACTTGAGCAACGAGCTAAGGAGTTGGAGAAAAGAGAGTCACAACTTGCTAACGAGCGCACAAGTTTTTACATAGAGAAGGAAAAGGTATGACCGTTATTTTATAATGAATTGGAGGAACACATTGACTGGAAAAACTTTATGACTTGTAGCCGGTGTCATAAAGATGTGGTATTAGGAGGATTCATTGGGAAGATAAATCATTTTCCTTTTAAAATTTCTCGCCTTGTCAACTATTTTAATAAGCAAGAATGATGATCCAATAGAGAGAACCCTACGATCTCATAAAAAAACACGATTGATACTAAAATTCAGATCCCCCATTCCGCACTCAATGCTTACATTGAAAGGGAAAATAAAATAACTGGTTAATAGTCTTATAGATAATTACCCCTACATCATAGGTATATGGTAAACATGGCTACTCTCACTTTATCCTAAATGAACTAAAAAGAAAAAAGATAAATAAAAACAATAGCAGTAGATTTTTATTCTTCACCCTTCTGTGATAAGCCTTCCCCCATTGAATGGTTGGCTAGTGGTTGTAACACAAAAAATCGACCTGTTGACTTATATATAGGCTGATTAGAGCTTATGTATTATGTCCAAGGGTGGAATGAGGGAGATCAATAAATTGTGCTAAAAGCGACGAGTTGAAAGTCACTCACGGTGTTCTATTAATACATAAAACCTCCTAAATTAGCTATAGTTGGTTAATAGAAAAATTAGATTGTTAAAATAATCTAACTTCTATAATCATGTTTTACCACTAGTGTATATTAGAATAAAATTGATTTTTTGGACAACCTAACCCGTTTCAACCATACCAAAGTTGTAACCCGTTTTGATGTAAAGCCATGGTATATTACTTAACCTGCTTATTGTGCTACCTCTAGTTTCAACAAACATTATATGTATGAAATTCTGTCACATAGATGGTATGAACAAACCATTATCTATCTTTGACTTTGATAATGGTCAAATTGGCTAACAATGTCGGCTTGTTTCTTCTGTTATCTGTATCTGGTGTTTATGAATGCTTTTATTCTTCAGGATGAATTTATATTTATATTTATATTTATATAACTGACATTTAGCGTTTCAGAAAAGGAATAGTACTCTTCTCTGCATTTTGTTTGATCGATATACTGTATACTGATTGGATTTAACATCACATAGATAGCTCAAAATCCGTTCGATAGTGACTACAGTATTAGCGTCCATATCAATGGCTTAAAGGACAGGCTGACTGAAAAAGAGGAGGAATTGCATGATATGGACGTCTTAAATCAAACTCTTATACTTCGAGAGCACATGAGTAACAACGAGCTACAAGCTGCTCGGAAGGAACTAATAAATGTAAGGTTTCTGTGTCTTTATACCTTCGAAATATGTAATTAAAGGCTGCAGTTTCAACCCATTTACGCATGAAAGGGTTGATTTCGGTTATGTTTTAAGGGGTCAAATGGGTAACATAGCTTAAAAAGAATAGGGTCAAATGGGTAAAAATCGCCCAAAGTTTTTCTTGAATGCATAAAACCTTCGATATCTTTCTATTCAAGAAGTTAAATATCATTTATTTTCTGATTATAATTGACATGCTATTTATGACTAGAAAGCAACGATAAAATATTCAATTGAAAGTGTATTAAGTTGACTTGTAGGAATATGTTACTGTTTTGACCCATTACCTAACCCGTCCAAGTCCAACCTGCTATTATGCCAAATTTGGTGTAAATCAATTTGGCAAGCTCTTTCATCACCTTTGGTATCTGTAATGTGATGATAGCTTTTTTCATGAAGGTTTTACCTCAAATTTTGGAATCTACCATAATTGGCCTGAAAAGGATGGGAGAGGTTGCTCAGAAACCTTTTCAAGATGTATGCATGCAGAAATTCTCTGCTCAAGAATGGGAATTAAGATCAGTCGAGTTAAGCTCATTGTGGCAAGAAAAGGTTAATAATCCAAATTGGCAACCTTTCAAGCAAGCTACTAAAGATGGGAAATTGCAGGTATCTTTCACCCCTTCCATGACATTGTTATAACATCTCTCTGTCCATGAAGATCACAACATATCCCTTTTTGGATTCCTAACGGAAAGTGAAACATTTTGTTTTCTGGACTTGTTTTCAGGTTCACATCCTGTATGCTCATTGACATTGATGCTTTTAGTTTAGATTAGGGACAGTAGTTCCGACCCATTTCTATAAATGGGTCGATTTGGGCTATCTTTATCCCTAACTGGTCAAAAGAGCTAAGCTAAAGGAATTAACTAAAAGGTAACGGGTCAGATGGGTTTTTTTTTGGGTAAAGACAGGTCAGATGGGTTGAACACATCAAACAAGTTGAAAGTCATTCAAAGTGTATCCAAATGCATAAAAGCTTCCTAAATCGAATTAGTAAAAAACATTAGATTGTGTTTGTAATCATATATAGCACAATTTCATATTTAACACCCAAAGTATGGATAGTGTGTTTATGTGTCAGCCCAACCCGTTACCCAACCAGCCTGACAGCCATTTTTCCATCTCTAGTTTACATCCACAACTCTCCTCGCCATTGTTATGTACTCATTTCATAGTTTTTATATAACTATTTTCTGTGGCATGTCCTGTGAGAGTTGCAACATTTTTTCAACTAAATTAAAACTGACATCATCTAAATTGTATCTTCTCATTATAACCATAATATTTTTTTAATAGAGTATATCAATATCGTCTGCATGGTTTGGTTTCTTTTGTTTGTGTTTAAATTTTTGTGTGTCATATTTTGATAGTTTGCCATATTTTTCTTAATAATGTGTGAAATCAAAAAGCTGCAATGTTTATGGGACAACCGAATTATTTAGTATTCCAGAAGTAGTATATAGAATTCAGTGAGAGTACCTGACTTGTAAAAACATAAAGGAACAGATCAACAGAAAACTAAACAGATAGCTTATATTCGAGATATGAGCTAACTCTCCTGATGATATAAAATCAGTTATCAGTATTCACCCTGGAAAGAAATAGAAACAGTTATACTTGTTGGACAGGTAACTTGTTCCCCACATTTATACCTTCCTAGTTCCTAATAATACCGTAAATCCTAATAGTTATTTAGATAGAACCTGTCTACTAAATAAAATAACATAAATATTTATCTAATAAATAGAGTTCATCTTCTGATAATCTGATTCATATCCTTCTCTGAAGCAGAATCAGTACTTGAGGTCTCAAGTCTGACACATTTGCATATGAATGAGTTAGATTTGGGTTGTATTATTTATTTTTATTTTTTTATATCTCCAATGGGTCAAAAAAAAATTTATATCCCAAATCAAAATGGGTCGAAATGGTTGAAGGTCGCTGTGGAAGTATGCATACAACCTTCTGAGCTGTTTTTACTCGAAGCTTTAAATGATTATTATAATAATATATTATTGTGCAATGATGATTAACACACTAGTTATTGCTAAGTTATTTAATAGTGGATAGAAAAGTGTTTGTTGCTCAAACCCAACCTGACCTTGTCCGTTAACCAATGCTAAAAAATTCACCCGTTACCCCCGCACCCAATCCGTCCTTCTTTCCATGTCTACAAAACACTGACAATTTTCAGGTAGACTTTCATTAACCTAACACACAATTGCAAAGGTTTCATTAATGATCACATTAAGCATTAATTTAAGTTTCATCTGCTTTCTTTTGGAAAGATGTTGACTTCATTAACCAGTAAGGAGTATATCATATATGGCTATATTCTTGGACTAATACATCTCCTATAGGAAATAATAGATGAAGATGATATCCATTTGAAAGAATTAAGAGACCAATGGGGTGCAAAAGCATGCGATGCTGTAGTCAACGCATTGTTGGAGTTAAATGAGTACAACCCAAGTGGAAGATACGTAGTATCGGAGCTTTGGAACTTCAGGGAAGGTCGAAAAGCAACTCTTAAAGAGGTTATAGACTGTCTAGTCTACCAAATGAAAGCTAACAAGACACTTAAACGTAGAAGGGATGCTCAACGACCAAGTTGAGTTATGTTCATTGCATATATAAGTTAGTAAGTGCTCTAAATTAACCAGTGTTGTAACTTGACTTGTATGCTAATTTAAGTAGATGCAGCAAAAGTTGTAGCAATTCTCTGCTTATTTAAATACCTCTTTAATCAAGAATTTGTTTGTTTGACTAGATGTATTTAATGCAAGTCCTTTTTTCCTGAGAAATATTGGTGCTAGATGTATCATTCTGGATCTCATTTACATATAGTAGATAAAGATAGGGACCCACAGTTCAAACGGATAATAAAGAAAAATGGTATATCCCATGACCATTCATTTGTTTCTACCCCTTGTCTGATTTGATTGCCATTTTATGTAACCAGCTTATATTTGGGCAAGGTAGAAGTTCCAGAGATTTTAACTTAAGGTAATTATATAAGATAAACCGTCTCTAAGATGGCTTTGTGAGTTTGTAGTAATGTGTCTTGAATGCCTCTGAAGAGACCCGGGTTTAAACTTCATTTGGTTAACATCTTTAGATGGTCCGGGAAAAATCTAGGAAAAGGCTATGGAGTACCCGTTAAGCTGCGTACTCAGAGCCAAAGCTTGACTTCCCCCGAACATCCTGAACAGGGATCCTTATATGTTTACTCGAGTACCATAGTTATTACATAAGATAGCCATTTCCCAGGTGTCACTTTTGTGTTACATTAGTAAAAAGAAAGTAACAGGGTTAAAAGTACATTAGAAAGAAAAAAAAAAGTAACAGGGTCAGAAGTTATCGACACAAGCCGGCACATCATTATATTGACATGTTAGCGAGTCTGATCAAGTAACTCGGAACTTTTGAGAGTTTGTAATCTTTAATCAAAAGTTGTTAAACTCGGATGTTTTTTTTATCTACAAATTTGCTTATCACATCTTTTAACTACAATTTATTTTATAAGTGTAATTCTTTTGCCATTTCCGGATATAAAATGGTGGGATTTGGCTACTAAGTGAGAGGTTGGTTATGTTTGCAAGTGGTCAAAATGGTGATGGGGGTGGATTTGGAATACATTTGATGTGGTCAATAGTAGTAAGAGATAGATAAAAGATTTGATGAATGATTGATAAACAGAGGATCATCCCTGAAGAAGAATGGATATCTCTTGGCATTTACCTTATTTCTGAATGGCCCAGTATCCATTATTGTGATATCTTGCAATTTCCATGTGACCATGTTGACATATATGCATGGTACTCTTATTCTTTGACTTTCTTTATATTATCTTCAATATATATATAGGTACATTTTGCTATACATACACCATATTATCCTTGCAACAAAGTATTTGGGTGTACATTCTAATAAAAACTATTCATTGTTTATACAGTGATAGGATTTCAGGTTATGCATGTGCATACATATGTTTGTTCTTTACTTGGCAATTGGCATAGTTTTTAAGTCATTGTGACATGGTAAGCACCATTGGTTTGACTAAATAAGGTTGTTTAATATGTTACTTAAATGTTAGGGTTTGTCTTGTCTTTTTGGATGTAAGTTCAGGGATCAATCCCTGACACAAATGTATTTTTAGGATTATTTAGATTATTTAGGAATAATGTAGGTGTTGTAAAAGAATTGTCGTTAAAAAAAATATATATTTTATTTTATTTTATTTTTTTGTTAAAAGGGTCTTTGAGTCGGCTATATTTGAATTGATCTGGCAACTAAAGGATAACAAGTTCTTGACTGTATTGTAAGTTAGCTACTAGCGCCTTGCTAGTAGGCTTGTATTAATATAATTTGCCGTTCCAAAAAAAAAAAGGATAACAAGTTCTAGTCCCGTTAAAGATTAATATGCGAATAAATTATGATGTGAAATATTTATTTCTAAAAAAATCGCAGAAAAAGGTTCACGTGAAACTAAATTAACGATGATGCTTGTTTATAATTGGTTATTTGATATTTGTGTATAAAATGAACTGTGTAAATGTAATTATTTAATCAGATGAACACGTATATCACACACATTAATATATATTTACAGTATATTATAATAGGACTAGAACCCGCAATCTATTGATTGATGGATCACTTTTAATATCATTATGTTAGATAAATTTATGGATTAATAAGGGAGGTTCATGTTGAGAAATCTAATGTATGCCAAGTAAAATTTTAATGAAGTCAAATTACTTGTAAAAAAAAAGAAAATATTTTATGGTTTGAAGATATGTTTGACCTTATGAATTAAGTTCACACGTCAATATCAGAAATATTATGCTTGTAAGAAAAAGTAACTGGAAGATTTGTTTTGTTAGTAACTTCAAATGTCGTTAAAAAAGCCAAAAGGTAACTTCAAATGTCGTTAAAAAAATGTAACTTCAAATGGGAATTTGTTATATGGTTTGAAATGGTTAGTTGGATACTACCGTTATTGGAAAAATACAATAAAAATAATTTACAATGATTTGTTCTTTACATGGAAATTACCTAAGCTTTTCAGGCTTAAAAACTTTATATAAGTAGATAAGTTTGTGTTGATCATTTATTAATAATAATGAAGTTTTTGTTACTAACGAGATATTTTTGGATTTTTCTGAAAGCTATTTCTTTACTATAAATAAAAATAAAACCGTCTATATATCACCTTTCTGTATCTTGTTCTTAACAGAATTATGTATCGTTGCTGTTGTTACTAACCAGACAATAATACATATATAAAAACAAAAGATTTGTTGTTGGTTTGTTGTTAAACATTCCAATGAGATGAGGTTTGTATTTTGTAATCTTAAATGAGTTTTACTTTTTCTTCTTTAAAAAGTGTTCAACATTTCAGTAATATAACCTAGTCTAATTGTTTTTTAAGTTTTCCATGTGTATCATAAAATATATCTTAGGGGTTAGTGGATATATCATATGTTATCAACAACTTGGTTTTTGCTTGTTTATTATATTCCGTCTTTGTGTCAAACAGCCAAATAAATACTATTCTTGAGAACATTGAAATTTCAAAAAAAAAAAGAAAGTCTAACAATAAGAAATTGGTTATTTTATATGGAAGTTGATAAATCTATCATAAGTTTTGATTAAATTATCAGGGTGGAGGGAGCACCCCATCCCCATCTCTCATCTTTCCCCTTTTTTCCATCCATCTCTCCCCATCTTTCATTGCAAGGAATGCATGTATTTCTTCATCTTCCATCTTTCACCCCTTTTTTAATTAAAAAATAAAAATAAAAATAAAGAATGTGAGAGGGAGATAGCAAGATGGTTTGATAGACCACCATCTCACTTTTCATCTTGCAAAGCTCCATCTTTCACCATCTTGCAAGGAAGGGGATGGTGTGCTATGTGGTACCACATGGTACCACACCCCATCTTTCCCCATTCCCTCCTCTCTTACAAGTGGGTAAAGAATGAGGAAAAATAAAAAAGGTGGGGAAAGATGGGGAGGAGTGGGGAGGCACTCCTTCCACCCTAAGAGAGATGAGAGAGATTTTTTTGATGGGTTTTTTCCAACTGCTAAGAAGAAGACAAAAAGGGATATATTACTCTGAATTAAGATTAAGATAAATTATTAAATTATAGGGATAATGACACCTGAATTTAACCAATTATGATCAATTGATTATGTAATGTAATGAACTACTCGGGCAGCTATGCAATGTATGAAATTATGTTTTTGAGGCTATATCATGTGACGTTTTACCTGTTAAAACATTAACCGGTTACCGGCTCAAGGTGGATTCAAATTTGACCTACGTGGCATGCTGACGTGGACGTAACGCTGATGTGGATTTACAATAATTCATTCCATTTATTTATATATATACATGAATCTATATCTATATCTATATATCGTTTATTTATATATATATATATATATATATATATATATCACTTATATATATCACTTATATCATATATATATATATATCTCTGATGTGGTTACCTTTCTCTCTCTGTCACTTCCGCCCACCATCCCCATCGAAAAAGTGGTTTGTGTGTGTGTGACTGTGTGTGAGAGAGAGAAAAAACAGAGCCCGTTTCAACAATTCCGGCTCACCATATTCCGATCTAATTTCTCTACCAATCAATAATTCTGATTCAATTCATTATCTTTCAATTGCTTCTTGGTCGTTATCGTTTAGCTTATATCGTGGTCGGTGGGTTTCTACTGGTTCATCTGTTGCTTCTGCCATTATTGAACAAAAAACAGAGCCCCCCATTCCCAACCCTAATTGGTTTTCTTGGATTAGGGTTTTACGGTAACCACCGCCATCAAGTGGGTTTTTGGTTTTGTTGGAATACAAGTTATGGGTTTTTAGCATAAGTTAGTATTTCATGAGTTTTGGAGGGTTTTCTTGCTAACAATTACGCCGGCGATAGTGGAGGCTGGCGGCCTAGTGGTGGTCGGAAAAAATGGCTGGAAAAGAAGATGGCGATAATGATGAAGGTTGGTGCTGCTGGTGGCGGGATTTTCGGTGATTATGGTATTTTGTGTTTTTCATGTTTAGGATTTTGATGAATGGTGCTATGTTTTTTTTTTATTAAAGTTGGATTCAAGTTCAACAATTTAAGTTTATGTTTTGTTATTTGAGAGTTGGATACTTGAGATTACATATTGGGTTATATATATATAGCATAGATATAGATCAGTAAGTGAAGAAGATGACTACAATGAGGTGGCTTTAACCATCGTTGCAGGTGGCTTTACATACTTCTTGATGAAGACGATGATGATGAATCCATGGTGAAAAGATCGAACGGGAAGAGAGAAAAAGAAGAGGGAAAAAGAAGGGGGAAAGAAGGAATGGGTGAAAAGGGGGGAAATTGGGGTTTTTATATGACTATCCAGATCGGTGGCATCATACGTGGGGACACATGTACAAGGTTGTCGGGTGACATGGCTTAACCGGTTACAAATTTTAATTTACCCGGTAACTTACATGGTATAGCCGAAAAAACATAATTTTATACATTGCATAGCTGCCCGAGTAGTTCATTACATTACATAACCATTTGGTCATAGTTGGTTACATTCGCATGCCATTATCCCTAAATTATATGGATGGAGGATAAGATATGGATGTAGAATTGTAGATGGAGGGATAAATAGTTTCAATTTTTGGTGAAAAGAATTTGTGAGATAGTTTCATTTATCGCTAAAAATTTTAAATTAGCATCTGATGGGTTTTTTTACATGCTTTAATACACGGCTACAATAATAAATCTATCTTTTTTTTAATTTTTATAAAGTTGTTTATTTATAACCGTGTCAAAATTTTCAAATTTTCGTTTCTTTAATTTTACACACATTTTTCTATAACCGACTAACCGTGTAAAATAGACATAGACTAATACTCATTTTTATAGTAGTGGGTATTAATACTATTATATATATAGGTCCCATATATATATATATCAAATACAAAAAGGATATATATATATATACAAGCAAAGGATGTACACTTTTTTTATAAGGTGCAAAGGATATATACCTCATATCTGATTGTAAGAAGAGAGACTAGCGGCTAGGGTATGAGTTAGCAGCTATGAAGCACGGTGACGGCTAGAAGGTCGGAGTACCCGTTCCGGGGATGGAAACGCCTAGGATTCGGCGTGGGGACGTTTTGGTTTCAGGGGACGATGGCGGGAAGTTTCAGGGGACGTTTCCAGACATGAAGGGGACGTTTCCCATCCCATTTAGGGTTTTATCTTTTGTAAAGTGTAAATCCACTTAAAATTCAAAACAGGCACACTTATAATATAAAACCCACTTAACAAATTAACATTGTTAAAATATAAAGGCTTAATGTAAGTACCTATTATGGGACGGACGTTTTTCTTTATTCTGTTTGTTATTCATCATATGTTTTAGTGTTGAACGATCATCTATATCAAATCTATCGACTATTCGACTATCATAAATTCATATCATTATATCACGTAAACATAAGTCTCTTACTCCCTTTTTAATGTCCGCTTCCAAGAATCATTAATACTCGTATTAGAGTTTATGTATTGTTTTTGTAATCTTACACAGGTAATTAAATACACACATCCATCAATTATGGTTTTTAACAATTTTATTTACGGCTTTAAAGTAACCGACTCATGTAGTCATGTTGCTACTTTGCTAAATATAAATAAATATAATATAAGACTAACTAGATTATTTCCCGCGTAATACGCGGAATAAACATATTAAGTTTTCATAATAACGTATTTGTTATTTTTTTAATAATTATAATATACATAAAATACAATAAAAATTATTCATAACTTAAATTTATGTTAATGAATTCATTTATTTATATCGTTTTATAATTTATTGAAAGATTGATTTATTTATAAGAGAGTACATGTATCACGTTATTATTTATATTATAAAATTCTTTTGCGATATTGCGACGAATCAAACAAAAAAACTACTGCATTGCGCGGCTAGTATGCTACTATGCTAGATATATGAATCGATCAATCCTTGTACACTATGAAAGTTAATTTTTTAAAAAAGCTAATTGTAGCATCTTTTAATCTACGCGTAGCATTGTGACATCCTTTGATTGACACTTAGCGAAATATTGAAGCGACAAATATATTTATAACCTATATTAATAAATAAATTTAATATTATAGATACCATTTATTTATAATTTATAAAAAAATATATATGATTTTGAAAAAGATGATATAAAACTTAGGAATTGTTTTCCAGAATTATATCATTAAAATAACTATTAACTATAATTATAAAATGTAGGAATTACTTTTCATAATTAATGATCATATTTGAATTTATTAAATTAAAATTAAATCTTAATTTATGACATCAGCAAAAATCAATCTTTTAATAAAAACCATATATTCATTAATGAAAAACTAATCGAACGGATATACTTAACATGATGATGTAATAAGGTTACTAATTATGGGATTTATGGCTTTATCAAACCTATATAGTAATTGTCATTATCAAATATAAACTAGATTATTTCCTGCGTAATACGCGGGATAAACAAATTAAGTTTTCGTAATAACGTAATTGCTATTTTTTTCTAATAATTATAATATACATAAAATACAACAAAATTATTCGTAACTTAAGTTTTTGTTAATGAATTTATTTATTAATACAATTTTGCATTATTTTTAATAGGATACATGTATCACGTTATTATTTATACCATTTAACTCCTTTGTGAGGTTGAGACGAATCAAATAACAATAAAAAAAATGCCGCATTGAGCGTGTAGTATGCTAGTATATTGATAGATTAGTAGACACATATTAGAAAAACAAAATACAAAATGATATACGAATCGATCAATCTTTGTACATTATGAAAGTTGATTTTTAAAAAACAGCTAATTGTAGCATCACTTAATCGACACATAGTGAAATATTGAAGTGACAATGTCTTTTTAATCTATATTAATAAATAAATTCTATATTTAGATACCATTTATTAATAATTTATAAAAAAAAAAATTCAAAAAAGTGATTTTAGAAAAGATAATATAAAGTTTAGGAATTATTTTCATATAATTATATCATTAAAATAATTACTTTCTATAATTATAAAATATAACAATTACTTTACATAATTAATGATCATATTTGAATTTATTATATTAAAATTAAATCTTAATTTATGACATTAGCAAGAATCAATCTTTTAATTTAAACTATAGATCCATTAAGGAAATATTAATCGAACAGTTATAATACCAAAAAATAGTATTTTTAACCAAAAAATAGTAATTTATGATTAAAAGTAATAATTTATTTATAATATGATTGGTTGTAGATGATATTATTTCCTTATATCTAAAATCAAAAAATTAAAATAGTATATTTAAATTTAAAAATTAAAATCACGAACATATATCTAAAATTAAAAATTAAAATCATGAATCTGGAATTATTATGAGATGAATTAAAAGTTAAAAATAATTCCTTAGCATACGTTGTTTACAGCCAACATCTTTAGTAACAATAAAAAACTTTTTAAGAATACGTAGGTACAAATATAATGAGATATGAAGGGGAAGAGGGGGATGGCGTTGAGTTGTAAAGAGAGAATGGGGAAGATGAATTTTGATGGAGAAATGGATTGTTGTTAGGTATGTATTTCTTCTTTTAATATAATAAAGAGACAAGTAATTAGAATATCTATAATAATAATAATAATAATAATAATAAAGTTGTCGTGATGAAAAATAACAAAGATACAAATTAATTAATTTAATTAAAATTAGATCTAAAAAAAAGAAAAAAAAATTATGACATCATCATATTAATCCAATGGTTATAAATTAATGTTTGAACTTCATCCAAGGGTTCATACTTTTCCAATAATGATTTAAGGTTTATGCTTTATTATATATTAGAGATAAAAACGTATATATAGTATTAAACTATTAGCCATTATCAAATCTATCATTAAACTCTTCACATCATAAAACATATATATAAGCAAATACTAATACAAATATATACAGATTATGGCTTCTCTTTAATATAATTTTTATTTTAATTTTTTTCTAATTTTCGCGCTCGTGTCTTAGATTTTTTATTTTTGTCGTTCCCCGTACCCGTATCCGTTCCCGTGCAACATAGGTTAGCAGTGACGATAGAGAAAAGCTCAGGGTGGGTAAAGTGGTAATGATAGGGTTTTGTTTTGAGTTATAATTGCGAATTCGGATTTTATTTTTTTGAACATTATAGTGAAATATATGAATAGATCTGATTGTAAGAAGAGAGGGACCGACCTGGACCTATGAGGACCCGACCTCTCCTCTCATGGGCCGACCTATTGAATAGTAAAGTTTTTTTTGAATTAAAAGGTAAGGTGTTTTGAATAGTAAAGTACAACATTTGGCGATAGACAATATAGTTGATTTTTTTATTAAAATATCAAGATGAGTATAGATAAATCAATCATGCAACTACTTCTTAGACCATTCGTAACCGTTCATCCTTTTCACTTACACCTTTTCTTGTCATGTCATCTTCACCATCACCTTTTTTTCCCCTTAACCATTCACCTTTTAATTTATTACCCAACAATACCCCACAATACTTTACAATATACCCAATCAAAATACAACAAATAATACAAACAAACAAAAATGGACCCATTATTACCCTTTCACCTTAGGTGAACCAAATCACCTACCCCTCTTCACCTCTCTATTTCACCTATACCCCTTAATAATTCACTTTCTCTTCACCTACCTCTTTCACCTTCCCCATAACAATGCTCTTGGGGGGGGGGGGGTGGTTTTACTCTCCCTAATTTCCACCTCATATTTTTTATTCCATTTATTTTTAATACATAAAAACACACTTCCTAAATACTTAAAAGAAAACACCACAATTTTTATATATAGTTTGACATTTTAGAAACCAAATTTTAGAAACCAATTTTTATACAGTTAAAACTCCAGGGGGTTAAACTGAAACATTGAGTTATATATATATATATACTCACTGCTTCTTCTTCGTTGATCCGCCGCAAGTCCGCAACACAGGTAATCTTCTTTTTTTATTATTATTATGAAAAAGGTGAAACTTTAATTGTTGGTGGACCCCATACGCTTCTTCCTTCCTTCTCTCTCTTCGACATCCTTCACCGATTTTCTTCCCTCTCTCTTCTCGGTGACAGGCCGGCGGCGGTGTTACCGGTCGGTGTCGGTTCGGTGCCAACCATCATCGACCCCCACTCCCCCCCCCTAAGCCGACTTTCCAGTTCACACAAAATTTAGCATATTAGGTAGAAGTGCACCTACATCAGTTTTTATAGGTGAGGAATGACAGGACCCTAAATCGCGTTATCCATTAATACCTCATTTCCTTTGAAAGTTAATAAGACTATGCAGTATCAGGCGGATCCGGCCTCTAAACCGCTGGAAACGCCTCGCGAACGCCGTCCAATAGCTACCCACACCACCTCGCCACGGCGTCCCGACTTCAAAAATGGTCCTCCACGGTTCAAATGTTCTGCCCGGATTTTTGCTTGGTTTTTGGTGCTCTCCCTCCTTTCCAAGAGGAAGATGAGGTTAGAGAACCATCGTTTAAAAGAAGGATGAGAATCGTATGAAGGCATCAAGAAGATGAGGCTCTACTCATGTTTCACTACTTTGCCAACGAACCATTATTCAATGAAAAGATTTTTAGGAGGCGTTATCGCATGACTAAGTGGTTATTTCTAAGAATATGCGATGATTTGGAAGCCGAGTATCCATTTATTCATCAAAGATATGACGCCACCGGGAAGCTCGGTTTCTTAACTAAACTAAAGTGTACTTCGGCGCTTCGCCAATTGGCATATGGCTCAAGTGTTGATGCATTCGACGAGAACTTGGGAATATCGGAAAGGACCTCACGAGACTCGCCAACACACTTTGTAAAGGTATAATTGTTACTTTATATAACTGTTAGTTTAAATAATTGTTAGTTTATATAATTGTTAGTTTCTATAAGTGTTGGTTTACTCACTTTAGGCATAAGGGAGGTATACAGTCCTACATACTTACGTAGGCCAACATGGAGTGATCTCCAACACATATACGAGGTGCATGAACAACGTCATGGTGTCCCCGGCATGATTGGTAGCATCGATTGTATGCATTGGTCATGGGAGATGTGTCCCCTAGCGTGGCGAGGGACTCACACACGAGATGATATAGGGAAATCGTCATTGATGCTTCAGGCGGTTGCGTCTTATGATTTGTGGATTTGGAATGCTTTTTTTTTTGGAATGTAGGGTCCAACAATGACTTTAACGTGTTTGAAGCATCACCCGTTCTTGAGGAACTTATATCCGGTTTGGCACCCATAAGTTCAGTTTATATTTACTTAATTTGTTTCTGTTGTATATATTTTAAAAAAGTGTTAGTTATTCACTTAATTTGGTTATGTTTTGCAGCTTCTTTTTACGCGAATGATAACTTTTACAAGAACGGATACTATTTGATCGACGACATCAATCTGGAGTATGCAACGTTCGTGAAGACCTTTACCGAACCGATTGACAATAAAAGAAAGTACTTTAAGAAAAAACAGGAGTTGCCACGGAAGGATATTGAAAGAGCGTTCGGTGTTCTTAAAAAGCGGTGGAAAGTTATTAGTTTTCCATCATGATTTTGGGACAGAGAACGGATGCAAGACATGATTTATACCTGTATCATTCTACATAACATGATCTTGCAGCGAAGACAAAGTTTTTTGCCAAGACTACGACCCGGAAGACCCTTCTCTAGACTCGGAGTATTGGACACATCAAACTCTTATGGAGCAACGGATCGAGAACTCAAATGCGGTAAAAAGTAGAGAAACACACAACATGCTTATGGCGGATTTGGTAGACCATCTATGGACGACCCGCTCGGCAAATGACGTAGAAGCCGAGGTGCCCGACATCAACGACTACGTTAGCGACGATGATGATTAACCTTTTTTTAAAAAAAAATTATGGTATGTAATGGAATTTATTTAGTATTTTTAATTATATATCTAATGAATTTATATTTATGCTTGGTATTCTTTATTTATTTTATATTTAGTTTGTAGAATAATAGGCAAAAAACTAAAAATACAAAATCAAAATAATAAATACCCAATTATTAGGTTGTGACACATGGTGGAGACCCTAACCCTCGTAAGTTGCCTTACACCCCATTTTTTAAAAATGCCTACCTATATGACATGGCGTTATGTGGTTAAAGACCCCCTTCATGAGAATGCCTCATACCCTTTAGTCTAAGTAGTTCACGTGGATTTACCATCTACTCTCGGAATACCAATGTTAGTTTGCCGGTCCACTCTTAGAATAACAATGATGCACATTTGAATAAATATATCGAGTGTATCAAGATTTTATAAAAGCATAATACATCGGGATTCCTTCAAAGTATTGTGGTGCAATCCAAAAGAGTACAAATAAATCTAGTTTAAATCAACGTGTTATATTTTTAAACCATCTCTAGTGTTTATATGATAAAAGAATGTTCTGTTTCAAGGTCTCCATAAGTTCATACAAAGTCGTCATGCATATTAAAACTTACGGTTCATTCCTAACATATATTTTATGGAAAAGTGGTCCAAAAACAGTATGAACGAAGAACCCATGGTTCTCAAGAGCATCCATAAACTATATCCGAGGAACTACCAGTAACTTTTAAGGCCGGGCCTTATAAGCAATTCTTCAAGGCGTCGGATGTGCGTTTGAAAGCTGAAGTTATAACTAGCACGCGTCTAACATTAAGAGTCGGTTCGTTTATTCTATTCTTGGACGTGGTCGACGCATTGAATGTGGGTCCCGAATGGCATGTATCCGTTGCTATTATAAAAAAAACAATTTTAAGGGAATGATAGGGGAAGAAGTGATAAGAGAGAGAAAATGGGTGTTCTTGGGGTGTTCTAAGAGAGAGAAAAGCTGATGTGACGCTGATGTGGTTGGAAAAAGTGGGGAAGAACATAGTTGTTATAACGGGAGGCCTAACAATTAATCTTCGTGTTGTAGGTTATTTTAGGTTATTAGGTCGGGCTTTATTAGAACGTCTGTTGTACGTTCGACGCGTGTTTGGTATTCGACGCTATAACTATGGTGTGTCTATTCGAAGGCGTCTATCCGTTTATTCGATATTTAGACGTGGAGGACACAAATAAATGGGGCTCAATGGTAGTTTGTTTTCTCTTTTATTGGTTTATTTGATATGTGTGTTGTAGAATAGGTGAATAATAGGTTCTTAGGCCATTCCCTATAAGGATTAAACTATTCACCTATTCTTCCAGCCAAATCAGCGTCACATCAGCTTTTCTCTCTTTTAAAACACCCCCAAGAACACTCACTACTTATAAGAACCTATTATTCACCTATTCTTCAAATATTTTATTCTTCAAATATCCCACTACTTGTAATTTGTTTGCATTTTTTTTTAATTTGGTAATAACTCGCGCGTCCATTGCGTCCGAATTCGGAACAAACACACCGACGCATCGCCAAAGACGCTTGCTACCTATGGCGTCCGAAATGGAATTGGCGTCCCCACTACTTGTAATTTGTTTGCATTTTTTTTTTTACTTTGGTAATAACTCGCGCGTCCATTGCGTCCGAATTCGGAACAAACACACCAACGCATCGCCAAAGACGCTTGCTACCTATGGCGTTCGAAATGGAATTGGCGTCCGACGTCCAAAAAGGACGTCCATAGGGAACGACCTTATAACTAGTGGGTGTTCTTGGTGGAGTTCTAGGATAGAGAAAAGCTGATGTGACGTTGATGTGATTGGAAGAATAAGGGAAGAAGTATGCTGTTAGACCAATGGGAGTGGGGAAAGACCCTATAGGGGCATTCCTTGCTATGTGGCGGTCCACATGGCAAGGGGGCTTTCCCTACTTCTTGTGGGAGTGGGAAGGCCCTACAAATCCCCACCCTTTTTTTTTTTTTTTTTTTTTGACTTTGATTTTTATTATAATTATTTTTTTTGTTTTGTTTATTTATATTTTGTTTTTTGTTTATTTGACTTTATATATATATATATATATATAAATATGGAAATGTATATTTACTAACATATGTATTTGATACATATATTTATACTAACTAAAACATACTAAAATTATGCAATACATATAATTTTTAAAGCTAATTAAAACATAGAAAAAGTAAACATAACATAGAATAATAATTATTTAATACTAAATAAACATAATAAAATTGTTCACAAAACATATATAGGAACAAAATTAAAAAAGGAACGAAAATTAAAAACCTTCTTGGAATTGGAAAAAAGCAACATATAAAATACAAAAAAGGAACGGTCAAAACTTTACAAATAAAAAAGGAACGAATTGTGATAAAATTTCCTGCAATAAAAAAGGAATCTAGCTTCTTGGAATTGGAAAAAAGCAAACCATAAAGTGGGTTGGAACGGTCAAAAAGTGACCGTTTAAATATCTAAGACGCTCGTTCCATTTGAGAAGCTGCACTTTTTAAGGGCTTGAAACGCCCCTTGAGGTGGTGGTTCGGGGCGTTCCGGATCCAAAAAGTGCAAAAAATGCCCCCCACTCCCATTGGTCTTATAAGGAAAGGCCTAATAGACATAACAATAAATCCATGTTTTTCAACCCGTGTTTATAAAAACATAAATTTTATTTTCCTTTCCTTTCTTATCCCTTTTAAGACATATTTTCAAAGTATGCATCTCAGTATAATTTATATAGTATCCACAAGATTCACGAAGGAACATCAAACGACTAAATATCTCAATAAATTATATAGAATACGTCTAGAAATATTCATGTTTTTCAACCCGTGTTTATAAAACGATTAAAAACGAAAAGGGACTATGAACTCACCTGTGATTGAAGCGTTAAAGAGAATGTAAGAGTATACGCAATAGAATAACCCAAATGTATGCGAAAAAATGAGGTCAACGTCCAGGAACGTTCAACCTAAGACACACGAATATGATTATGAGATTACGCTTAATGTCCTGTGCCATCACGGTTAACATCATAAGAAATGCCGTTTAAGGTTTGATGTGTCTATGTCTTACGTGAACAGATTGTATTGTATTTTTTACTTAAGTAAAACACGAGTTAGTATGTGTTAACCATATAAGATTCTCGTTTATAGTCTATAAAGTTTCAATAATGTAGCACTAATTATGTGTATAGACCATTGATTCTGATTATCATTATGCGTATTATTAATTATTAATGTTTAACTAGCAGCCAAAGTAGTGTTTTAAAAATTATCATCTCGATAAATTCGTCCTTCGTGACTGATCGAAGCTTATTAGATGTTAGTTTTAGTTGTTTTAAGTAGTGTTTTGAAAATTATCATGAATAACATGATACTAATTAGATTAGATTAACTTTGCTATTCTTATTAGTGAAAAATGAAATAATGTTGTTATGATTGTTGGTAAAAGTAAATGAAAGTACATTATTATGATTGGTAACAAATTAAATGCAAACAATATACATTGCTATTGGTGTTAATACAATGGATGAAACAGTTATAGTATGATAAAGCTAAAAGAACTAAATATATAACTGATCAGGTCGATGTACCTTCAAATCATCGGTAGGTTTGAAACAAGCGAAATCAATGAGATAAATGGACCGAGGCCGGGACATTGAGTAAACCGAGACGGCGAAGACAAAGACAACTAAAAAAGCAAGAATAGTTGCCAAGTCGTATTGTTCGGAATAAAAAGTTGCCAAGTTCGTACCCTGCAGTGCTATCCCAAAGCTTCCTTTCTAAGACTTCCAATCTCAGGACCAAATACGAGAACTAGCAGGGGCACAGTAGCCAAATATATGGCATGGTTAAACAAGTAATGGTAGGCTACTGTAACACCCCGTCAAGGCGGAATACACGGGGCGTACAGTTATAGTATAGTTAGCAGCACAAGTATAATAGATCACAACACCATTGCCAT
>JAOXNX010000001.1:12358428-12379422 GCA_028566075.1 Solidago caesia | reverse complement strand
ACATAAAAACGTGACAAACTTTTATAATTTGTTCACGCTAACTAAAAGTGTGGATAATTGCAATATTATTTGTAGTGGTCGGGTTACTAATTTGCCTGGTTGGTCCACCATGACCCTTAATATATCGTTGTGGGGTCCTAGCTAGGATACTACTAGTTGCATGTATACCATGACATTATATTGGTTTATAATTTCATATATATATTGATGATATATATATATATAGAGAGAGATTTTATTATCGATATATACCATACATATGTACGTACGTCAGTAGATGCAACATTTGTCTGTTTTGATATGAAGTAAACCGGCCTGTGTTCGATTACGCCGATTACGCGAAATGGACAATCAGTCCACTGATCGTTTCACAAAAGTTATCTCTATCATGTGATGTTAAAGGTCAGCGAATATATGTTTTGGTCAAGCTTTATATATGTTTCATTGTTTTGTACACATGTTTTAATAATTTGCTTCCTCAGAGTGAGATGCTAATTATAGAGAGCAAATTTCATCCTTTCGTTAACGTTAAATTATTAATGGTCCACCAATTCACAGTAGAGATGTATTTTAATTTAATGAAAATACAAAGTTCGCTTTATTTTACGGATTTTAGATAAGAAACTAGTGAATAAGAAAGCTAGCGTGTACGTAAGTAAAATTGGTATCATATTGTATGATTGTAATGGTGACCCATATCACATACAATTGTGCAAAAAAGATTGATATATCACAATTTCTTAGCAACCATACCAAACTGGTAATAATCATAGTGAAACTAGATTTCATAATAATTTACAACACCCACATAATACTATACTATAACCACGTACAATACCCGGCCAAACAATAAAAAAAGGTAAATCGGAGGGAACCCTTTGATCTCCGGTACCGTATTGCTACCAACATGCACATGCCACACAACACATGTTCCATTACATTCCTCCATCCAATACCCCACACTTGAGAAAATACCTAAATATTTCTCAATCATGCTTGAAAGCAGGATAGAACCTGCATCACTTAAATGATATCACATGGTGGGACCTAGACTTAATTTGTAGGTGGTGGCTGATCACTTGAGTTAACTCAAGTGGTTTACAATACCCAATTAGAGAAAAGAGAAAAACGAACGATGCATGCTCCGACCGTCATGGCTCTACCCATGTCGAGCCAAACCACGGCCTACACCACGACGGTCCCATGTTGGACGAGGACTATAAACAAGCCGAGCTACTCGATCGAGACCAACATTTTGCATATGAAATGAATTACGGTATCATTTGATGAACACGTAAAAGATAAATCGTTGAGAACACTTCTGATCTGAAAACACGTAAAATAAAATATTTTGATAACGGCAATACATGATAAATCGTACATATATATATCAAGCAACATTCCATAAACGCTAATTTTGTTCTTATGTACATTTATGTTTATATTTTTCTTTCTTAACTCGAGTAACAAGGTTGCTTATTGTTTATATTTTTCTTTCTTACCTCGAGTAACAAGGTTGCTTATTGTTTATATTGATCAGGAAGGAGATTTCGATTTGGTTCCATTGGGAACAAACAAGTTATTTTGGTCATGACTGGTTTAGGCATGGTATGCAAATCTCTTTGAGTAAATTATTATTCCAATAAATTGTATACATTATTATCTAGTGATACAAAAGTCATACTGTACGTAATTCTTAAGAACATTATTATTATTTTTTTCTACAACGTACATTTCTACATAAACTAGGGTTTGCCATTATAAAGATTTAGTTAAATCTAATTCAATTAATGTATATATAACAGCTTAATTCTGGAGTTACAACACAACTATTATTGAGCTTGTTTGACATAAGTGGTGTAGTACATTATGGAATAGCTGGTAATGCAAACCCTTCACTTAATATTGGAGATGTTGCCATTCCTCATTATTGGTCTCACTCTGCCCTTTGGAGTTGGCAGGTATATATACATACATGCATATATATATATCTATTTTAATTATTTTGATCTACATTTTATCAGATATAATTTTCTTCTGAATATATCTATTTACCATGCGTTTTAACAATCAATATTGATGGTTCAGAGATTTGGAAATGGTCCGGAAGATGAATTGCCACTTGAAGCGAATGGTGATTATACTAGAGATTTTGGCTACCTAAACATTGCTGATTATTCTACCAGCTCGAATAGCGAAAATATTTTGAACAACATTTGGTATCAACCGGAGGAAATTTTCCCGGTCGATGGAATACCGGAAGAGAGACAACATGTCTTTTGGGTTCCCGTTGATCCTACTTATTTCAATCTCGCCAGAAGTCTTGAGGTATACCATTTGATTAATTTGAACCTTAGTTTTAACCCATAAGTTAAAAAAAGGACCCAAAAAATGACCATTTTTGAAGAATCACAATAATTTCACAAAATTTAATTAGCATACAATAGTTTATAAGTTTAACCATATGTATAAAAAAGGTGCTTATTTTTACTGTATAAAGAGAAGTATTAACTTGATTAACACTTGTGTGACAACATGGACGAACCAAATAGTCATTGGAACTACAAGGGTGCCTCAATGCGACAACATGTTTATCTACCCCGCCAAAGGTGACGACCGTTGAACATGGAACGAGTGCAAGCATTTACCTGGACAATGCCGCCTACCGAAACTTCATTTACAACAAATTCAACATCAGCCCTGTGGAGATGGAAAGTGCCGCTGTGGCTCTCATCTCTTACCAACATAGAGTACCATTCATTGTAATCAGGGCACTTTCTGATCTTGCCGGTGGTGGTGAACACTCTAACGAGGCTGATACGTTCATTGACCTTGCTGCTAATAATTCCGTCAAAGTTGCTGTAGAGTTTATCAAGTTGATCCCATCTCCTAGGAAGATTTACTCCATCCTTAGCGTTTAGCAACCTTGAATTTGCATCATTATGTCATTGTAATAAGTTACACCATTTGAACATGGTGTAGGTAGTCTTTTCAGCTTTTAAATAAACCCCTAATTATTTTAAATAGCTAGGTTTTATCAGTTTCTTGATTCATAAACCGTATGTGTCTTGGATAATTTGGTATTCCATCTGAAATAAGTGTCCACCTTTTTCTTTTTCTTTTTTTATAAAAAAAAACATAATTATTGCATTGTATAATGACAAGATTATAATATTTTCAAAAAGTTGTATAAAAGGTAAAATGATAAAGTTAACATTTTATTTTTAAAAAGGGTTTTGCTAATGTCAGCACTATGAGTTATCATTAACGTGCATAAAACCGTTATACCTTTATCAAAAAATTCAGGAAATGTACAATCTTTTTATACATGTTATCGACAACCTTAAGATTCTATTTTGAAACAACAAAAAATGGTGGATACTTATTTTTGGATGGAAAAAAAAATTAAAATGAAAAGGTGGATACTTATTTTTGGATGAAAGGAGTAAATAATTTTCATTTCAATCCTTTAACTTTTTAAAATTTATACAAAAAGCTCATATATTAACTTTGTTGCGCGAAAGTTTGGTGGCACCTTTGATTTTTCCTTTGTTTAATTATAGTATCAAATATCATATAATCTGATTAGGTCGAGCAGGAAAGACAATGAGTCAATAATAGTACCTATTTAATTAGATGTTAAAACATGTTAGATTTAGTTAACATATATACCTTGGAACACCTAACCCTTTTTTTAAAATGTTATATTTAGCATTAGTAACCCTTTTTTTCTTTAAAATGTTGGTTCCGTCGTAAATCCGTCGCAAATTTTATATTTTAGCGACGGATTTGCGACGGAATTTTGATTTTGGTATTTTCAAATTTTATTATTATTATTTAATGGATCCGTCGTAAATCCGTCGAGAACCTATAAACTTAGGGACGGCTTTGGGACGGATTTGGGACAGATTTCGTTCCGTCGGTAATCTGTCCCTAATCCGTCGTAAATATTTTTGAAAGAATTTAATTGGTTGATTGTCTGAAATCCGTCGGAAATCCGTCGGTAATTTGGGACGGAATATTCTACCGTCGAAAATCCGTCGATAATACGGGATTTTCTAGTAGTGGCATTTCACATATTGTTGGATAGAATCCATTTTTTAGGTTCAAAATCTCTTTAAATAATTCTTCTATGTAATCCTTGAAGATCGCACTAATATTCTTTCATACCTTTAATTTTTTGCTTCTATAATCGGCCGTGAAATGGGGACGATTATCCTTCTTTTATTAATCGATATACACTCGTATTAATTTTTAAGATTGCTGCATTTGTTGGTGCACAAACCATCCCCATGCATTTCATCCCAATAAGCATAACCAACAACCTAGCTAATGTGGATGCTGGTTTGCAACACCGGTTCATTTACAATTGTGTGGCTAGCTAGGGGTATACATAGTGGCAGGGAAGTTGTAATAAAAGAAATAAAAATGTACACATCACTACAGGCAACACCGGGGTGATCACGATCAAGGTCAGTCTTTGTAACCCGATTGGGAAATTAACTCCTATGTTGAAAAAGTATTTGGTTTTGGAGATTCTGACTTTGAAAGGTGTTAAACATCCACATATTGTTGAACTACTCGGTGTGATCGCGATTAAGGTCAGTCTTTTGTAATGGAATATATTTTGTTGTAATTTATAATGAAAGAGTAATATTTTGTTTGGTTGAAGGTATCCGTATATGTCATAATAGTCAGACTTTAGAGAGATGAATAGAAATGTTAGTAATACCGCCACTTATCAGTTAGTTTCTCAAATAGTGTCAAGTTTTGGGTATAAATCCCCTTTGGAAGTAATAAAGTTACCACATATATTGATAAACATACCATAGTTATGCATTACATGTTTGTATAGTTTGTTGCACAACTTGTACATTGTGGTTGATATATGTGTGGTATATTTATCATCATACCGCCAACGATTCTCTTCGTAGTCACCCACTTGTTGCAACCATGTTCTTGTCGGTCTCAATTTCCATTATCTTTAATCGACGTCTCTGATACCAAATGTCATAGACTTATCTCGATAAGTTAACTATGCGGCCTTAGTCTTGACTAAATGAGACTCGCTCAACATCAACGATTCAAGCTTACAAAGATAGCACATGAAAGAACGAACATGTGAAGTAAAGGAAACTCTTTAGATTACTTGAGAGAACTTTACGAAGAGAATATTTGGAGTATTTTAAGGTGTGATATGCCAAATGAGGACTCCGCCTATTTATACCACCCAGACTAATTTAGAAAAATAATTCTAGATATTTACAAGACACTCTCCGATTATGCTCCATGGAGAGTCCTTTGGATATCTTGTATAAAGTTCTTGGCGTCTCTTGAACATTCTTGAGAACTCTTAAGTTATCCGTATACTATGGAAAGATGGATGTAAAGTTGGCAAGTCATTACATTAAGCTTCCATTAGCGTTTATAAGTTACATGCCATATATCCATATCTTAAAAGCCGAATTTTCTTAGCTTTACAATGAATCAATGTTTTATTTATATCTCTTGTAGCAAATTTGTATATAAAAAAGGTGTCTGCTTGCATTTGGTTTTCAGAAAGCATTAAGTACAAGAAAATTCATTTGGCCGGATTGGAGGATTTATCATTAAAAACAATAAAAGCATTCATTATATGTGTATATTTTCTTGCATGTGTTTTTCGGCTTCAAATGATGAAGATGATAGAGCTCGGTAAGTCTTGGGGCCAGGAGATGGCTACAGGCAACAACGACAACGTACATGTATTTGCAAACTTGAACTTGGTGACTTTATTTTGTTATGTCAGTAACTTAAACTTTAATTGTTAGTGGGTTTCGGATGAGTGAATATAGTGAATTTGTTTAGGCCTTTCTCTATCATGCCGCCATCTTCCCACCATCTTCACTGCCACATCAGCTTTCTTTCTCCAAAACACACCCAAAAACTACCCTCTCTCTATCATACCTTCATCCTCACTTTATTCCCAATAAAAAAAATATATAAATCATACACACATACTTACACTAGACCCCACCACTAACTCATCTAACCATTTCTAAAATTGGATGGGACATGATGATGAAGGGGTGATGCCGAGTTGGTGCCTATGGTGACATGGCATGATGAGATGATGAAGGGGGTAATGCAATACCCATAAGGACCGACTTTAACGTATTCAAAGCTTTCAATTTAGTCAACTTTTTAAAACGACATTAGAATCCCAAAAAAAACGAGCAAACTGTTTTTGCAAAAGTATGTAAGAGTTACTTAGAAAGCAAAGATAAAATCATACTATAATCTTCATACTAACTTAGTCACTAATTCATAACCGTTTCGCTTTCTGAATTCTTGGTTAGTAGGGTGGAGTTTGATTCGGTGGTTTTAAATGCATTAGATTCTTTCTCTTTCAATGGGCCAGCTGATGTGAGTTTATTAAGAAAACTTAAACACCTTAGGATCATGATTGGCAACTGGCGTGATGAGAAGAGGGCATCTGAAGGGGAAGAAAGATCTATTTGTCAATTGGAGCTCGATAATTTAGATATGTTGATGGAAGAGAAAGATTTAAATGAAGAAGAGGCTTGGATCCGGTTAGAAAGTAAAAAACGTATTGTCGAGCTTGATAATCTCTTGGTCAAGGATCTTAAACAAAGATCGAGAGTTAGATGGGCAATAGAGGGCGACGAGAACTCTAAATTCTTCCAGGGTATGATTAACAGCCGGAAATGTAGCAATTCGATTCCGGGTCTTATGATAAACAACGCTTGGATTGAAAAGCCTAAGATAATCAAAAGACAAGTTCTAAAATTCTTCAAAAATAAGTTCCACGAGGAGAAGGTTATCAGACCGCAATTGGAAGCTTGGCCGTGAGCTAAAATAAAAGAGTTGGATGCTGAGTTTTTGGTTAAAAACTTCACAATGGAGGAAATTAAGACTGCGGTCATGCAATGTGGTGATGAAAAAGTACCGGGACCGGACGCGGCTTTACTTTGAAATTCATTAAAAAATTCTGGGACAAATTGGCGCCTGATTTTCTCGAGCTTTTCAACGAGTTCTTTCAAACCTGCGAATTCAATTGGGGTTGTAATGCCGCTTTTATTGCTCTTGTCCCAAAAGTGAAAGATCCGGAAAATCTAAACGACTACCGCCCGATCACATTGGTTGGGGTCATAAACAAAGTGGTGTCTAAGGTACTTGCAAACAGACTTAAGAACGTGGTGGGGTCTGTAATTTCAAACAATCAGACGGCATTCCTCAAAGAGCGTTACATTTTGGATGGAGTCCTCATTCTCAACGAAATTATTTCATGGGTCAGGAAAAGAAAAGAAAAAGCTTTTGTTTTCAAAGTAGATTTTGCCAAAGCATACGATAACGTTAATTGGAACTTCCTTGACTCCATCATGCGGTCTATGGGCTTTCCGGTGAGATGGTGTTTATGGATTAAAGGCATTCTTTCCTCGGCGAGATCGGCGGTCCTTGTTAACGGGTCTCCGACGTTTGAATTTCAATGTGAAAAAGGTATGAGACAAGGTGATCCCCTCTCACCTTTTCTTTTTTTAATTGTTATGGAAGCCCTCACCGTCATGGTTAATAACGCTTGCTCAAGCGGTTTCCTCAGAGGCATTGAGTTGGGCAGGTCGGGGCCTTGTATTTCCCATCTTTTATACCCTGATGATTGCGTTTTCTTGGGGGAATGGTCTACGGTTAACTTGAAAAATGTTGCTCGGGTTCTTAGATGTTTCTACGCATGTTATGGTCTGAAAATTAGTCTCAAGAAATCGGTTTTAATGGGCTTTGGGGTCGACACCAGTGAGGTCAGGATCTTGGCTGACTCTATTGGCTGTAAATCGGGGGAGGCGCCATTTATTCACTTGGGTATCTTAGTTGGGGCAAATATGAATCGTGTGGTGCACTGGAATTTCATCTTTGACATTTTTGAAGCACGTTTGTCAAGCTGGAAAGGTAAACACTTACCTATCGGTGGTAGAGTTACTCTTTTAAAGTCGGTTCTCGAGAGTCTCCCGACATATTATTTCTCTCTATTTAAGGCTCCTATTAAAGTGATCGACGGGTTGGAGGCGATTATGAGGCGCTTTCTGTGAGGTGGTTCGAATTCGGGAAGGAAGATCCACTGGGTGGCATGGGATTCCTGTTAACTCGGGAGGTCTCGGGCTTTCCAAACTTAGAGACTCGAATATGGCTTTGCTGGCTAAGTGGATGTGGAGATTCAAAACCGAGACAAAGAGTCTATGGAAATCTGTGATAGTGGCTATCCATGAGAAAAAAAGAGGGTGGTCGACTATCCCATATAACATTACTTTTCCTGGGACCTGAGTAAATATCGTGAAAACTATTGAGTCGTTAAATGTCATGGGAAAGCACCTGGGCCAGGCTCTGAAAGGCGTGGTTGGCAATGGTAATGAGATTCGTTTTTGGTTAGACATTTGGAATGTTAATGAGTGTCTAAAGGAGAAATTCCCGACGCTTTTCAAATTGGAAAAGGAAAAGAAATGTGTAATCAGTGAAAGATACAATAGGCAGAGTGAGAAGATTGAAGATAACTGGAATTGGGCTAGAAATGGCTTCAATGATACTGAATTGGTTGAATGGTCTGCCATGGCTCCCCTCCTTCGTGACATAAAATTGAAAACCCCGGTTGATAGATGGACATGGGTTGGGGGTTCGAACAAAGAGCTCTCTGTTAGTTTAGTCAAAAGATTTCTTCTTACTACTCGGATGGCGAATAATGGGTCAAGTTTCAGGTGGTGTAAATGGGTTCCCAAAAAATGCAATATTTTCATGTGGCGGGTCATTTAAGATAGGATTCCCTCCATGGCTGCACTTCGGGCTAGGCAATGTGGTTTTGGCAATTCCAGGTGTGTTTTATGCAATCATGAAGAGGAGACTACCGAGCACTTGCTTTGTAGCTGTGACATTGCAATGCGGGTATGGGACGAAATCAATAATTGGTTGCACCTGAACAGGTTCTACTTTTTTGACATAGAAGATCTGGCCCAAATCCATAATTCGGTGGGTTTGGAAGGTAAGAAGAGAAAGGCATTACAAGGCATCGTTATGATCACATGTTGGATGATTTGGAAGGCTATAAACGAAATGAGGTTCTCTAACGTCAAGGCTAACAAGGACGCGATTGTGCATAACGTCAAGTCTTTAGGCTATTTATGGTTTAATAATAGAGCTAAGAGAAAAGATCTCTCTTGGGAGAGTTGGTGTAAATTTGATTTTGGGTAATCTCTTGTAACATTTGTCCACCCGCCAATTTGGGGGTGTAGTGTGAATATAAAGTTAACTTTTCAAAAAAAAAAAAAAAAAAAAACTAATTAATACTTATATAACTAATAATTAAACCTAATTCGACACTCATAAACATATTATCATTTCATTTATTCATTATTATCTTAAAATGATACTAAGATACAAAAATTTATATGAAAAACAAAAATAATACCATAATTTTGATATTTATATTTTTATTTTATGGGTTTTGTTGTCATTAACATGCATAAAATATTTGTACTTTTACCATAAAATTCAAAGATAAACTTTTGATATAAAAGGTACAAGTTTTTTATGTAGATTATTGTGCTGTCATTAGAAAAATCCTTATTTTATATCAACACTGAATGGATAATTTAAACTATTAACTTATATTTTTGGTAATAAAAGACCTTTTAAGACAAAACCCTAGGCTTTCCACTGTATGAAGAAATCCCGCAACAAAATCTGATCTCTGCCGTCACCTATCTTAATCCAACGGTCCACATCAATCCCCCTTTCCCCCTGCTTATTATCACTCCATTTAGCTCTCTTCACTTCTTTCACAAACACTCACAAAATCATACAAAAAATGGCCAAAATTAATCATCAAACATCATTCAATCTTCAAGATTTTTCATTTTGAATTAGCCCATCTTAAAATCTTTGAAAAAAAATCATACCCAGATAAAAAAGTTTCAAACTTTAGTCCTTTTTGGTACCAATTTTGTAAAAATTATGATGAATTTTGAGGTAAGAAGTTATAAAAATTGTTGGTTTTGAAGATTGAGTGATACCCAGTTTTAAAAGATTTGATTTTTATTGAATGCTCTATAGTTATATCGATATATTTATATTTATATATATATGATCAGTGATATTGGCTATATAAAGATGATGAGTGATATGGGAATGAGGTCAATGGTTTCAAACAATGAAGAATTAGGGTTTTTGTTAAGGGAAAAACGTAGGCAAGAAGTTAGTGGTAGTTCAAGTAGTAGTGATCCTGAAATGGAGATGAATATGTATAGAAGTGGGTCGGCTCCACCGACCGTAGAAGGATCATTGAGTGCGGTTTCTGGGTTGTTTGATGGTGGTATTTCTGAGGATGAGTTAAGGTCTGATCCTGCTTACGTTAGTTATTACTATGCTAATGTGAATTTGAACCCTAGGCTGCCACCGCCTTTGTTGTCGAAGGAGGATTGGCGGTTTTCTCAGAGAATGCAGGGTGGGAATGGAAATGGAAATGGGAGTTCTGCAATAGGGGATAGGAGGAAGGTGGGTAGAGATAGTGGGAATGAGAGTAGGACAGTGTTCGGTAGTGGGGTTAGTGAGGCGAGGAAGGGTCAAGGTGGTGGTGGAAATAGTTCTGAGTGGGGTGGAAATGGGCTTATCGGGTTGCCAGGGTTAGGGTTAGGGAGTAGGCAAAAGAGCATTGCTGAGATCATTCAGGTTGTTACTTTTCAACTCAATGATTGATAGTTTATTTGGATTTGGTTTTGGTTTATAAGTTGTCATTTTCTTGAAGACTTTGGTGCTGCTTGATTACGTGTTGTGGTTTATTTGCTTACGATAATGATTACATTTGATGATTTGTTTGTAGTCTATTGCGTGTTCTTACATTAATTGTCGCTACTTGCTTGAAATGTCATTGGAAGTTTATTACTTTATTGCTTGCGTAGAATCTTTTAGCATTCTTGTTAACATAATTTCAAAGTTATCTTTGAATCTTTTGATTCATTTTCAATGTGTGTCATGTTTGATAACTTGTTTGCATTATAGTACATAGATAGATTAGCTGTCACGACTTGCTCAATACTATTAAAAGTTCATTATTTTATTAATTGTGGTGAATCTTTTTGCATTGTGTCTTATTGACATGAGTATTTCCAATTTAATGAACAAGCTGTTATATTTGAACATTTTGATGCCATTAGATTGCATGTTACCATGTATTTGCTTACATGACGATATCTATCCTGTTTTGGATAATTTTTTTGCAGTTTAGGGTGTCGTCATACGTTAGTTATTGTGACTTGCTTAATTTCATTAAAAGTTTATTAATTTAGAGATTGTGATGAATCCTTTAGCACTTTGTTTTCTTGCTAACACGAGTAACTATAGAAGTTATCTTTGATACTTCTGACGCTGTTTGATTGTGTATTACTGTCTATTTTCTTCATTAATTATTCATAACTTGCTCCAAGCATATTTAAAAGTTCATTAATCAAATGATTGTGATGAATCTTGTAGCACTGTGTTTTACCTGTTAACACGAGTATTACTAATATCCGTTCATGATTTTGTGTCTATGTGTTCATAATAAGAGAATTTGTGGACTAGATTAAGCAATTTCTTACAAATGGTTTTGACTGCAGGATGATATTAGTCAAACTACTTCTGTTTCTAGGCAGCCATCTCGTCCAGCCAGCCGTAACACATTTGATGAAAATGTTGACCTTTCGGAGTCCCATTTTGCTCATCTTCATCACAATTTGGCTTCTATGGATGCATTACGGTCCAGCCCAAATCATCAGGGAATGTCATCCGGTTCACACACTTATGCTTCGGCTCTTGGTGCATCTTTATCTAAAAGCACCACCCCTGACCCACAGCTTATGGCTCGATCGGCTAGCCCTCGGGTTCCTGCTGGTGGAGTGGGGAGGATTAACGGGCCTTCAGATCTAATTGCTGGTTTTTCTGGAATGACTCTTTCAGCTAATGGTATGGCAGATGGAATCCAAAACGCCTCCCATTTGGCCAAAGGGCCGTATCAGTATATGGGAAAAAATGGTGTGCTTGCTGCTGATGCTCATGGATCGCCTGTGAATTCGTATATGAAAGGGCTAGCCAACGGTGGAGGTGGTTCTCCTCAATACCAGAATCATGATAGTCCAAGTTCATCCTTTTATGGCAGTTATATGATGAATCCGGCATCACCAACCATGTTGGCAAACCAGATAGGTGGTGTTAATGCGCCACCTTTATTTGACAATAGTGCTGTTGCAGCGGCAATGGGTGTCTCTGCCATGGATTCTAGAGCAATGGGAGGAGGGTTTGGTTTAGGACCTAATAGAATTGGAAATCACAGCCCTACTGGTCTTCAGGCGCCTCTTATGGACCCGCTGTATCTTCAAAACTTGAGTGAATATGCTGCAGCTCTAAATGATACACCAATTGATAGGGAATTAGTGGCACTCCAGAAAGCTTACCTGGCTGGTTTGCTATCTCCTCAAAAGAGTCAATATGGTCTTAACCATGGTTACTATGGTAACTCTGGTTATGGTCTTGGCATGTCATATCTCGGAAGCCCATTGGGCAGTTCTCTCCTACCTAACTCGGCTATTGGTTCTGGTAGTCCAGTTAGACATGGTGACCGGAGCTTGAGGTTTCCTTCTGGGATTCGTAATTTAGTTGGAAGTGAAAGTTTTGCTTCCTCTTTGCTAGATGAGTTCAAAAGCAATAAAACCAAGTGCTTCGAGCTCTCAGAAATTATGGGGCATGTTGTTGAATTCAGGTTCATCTTGTTGTACTTTGATTATTAACATTTGTGATTAACTTCTATAACAACCATTGTACTTGAAAACTCAACAACAGAAAAAATGTTCTTCAGTTGTTTTGTTAGAAAGATTTTAACCTGAATCAATGCATTTTTGTTATATGCCTAAGCTCAAAGTACAAAAATTTCACTTTTATTTCCAAGTACAAGGGTTGTTTTGAGAACTTGTGTTAGGTGTAGAGGTAGCAATTTTGATTGAGGCTATGCTATAATGTCAAGCTGGTTAAATGAGTAAACTTTTAAAATGAAGGTTGCCTTCGTGTTTATAGAATGCATTAAACTTCTTGAATTACCTTTAGTCAAAGGGAAATGGTTATTGAGATCTGTGATACTGCTATACCATATCTAATTTGTATACTTTGGAATGTCTCTGAGCAGTGCGGATCAATATGGAAGTCGTTTCATTCAACAGAAACTTGAAACAGCTACGGTAGAAGAGAAAGACATGGTGTTCAATGAAATTATGCCACAAGCTTTTTCACTGATGACAGATGTATTTGGTAATTATGTCATCCAGAAGGTAGTGTATGCATATTTATTTGGAGTTTGACTTATGGGACAAATATCTTATATATTTTGATATCAATTACCTTTTGATGTGTGTAGTTTTTTGAACATGGAAGTGCTTCTCAAATAAGAGAACTAGCTGACCAGCTCGACGGGCATGTTCTAACACTTAGTCTTCAAATGTATGGTTGCCGTGTTATTCAAAAGGTAAACTCAACACTTGGTTTTATGAATTTGGAAGCCATACACTAACGTTTTGGTAGTCTAGGTGCTTTGAGCCCAGTTCTTGACCTGTTCACTTATGAATGAGACAATTTGGATTATGTTTTATCCATACCAGTCTAACGGGTCAAATGGGTGTATAGAAAAGGAATTGGTCGAAACTTGCCCAAAGTGCATCTTTAATTTATAAAACCTCATATCCTATACTCTGTATTTAATTAGTTAATACTTTGTGATCTGACACACTTGCTAGTTATATATGGGAAGTTGAAAATTTTGGATTAGACATTGCTTACCCAAAGTTTGTTTGTTTTGAGCCTTTACCCAACTGGTCCATATTGTCACATGTAATCACACGGTTTCAATCTTTTAATCAAATTAAGGTAAATGAAACCTAAATGATAATTCCTCCTGTTCCAGTTGCAAGTTATGTTTACCTGTTACCTATATATTGGGTGTTTGGGAATTTGAGCTTTACATATAATCTGTTTTTATTTAAATGTATCTGAAAGAAATTATTCTAGTTTTTCCCTTTGATCTTTTATTAGTATACTTCAGAATTCTTTTATTAAACCTAATTTGGATCAACGAGGTAAGATATTATATACTATGTCTCAAATTATTAAAGTATTTTTGCTTTGCTTCAATGCAGGCTATTGAGGTTGTTGACCTTGACCAACAAACAAAAATGGTTGTAGAGCTTGATGGTCATGTGATGCGTTGTGTACATGATCAAAATGGAAATCATGTTATTCAGAAGTGTATCGAATGTGTACCGGAAGATGCTATTCATTTTATTATCTCTACATTTTATGATCAAGTTGTGAAATTGTCAACCCATCCCTATGGTTGTCGTGTCATACAGGTGAACTATCTTTATTTTGAATATTTGGGTAGTTGGATGACCTAAATGAATATTATTTGATCAATGTTGATTTTTATGGCTGAATATTTTGTGTAACAGAGGGTCTTGGAGCATTGTCGCAACCCTAAAACACAAAGCATTGTGATGGATGAAATCTTGAAATCTATTAACATGCTGGCGCAAGATCAATATGGAAATTATGTTGTTCAGGTATGTGAATTAAAAATCATATTATCTTTAATGTTATTATTTGCAATGAATGCTATACGTATATGTACTTCTAAGTTTCACAACTCACAAGACAAAAAACCAAGATGTTATCAACATTTTTCAGTTTGGAATTTGGATGATTCAAGTCTTTAAACTCAGGATATCTTATTGTCTCTTTAAATAACAATGCTATCTTCTTCTTCTTTTTCTTATAGGAAATGCCATTTAGATTAAGCATTACTTCATAAATTGATAAGAATGCTAGTGTTACGAAAGTTGGTTACAAATGGTTAAAGACAAACGCATCGGTTGAGATTTAATTTTCTACATATGGAAAGAATACTCCTTTTTGTTATTGCCATATAGATGTGGCGATTTCGACCAGTGTATTCGTGAATGGGCTGGTTTGTGTTATGCTCTATCTCTAGTTCTTCAAAAAACGCTTAATAGGAAACGGGTCAAATGGGTTAAAAATTACAGTTTATTGTAATGCATAAAATTAATTCAAAAATTCAGATAATTACCAAGACAATTAATCTTATGTAATCATGCAGACACACTAGTAAATTTTTAAAATTTTAAGCAGCTGGATAAAAAGTGTTTCATGCAAACCCGACTCATATTGATCCCCGTACAAAAAATACACCCATTTGACCTGTTACCCAATTTGCTTGCCCGCCCATTTCGCCACCTTTGGTGCATTAGATTCAAGCCTTTTGTCGCCTCTTCAATTATACTGATTTCTGTTGATGTTCCAACAGCATGTACTGGAACATGGAAAGCCACATGAGCGTACAACTATTATAGATCAATTAACCGGGCAGATAGTTCAAATGAGTCAACAAAAGTTTGCCTCTAATGTTGTTGAAAAGTGTTTGACTTTTGGTACTCCAGAGGAACGCCAGACCCTGGTGACAGAGATGCTAGGCACCACTGATGAAAATGAACCACTTCAGGTTTGTGTTCTGATTGACTTGTGCTTCATAAACTTAAAGTGAGAAGAAAGGTGCATTGAAACCACTTGTTATTGATATTAAATATTTTGTTGTGTTGTCATGTCAGGTGATGATGAAAGATCAGTTTGCTAATTACGTTGTGCAGAAAGTTCTGGAGACATGTGATGACCAGCAACTTGAGATGATTCTTAATCGTATCAAGGTTCATTTGAATGCTCTGAAGAAATATACTTATGGGAAACATATAGTTGCCCGTGTAGAGAAACTTGTTGCTGCTGGAGGTACATCATACTTTTTCCTGCAGTGGCAAAAAAAAAAAAAAATAGGTCCGGGCAGGTTGGGAAATGGATCTAAATGGGTTCAGATCAAATTCAAACATGCACTTTTTTTTACCATGGGTTGAACCTGTAAACTCTATTTTGTCATTTTGATATTTTGAAGAAAAAATACTTAATGAGTGTACTATGATTATGAAAACTTAAAGGGTGTGTTTTGCAAAGAGCTTATAAGGAGCTTATTTTAGCTTGAGCTTATTTTTTTGAAAAATTTAAGCTTCTAGCTTTGTTTGGTTGGCAATTTGTTTAAAGCTTATTTATAAAATGAGCTCATAAAATATAAGCTACTTTGAGTAGCTTATAAAACTAGCTTGAGCTTATAATATGCTAAAATACATAAATACCCTTAAAAAGTTTTTATTTTATTATATTAATATTTCTTTTTGTGTCATTTTATATTTTTAAGCTTCAGCTCCAGCTACTTGTCCAAACTCCAAACACCTCTAGGAAAAAAAAAATTCAGCTTCCAACTCTAAAAATAAGCTCTAGCTTTCAGTTTCAGCTACCAGCTCCAGCTTTCAGCTAGTTTTACCAAAACATACCCAAAGAATGATATATAACTTTAAAATGTAAATAAAATGATTTTAGGAGGTCGTATGCATTATAAGAATGTCTTTGGGTGGCTTTTAACCTGTTTGACCAGCTTCTCTTTTTGCTAAAATTATTCTTTTTTGCCCATTTGACTCTTTTGAGATGGAATATTAACCAATTCAACCCATTCACAAGTATATGGCTCAAACTTGCCACCTCTAGTTTTGCATTGTCGTTTGGCTTATAAGGTAAGTGATTAATTCAAGTTCTTCATGTTGTGGATTGAACTTGATTACCACATTAAGCTATGACAAGATATCATGAATTCATGGTAGTAAAAAAACTGAACCTAAACAGATTGCTATTTTTTTGCCGTGTAAGGAAATTAGCTCACTCATTTGTCCCTAATGAGACTTGAATCAATCTCGATTCTGCTAGGCCAATGCCATGTTGGTAAAGATGGTGTTGGTTTTGAATTTAAATAGTATAATGTTTATCGAAAACCAAGAATTGTCTCGTCCTTGGAGACATAGCCAGTGATGAATCAGAATTTTTGGTTAAGGTCTTTCTGTCTCATGATTCCAGTTCTCTTTTTTTCTCCCTATAGCCGCCGGTTCATCTTGGTATTCCAGTAAAAGATAGAGTGGAAAATACAGATACTAGATGTGGCAGTATGGGTGGGATGGTCAGAGGGTTGAAACAGCCCATGTTTTAGTATTAGTCTAAACCAGCTGCACCTGGTTGATATGCAAAACTTCATTTTCTTTCAATAATTAAAGTGTTAATTATTGTTGCAAAACAGTTTTTCAGTAAGAATATAATGCATGAAAAGGTTTAGGAGGATGAGTTTACTTTACCTGTCACCTTTTAGGTAAATTTTTAGGTAAATTTTTTGTTCTGACCCAGTTGAGATAAAGGTAACCTCAAATTGACCCATATACGAGTAAATGAGTTGAATCTTCTCCCTCAAATAGTAACACACAAAAAACAAGCATTAATTTGTTAGAAGATTTTTTCCAAATTTGTGACAAGTTATTCTGATATTTTACAGAAAGGAGGATTGGGGCCCTGGCTGGATATGCTGCCGCCGCCGCTGCGGCGGCTGCTGCTGCTGCTAATAATAACGGTACTACTTAATATAATGGACCAAGGGAGTTGTACAGCTAACTGAGTGGCGAGAATGGTCGGTTTGTGTTTGTTGGTTCGTTTTAACATCCAGCTGAGTCGCTTTTGCAAATAAAAATGGTTTGTAGCTATGAAACTTGTACATTGGTAGATATATATACCTAGGACTCGAGTCTTTAGACAAGGCTCAGAGGGTGAAATACACCCGAGGCCGCCCCCGTTGCAGAGATTAAAACGAAGTTAGCGTTTATGTGTCTGTACAAAAATATAGCCGGGTGCAGCAGAGCCTTATGGTGTATTAGGAGTTGCCGAAGTTTTCATTTCCTTTTGGATGGATTTTATGGTTATGTTTATCTAGTTGAACTATGTTTAAACTTGGGATCGTTTTGTTTTGTGATATTACTAGACATGTTTTGAATGCTTCTTGGCTGCTGGTAGCCACCATTCCTCCCTGAAAAGTTGATCTCTTTTCTGGAAAACTGGTGGCAGCAACTGCCTGAACTTCACCTGTATGAATATCATCAAGGCCGACGAGACTAGTCAAATATGATAACGAGTATTATTAGTGATACAATCATTTGAGAGGTTATTACCAAATTGTTCGTGCTTCCAACTTGAGATCATCTATTATTATTTGTAAATCCATTTTAGCCAATAATCTTATTTCCAAAAATGAATTTGTCAAAAACCAAAGGTTTATCAAATTTTGTACACAAGTATAAAAATATTCGTGCTGATGATAAAACAAAATCACTGATCAAGTACAACCTATATATTTATATACACTGTGGATTAGTAAGATTATTATTGATGTGAGATCAACGTTGCCAATCAAATGTGAGTGTAAACAGGAATAGACTCTTAAGATCACAATACTGAATAAATGTCATGTATTATCACCTGTTTATGTGCTTACTGGAAACCACCAACGTCGAACAAGAACCCGCTTCAAGCTCATCATCAATCCCTTCCCTTCCCTCCATCTTTATTGACCATATCTTCATTTTCTCTAACGAAAAGGAGCACAATGATCAAACTCCACCACAAAAACCCCCTTCTCAACATCACCACACAATTGACCAAAAACCCCCGGTAAGGGCACCTTCTGCTCCAAGTACGCAATCACCTGCCTCATACTCGGCCTAAATGATGGTTCATCGCTAGAACACAATAATCCAAGCTTCAAAACCACCATAACTTCAACCTCATTAAACTCACCATTCAACCTTAAATCCACTACCTCAAGTAAATCCCCTTCTCGCCACTTATCCCAAACCCAATCCACCAAAATCAGCTCCTCTGGCGACGCCTTGGTTTCAATGGGTCTACGGCCACATACTACTTCTAACAAAAGAGCCCCAAAAGCATACACATCTGAACTTGTGGTAGGCTTTCCTGTTCGAGTGAGCTCAGGAGCCAAGTAACCCAATGTACCCACGACTTTAGTGGTGTTCGCGTTGGAACCATGGTCATATAACTTAGCCAACCCGAAATCACCTAACCTACCATTCAACTCCAAATCTAGCAACACATTTCCAGCTTTAATATCTCTATGAAGCACAGTTTGCTCCCATTCTTCATGTAAATAAAGTAATCCATTTGCTATACCATTTATGATCTTAAATCTTTGTTCCCAACTCAAAATCATTTTTGGGTTCTTATAAATATACTTATCTAAACTTCCATTTCCCATAAAATCATAAACCAACAAGAACTCACCTTTCTTCCTAGACCAACCCAACAACGGAACCAAATGCCGGTGTCGGAGACGACCAACGGTCGATATCTCCGACACGAACTCCTTTAACCCGTGTTTCGACTCTTTCAAAATCCGCTTCACAGCGATTTCGGTTTTCGAGTAGGGAAAAACCCCTTTATAAACCTTACCTGACCCACCAAACCCCAGCAAGTTTTTCTCATTAAACCCTTTAGTAGCATCTTTTAGCTCCTTATAACTAAATCTATGTGGGCCCATATCAAGTTCCCAATCTTCAACCACATCATCTATTTTCCCTGACTTTTTAACAACATAAATTCCACCTCCTAACAATATAATCAAAATGGCTAAAAATACAGAACCATAAAACACACTTACATAACTTTTCTGATTCTTCTTTATTTGTGGTAACAAAGGAAGATGATCAAGATCCCAAGATTGTGCTTTCCCACTCATATTGAAGCTCCAACCAAATACATAATGATTGCTAGAAAGAAGGCCAGTTGATGCAGAAAAACCTACATACATAAAATCTCGAAAAACCGGCTCAAGATCAACTCGAAGAGACATGATTGGCATACTTGGTTTCATTGAAAACAAAGAAAGAGTGACATTTAATTCTTGTGTTACACCATCATAATCAATCCAAGCTTGAATCTTTTTCCCATTATGCAAACAAAGATCATGTTTTGTCAAATCCCCATCAACAAAAAAACCGGCCCGAGTCGAATTAATGGATGTCATACGGTTAATATTGACACCAACATGGTTATCATCTATGTCAGAAAACACGAAATCCTTGACGGTATCAAACTCTATAGCAAAAACATGATTTGATGCATTCCCATTATTGGTTACATTAAAAAGACCAAGATATTGACTAGGTTGAGCTCCTACAAGGTATTTTGTTGGAGAAATGGTGAAAGCTAAGCCATGTCCACCTAGTTTTCGATATTCGGGTTCTATGGCAAACACAAATGCTGTTGAGAATGAAAGTAGGCGGGTTTTGTTATTTATGGTATTAGGGTTTTTGAAAGGAATGGGAATAGGGTAAAAGCCTTGACCAAGATTATGATTGGAAGATGTGTTTGTAAGCTTAAGGATTCCTTGGTTGGTTATGGATGCAATTTCATTTAAGGTTAAGTTGTTGTTGTTGGTGGTGGAACTGAAACCATTGTAAGTGAATATATTTATATAATAACGTTGTTGTTTCTATACTGCTAGCCAAGAAAAACCGATTTTCGGTTAACCAAATCGGTTAACCGGTTTGGAATAACCGAAATCGGTTACACAGGTTCCAGTTTTTCTCATCAATAACCGGTTATTAACCGGTACCGGTTAACCGGTTTCGGTTATTTTTTTTTATAAAAATAACTGGTTTCAGTTATTGCCTAGGACAACCCGAACCGGTTAACCGAAAGTTGCAGCTCTAGATAGAATAGAAGGGATGGGAAATTACATAATTAGCCATTTTAGCTTTATTTTTTGTTTTGAAGGAAGAACCGAAGAAAGATATTATTATTTTGATTTTCTTATCCAAAACTTAAATCAAAAGAAAATGAAAGGCAAGTAGGCAACCGCTAAAACCCACCAAAAAGCCACAATATTATACGTTACGTTTGCCGTGACGTGCGGTGAATAGCTGGACAGCACCCATCATTGACTTTCAACCGTACACGTGTTAGAATATAATTAGATCGTTTCCTAAC
>JAOXNX010000001.1:12326052-12342560 GCA_028566075.1 Solidago caesia | reverse complement strand
CCCCCGCCCTCCCCCAAGTAAATTTTAACATGTTTTTTAATTATATAGAAAATGAAAATAACATTTTTTTAATTTGAATGCATTTTTAAAATTTTCATTTGTTTTTTAGAAATAGAAACCTCTTCTATTTTTAAAAAAATTACAAATAAAAAACTAAAAGATATTTTTCATAACCAAATGCAACCTTAAAGTTTTACATGTGAACGTATAATAAAAAAAAAATATGCATAAGATGTTTTCAGCTTTTTTAATTTGAAATCCACATATTATAACGTACTTTATTTTCTCCAATTTCGTTGTTATTTTCCAGCGGTCAAGTCACTTAAACTTTTCTTGGACGACAAAATCGTACATGTATTACGTGAAAACTACGTATTTAACAGGTTCTAATAAACGACTTCATTACACAATCATATACTGTAACTTTTAGGGGGTTGACATCCCTTCATCCAAAATTTTTCCACCACTCACTCCCAACCAATCCCCTTATGCCACCTCAGCTAACCCCTTCACTCATACCACAATCCATATTTCATTGGCAACACTCCCCTCACCCACCACTCACTACAATCCCCTCACTCATTCCATTTTATTGAACGTTGCAAGGCTTTACCGCAGGAACGATTCGCGTGGAAGTTCCCCACATTTGAACACCACGCCGCGTCAAAAATCCTTGGCGGCGGTGTTCCACTCCTTCACCGCGAGTTTAATGCCACTTTAATGCAACGATGCCAACACCCTTATAAGTTATAACAATATAGTATCATTGTGGAATATTGGGTATGTTTGGCAAAACTAGCTGGTAGCTGGTGGCTAGAAGCTGGTAGCTGACTAGCTGTAGCCGGTAGATGTATTTAAGTGTTAGCCAGAGTAGCTTGAGAACATAATATAACAATAGTCATTTACAAACGCTTGGGAACATAATAAAACAATAGTAAATCTTTAATGACGTACATTCCATATCAAAGTTGATAAGTTGGGGGTAGGAGTCATCCCAATAGCTTTACTTTAATATGTAGTACACCAACCATTCCATCTAAACCCTTGACTATTTATTTTTTCTACATCTAATATATATGTTTAATGTGGGTTCCACAAAGCAGCCACTGTGATCATAAGACCTCTCCCAACAAACACAATAACAAACTCATTTATGAGACAGTCATGGCAAGAGGAACCTATGAGCACTTTGGAACGCTACTAATTAAGGAGACTGCCTTGCTCCGGTTATCAACCTACCTGATTACTCGCTTCATATATGAAGTTCAAATAATTTGGTTTGTCAACCTTTATCTCCTCTATTAGATTAAATTCATGATTGGAGGTGACTCGATCTATTATTGAACATGGTACATAAGTCGACTACATACATTGAACCTGCCTTTTTTTTCTTAAACCTTAGTTTAACTTTAAAGTAACTTTCAAAACAACTGGCCGGCGGCATAAGTTTGGTTAGAAGCCCACTTGATTTATATACAAACTTTTCTTACTTCTTCCTATAAGTCCACTACACTACAGAAGATAAAATATTTTTAAAAACTAATCACTTAACTAAAGCTTATTTTGTAAGAACTAAGTATTCGTATATCGTATTTTCCAACCCAAATTCAAACTATAAGAGAACAAACTGCTTTGCAATTTTCTATGATTTATACTTTCAATATTCATATTCATATTTATATGCTTTATATTGTATTTATAGCTACGAATAATCGAAAACACCCACTAAATCCTACCTCTCCCAAACATCTTCTTCGAGAGTTTTATTTAAAAGCAAACCATGGGTAAATTAATTGATACATTTCACATTCAACCAAACAAATAGTATTTAAAAACAAATAAAGTAAATTCTTCCGATGAATCGAAACTTAAGACACGTTAATTAAGAAACACCAACGATGCGATGTCAAGTACTATCCTCGTCATCTATGAAGCACGGGGACGGCATTTAGGTGCTCGTACCCGTTTCGGGGACTCATCGGGGACGGAAACGCCTTGGGGACGGCCAGAAACGTTTCCTACACGTTTCCAGAATTTAGGGGACGTTTCCATGAAGTTTCCTACGCGTTTCCATTTAAATTTAGGGTTTTAAGGGAAGAAATCGCGTGATGGATGATGATGATGATGATGTGGAGGCAGTGGTGATGTGGTGGGTGTGGTGGTGCCCTGACGGTCAGTTATCTTTTTCTTGTAACAGGGGAACTTGGTTTGTGGATTAGGTTAGGTGAGTTAAATCTTGCAGAGGTTTTTGGAGAAGAAAGGAATATAAAAAAAATAAATGGATATATTTTAACCATAATATTTAATGGACAGATTTCTAAGAAAGAATATTATTTTATTATTATAGTATAATGGATTACAGCTTGGTTATTTTAATATCCTTTCTTTTAACATTAAAATTGAGGTTTTTAAGAAGTCGGAAAGTTCTTTACTTTATATATAAAAAATAAAAGAAGTCAAAAAATTACTAAATATATATTTATATTTATATATATATATATATGATTAAACTGCTTAAAGTATTGACTATATTTTGGATTTGGTAATGTTTTTATAGCTATTTTGGACTTCCTTTAATATATCTTTTTATTTTTTTCTATTTTTTATTGCCGTATCTTTGCCGTGCCCGTATCTTCGATTTTTGAGTTTTGCCATTCCCCGTTCCCGTATCGTCCCCGCACCCCGATACCGTACCCGTCCCGGTGCAACCTAGGTTCTAAGTAGGATCTAGTTTGTCCGCTTTTTGTATTTCTAGATCATGTATTTTTTTGAATACTTATATGTTGTAAGTGTTCTTGTATATATATAGTAATATACTTCTTTGCCGTTAAAAAAAAAAAGAGAAGATCGGAATTATCATCTTGATCCTATCCAACAATTGGAAGCATGGACGACAGATAACTTAATTAAGGGCAGCATAGTCAGTTTCTCCCACAAATTTTTCGACGTGTAATGTTTTTTTTTTTTTTATATAGTAACAACTAACGAATAAGGATAATTTGATCCCATAAGACAAGCATAAAAAAAGTCGATGTGACAACAACCAATATAGTTTTACCCCCTTTTGAAAAAAATTCACGCCCGGCCTGTCTCTAATCGGAAGCACGTACATCTACACTGAAACATACATCTACTAAAATAACGTACTGAATAAGGGATCTTAATTTGTCCCGCACAGGTCAATCACATATCCACGCTGAACCATGCACGTTGTACGTAAACTAAAAACATATATTTACCTTCTTAGATAATATATATATATATATATATATATATATATATATATATATATAGCATCATATCTTTGATGGAAGTTTCAAGATGTACGTACGTTGAGTAGTGTAGTGCTACATATATATTTGGCTTGAACTTGTAGCTAGTAGTAATGTTCATATATATTTGTTCAGTTGAAGACCTCTATAACTTTCCATCTTAACGTATAGAAAGATCGAAAAACACAATTCATCTCATCAAAGATAAGTTATATACTAACAATGCACATAGTTATATAGAAAATTGATTGATAGTAGAAGATGAACAAATACCTGAAAGATTGTTTCTATGAATAGCAATTAATTAATTAAGTCATTAAGCAATAATGAAAAAACTTTATATAATGGATTTTGTTAATGACAGTCCTGGCGTCCTGCAATATATCTAATGGTACTTTATATATAAAACCAACCTCCGATTTTCTAGTAAAACGATACAACTTTTAAGCACACAGTAACTTTTTATAGACAGCCCGATTAGCAAATTAAAACTCATTCAAAAGATTAAATAAGACGTGTGTGTTTTAACGAATTCACTTGGAATTTATTTAATTTAACACCTTCCCAACCCGCTCAGGATTCCAATAATCGGGTTATATCTTTCTCTAAGATTTTGTTTTATATTTTTAAGAGTATCACAACTTATCTATATTACATTATAAATCAAATGGATGGTGTTTTAAATATCAAAATTTTTAAACATTTCCTTATATATTTCATATCATTTAATATTTGAATTATTTATATTTTAATTGATTATATATTATTTATATATTAATTTACATAATCAATTTTAAATATTTTAACAATAATAACAAACACATTTTTTTTATATACCCGTGTGTTATGCAGTCTAGAACCGGCAGTCGGCGAAGCCAGTGGCTGACCACCATCACCTTTTGATGCATGTACTGAATGAAGTTTACGAATTTCATATACTATAACTTAATTTTCTTGAAAAATCATTCACCACCGCGCATCGCGCGGGTACATTCCTAGTATATTAAAATGGACGAGTGTTGTTCAAATAAAGCACTACTTGTCGATCAAATAATGCATCAATTATATCTTAGTATATTGGTAGATAAATAAAGGGCAATGATAAATCCATAATAATTTTTTTGTTATATACAATAATCATTGATTTAGACAGTTATTGGGGGTGTTTGACCTGGCTTTTATATTTTTTTTGGCTTATGCTTATTTATTAAAAGTAGCTTCTTATTTATATTTTATTAGCATATAAATTAGTATGTAGTGTTTGGATTAGTTTCTTGGTTTATATATAAAAAAATGATGCTTGCTTTTTTACTTTTGTAAAATAAAACATTGTTGAAATAGTTTCTAAAAATTAAATTATATAAGCTCAACAACATAAATGTAAAAAGCTCTGCCAAATACTAAACTAGCTTATTTCATTTAAAATAAACTAAAGAAGCTATAACGTATCTAATAAAAGTTAAAACAAACATCCCATAAACTATGCATTAATATGCTTTGAAAAAAAAAATTTGTTATGATGCATCACCCATAAATAAAACCTTAAGGATTAATTTTTGAAATGTAACTAATTATAGCTAAATGGTTATAATAGGGATAAATAAAGATCTTGTGCATTTAAAAAAAAAACTTTATAAAAATGTTCAAATCATGTAAAAGTGTATACGTGGCAAACCATATGAACTGCCACGTGCAAATTTTTGATTGATCGGTTACATGATTTGAATATTTTTATAAAGTTTCTTCCTTAAATACATAAAATCTTTGTTCGTTCCTACTATGACCATTTGACCATAGTTAGTTACCATAGTTAGTTACATTCCCATAAACCAAGGCAAACCAACTGTGCATTATTGACTTGTACAGTCAGCTGTAAAACTTATATGTTACGATACATTTATAAAAAATAGTGGTACCAATATCACATTCCTTATTCAATACCCTGTATCTGGTGGCAGCCAGCCATACCCCAAAACACATACCCCTGCAAATTCACCCCACCACCCTTTCCAGGCACATTCATCTTCACCCCACTTTTATGTATCCATCCATACAATAAATTAATAATTGCTCCCAACACAAAACCCCTTTTATTATTGTATATGTTTTCTCATACTTTACACCTCTAAAAATTATCTTTAAGATCTAAACATTATATATAGTATATAAATATAAATATATATATATATAACTAAAACCCCCCCATTATCTTTAAACCTTGGTTTTCTTGTTAATTATCACATTAATGGTATGATTTTAGTAGTATTTTGTTGTTATTTATATTGGGTTTTCTTTAGAATCTTCGTTTTATGCAAAAGAATAATAAAAATGCTTGCTTTATAGTAGTTTATGTGATTTATTATCTTGTTATTTGATATAGTATATGTTGGGGTTGCTTTTAGGGTTTGGATTTAAGTGATGATTTGGTGTTTATAGATTTTTATTTTTTATTTTGATGATTTGGTGTAGATAGTGTCTTAGGATTTATTTCCTAATATCTCGCATTCCATGTTATCATGCGTTGGATATTAGAAGTTAATTTGTTGTAATGATAATGTGATTATGTGAATCGAATATTGCCTGGGTAGTGTGCGAAGTATTTTTTGTTTTCGATTTGGGAAAGCTAGAACTTGGATGCAAGGATAGGCATTTGTTAGAAGGATCTGTAAGCTGTTGAGTCTAGCATATGCATTGTTAATACTGTAATATTGTAGTGACTAGTAAGTTTTTAGTCAACGTTGAAGTTTTTTGTCGGGTTTGTTATGTGTATCGGCTTCATAATGGTTAAAGTACAGTTGAAGTAATATGAGTCCACTTATTAATTTTATTTAAATATGTATCGTTGAATTGTTGATGCAACTTCTTTGTTAAGATATTTCACCTGTTCCCTTTATGGGTACGGATCATTCTGCTTTGTAGATAATCGTAGACTCTTATAATCTTATTGCACGTCATATGTCTGATATTGATGCTTATTTTGTCGTGCTTCATGAAATTAAATCTTATATGATCTTTTGCTTTTTTAAAGTCTTGAATGGTAGTTAAAGGTTGCTTTACACGTATGAGGAAGATATTGGAGAGAACTTTAGGTTTTTCATACTTTATGTAAATGCACAAGAAACGGTTGCATAACTTGACATAAGAATCATATTTCTCAAGGTTGTTTTTGAGGGTTGGATATATAACTTAGTCTTCTGGTTTGTGGTCGGATGTGGATTTTGGTACAGAGATCATCTTTGTCTGCATTTAATCATATGCCATTATGATCTGAACGAATGTGAGTGATGTTATCTAAATTTTTTCAGAATGGGCCGCCTTTGTTGGTCCAAAAAGGCTAATTGGATTTTTATCATTATCACTCAAACTAGTTTTGCTATGGGCCTTATACACTATAATACATCCCTAAAAAGTTCTAGGGTTAACCTATGCTGCTACGATTACTCAGTCAGCTTAATTTACTTAGGAAGACTTTGTTTTAAATGAACAAATCATGTATTTATGTTTTTATATTTTCATTGCTTTGTTTTTAATATATGTTCTGTTAACTTTTTTGGTATAGACAATATTGTTCAATTACAATGTATCTTGCTACATGCTATACTCCAATGATCACATTCAGATTTTTCCTAATCTTACAATCACTTGCGTGATTAAAAATTTGCGGGTTCTTTTGTCTTATATAGCTAGAATTCGTTATTTGATCTGTTACATAGGAAGTTAAAAGTAGTGTTCATTTAGTTATGTGTTGAAGTTAATTTTAAACTCTGAAACAAAATTGATCTCAAAACGAGTTTTATGTTTACAGACATACTTGCCAGATTCTGCACTATTTAGGACTCAAAGGTGAATTCCCGTGTACGAGTCTTTGCTGTTTAAATAAGAATGTTTAAATAAGAAAGAAGATGAACTCCCCGTATTCGTTGGAAATAACTCTCAAGGATATTCTTCAAGTAGTCAATCCAACAAATGATGATTGGTCAAAACGGTTTACAGTTATTGATGACATTCGAGCTGTTGTTAAATCTTTGGATATTCTTAGAGGTAAAAACACAACTTTGCGATGTAGATTTTGCAAAAATTGTGTAATTTTAAGTAAATTGTAAATTTGATTGTGCAAACAGGTGCAACAGTCGAGCCTTTTGGTTCATTTGTGTCTAACCTCTTTACAAGATGGGGAGATTTAGATATATCAATCGAGTTACCCAATGGTTCCTACATTCCTTCTGCTGGGAAAAAACACAAACAAACTTTATTATTGGACGTTCTAAAAGCTCTAAAAAGAAATGGTATGCTTCAAGTTTTATATATATTTATAAGTATTTGTATTGATGTTATTGACAAGTTTTTATTCACAGGTGGATTCCATGCGATTAAATATATTTCACATGCAAGAGTACCTATATTGAAATGTGATAGCAACAAGGATAATATATCTTGTGATTTATCCGTCAACAATTTGAGCGGTCAAATGAAGTCAAAACTGCTATTTTGGATTAATGATATTGACCCACGTTTTCGTGACATGGTCTTAATTGTATGTTTTTTATTTTATTTTACTAGCTATAAGTGATACTATATTTTCGTTTTCATATTCTGATTATTACTTTTTGTGAGCAGGTCAAAGAATGGGCAAAGGCACATGGTATCAATGACCCCAAAAATGGAACCTTAAATTCATATTCTCTTTGCTTACTCATAATATTCCATTTTCAGGTATTTTATTTGCATTTTTGCTGTTCGTTGCAAATAGTGTGCTTTTCTTATTTTGTAATCTTCTAATATTTTTAGTATCTTGTAGCAATAGAGAAACCTTCCACTTTTGTAAATACTTTATTCTCATTTCTTGCAGACTTGTGAACCTGCTATTCTACCCCCTCTTAGTGAAATTTACCCTGGGAACATGGCTGCTGATCTTACAGGTAGCATAAAGATATATTACATTGGAAATCTGAATGCATATGTTTGAAAAGCTAATGCAATGGAAATTTGTGACATAGGTATAAGAGCTGTTGCTGAGAAAAATATAGAAGATATTGTTACTGTGAATATAGCCAGGATAAAATCAGATAGGTCGAGAATGATTAATAGAAGCTCTATGGCTGATCTTTTTATTTCGTTTCTTGCTAAGGTAATTTTTTTTTAATCAGTTATGACTTTATGTGCATTTTAACGATTGTTGGTGGGAATTCTGAATAAACCTGTTTTTGTGTTTTCTCAGTTTTGTGACATCAATTTGAAAGCCGAAACCCAGGGGATTAGTCCGCATAATGGACGGTGGGAAGACATTGATACTAACATGATCTGGCAGCCTAAAACTTACGCACTTTTTGTATGTCTTCTCTTTGTCTCTGTGTGTGTGTGTGTTTCCCCTTTCATATGTATATATGTGTGCATACAATACCAGAGGTTGCAAGATAATTGGGTTGGGTAAAGCGTCGAGCTGAAATGGGTCATTTTGGCAGGGGCCAACATGTGTCAAGTTAACCAGCAAACACTCTTTGGTCCATTCAAAAATCAACAAATATGTTTATTAAGATTACATTAGTATTGCTATCTATGTAGTTATAGCGGTCCAGAATCAAATATCAATCAAGGTTATCAATTTTAATATTATGCAATATCTATATATATAATAATTAATACTTGATACTTGTTAGTAATATCAAAAGTCAAGCTTAAAAGTTTCAATGTTTGAAACATGATGTAATCAAATCACAAGTCTTACAAATCTTCCTCCGGGTCCACTTCAACCAAGCCATCTAATTGTTCATCAAGATCTTCCACTTCAACCAAGCCAATCAGATTGGGTGGACTTTTTTGGGTTTGGGCTTATAGTTTCATGGTCTATTTAAAAAAGTTGGTATTTATTATGTTGTGCTAAAGTTTGGGCCCCAAAAAAAACCTGGAATAGCACCTTGAAGACCGATACCTGACCGCTATTTTGACCGATATCGGTAAACATCACCAATAATAGTGGGACCGCCATTTTGACCGATATTATGGAGGAACCTCGATAACCGCTATCCCACCGATATCGACTACACAGATTGCTATTATGATAATCTAAATCTTTGAATAAAAATGATTAAAAAGGGTTGTATGTAATTTAAATGGATTTTGGTTGACTTTCAACCCATTTGGCCTGTTCTCCTTTGAGCTAATTTATCGATTAGATCCACCTGAGATCAAACATATACCGAATGAGTCGAAATTGTCATCTATAATACGCACATACATCACATACTGTTACTAATAATAAAATAGGATTAGCTGATTTTGGTACTATTGGCGGTTTCAGATTGAGGACCCATTTGAGCAACCAATGAATTGTGCAAGGGCTGTTGGACCACGAAACCTGAATAAGATTGCACAAGCATTTCAAAGTAGCCATCAGATGCTCACATCTGCCAATCAACACCCGCTTGCTGTTCTAGTGAGGCCTGAAGTATTGAGCATCATGTCTAGATCTCAAGTTGCAAGCTCCAGTACCTTTGGCATGAATCGTCAAGGAATTCAATCGCAGGTTTACAGAAACCCTGTTAGGGGCCCAATAGGGCCTCATATGCAACATACGTACAATGGTAATCAATATCAAAATAGAAACGGTTATTCACAGGCTACTAGAGGTGCAAATGCACCCACACAACTTCAACAAAGATATATGTATCAAAACAATCCAAGCAAGGTTAATCAGATACCCTTGCAAGGAAGTCAAGCTCCAGTTCAGCAGTTTCAAAGGAACCCAAACAATGGCGTGAGCCAGAGACCACCTGGACAGTCTTCTCAAATTAAACACTTTCAGCCGAAGTGGAGGCCAAGACCTGAGAAATGAGTGTATTCTTGTTTGTTCTAAATTACAGAGCTATGGTCTTATTGGAAGTGGACTGTTTTTTTGTTATACTTTTCGGGAAATATGCATTTGTATGAATTTTGCTCTGGCTCGGGACTAAATTTGAAGTTTGAAATGAGTATTACTGAATGCTATTCGAGTATGGTATTATAAACAGAGTTGATCTCATATCCCAGCATCCTATAAATTGGTTTTGGTTCCATGTTTCATTTGTGCATTATATGTAGACGAAAAGTATGTCCAGATTATTTTTTAGTTTCTGGAAGCATATGATTAAGATTTGCTTGGTTATTTGAGTCGGTTCCTCATAGATTCAGTTCCTGATGTGCTGCCAGAGTGCCAGTTGCAGGTGCACAAGTTGGCACGACAGAGATGCTTAGATGATGACTCAACTCCAAGGGCTACACTTTATAAGATAAACAAGCAGTCACATTTGTGAGTTTACATTTTCAGGTTTAGGTTTCCGCCAAAAGTAAATCTCTAAGAACTACTATAGTTATCGCACAAGCGTTCCCATTTTCATTTATAACAAGCATGATTGCAAGTGTAATTAAAAGTGTAGGGGTGTTCTTTGAGATCAAATGAACCAGACCAGAAAATTAAGATTCATGGAATCAAAAACAGAACCAAACTAAACCAGTTTGGTATCGTCATTTTGGTCTCAGATATACAATATTTACATACAAGTTTTATTGATCACTTGATTAGAACCAAAATAAAGAATCCATCCAACTACTTGAACATACAGATAAAAAGAACTTCCAAGAAGAAGAACAAAAATAACTTGCATGGCATTCCTCTTTACAACAACAACGACGGTACCCAAATCCTGCATAAGCGGGGTATGGGGGAGGTATGATGTAGACAGCCTTACCCCTACCAAAGGTAGAGAGGCTGCTTCCGAAAAGACCTCCGGCCTAGGGCTTTACCCTTGAAAAAATATTCTCGACGGCAAGGCGAAAGCCAAGCCGAAGAGGGGAACCTGAAAGATCTCAGATCTAGGAGAGAAAACTCTCACTAGAGAGAGAATCTCTCAACGGTCACATTATCAGTACTATTTGCTTTGCTTTAAAATTCTTTAGCGTCCATCTACTACGCGCTATTACCTGAAAGATGCTTTGATATATATATGCAGGTTCTGGTAAAAATAAAACAAGTATTAAAGTAAAACAAATAAAACAATCTTTTTTTCTTAACTGAAAATCATTGTACATCATGAAAATCTTCGTGCATCAGTATATATATATGTGCTCTATGAATCTTCGTGAATCAATTTTATCATGATTTAATGGTCAAGATCTTATCTTACTTGTTTTACTTTAATACTTGTTTTACAATAACTAGCCCCATATATGCATGCATTCCATATAGATTTTGCACATTGTATGTGCTTCAAGAAATGACAATCACTTAAAGGCGTGCAAACCCAGTTTACTGGGTTGGTTGGTATAAACTACAATCAATCTTGCAAAAAAAAAAATGTTGTACTACAATTTGTACCTCAATTTCTGGCCCTTTTTTTGGACAAAAGCATAAACAACTAACTACACCACTCAATGTAAACTGTTTTCAAGTAAGAAGGTTAATTCAAATAGAAAAACTTACTACATCACTCGATTTTACTTACATAGAAAGAAAGGTCTTTGCTTAAGATTTGATCATCTTCGTCTCTTTGTTAACGTTGAGGTTGAAAGAATGAAACACAAAAAGGCAGGCAGTTCAACAAGAGAGATGCTGTATCCATCAAACTTAATGATCCAACAAATAAATAACATTAAATACATCTAACATGTTCACGCACCAGGAAAATGGGGTGAACAGCCACCATACATGGCTTTTGGATATCCTCACATCACATTACATTATATATATATTAATTCTCATCGAAATAAATAGTAAAGTTTCGTCCTTTTTGATTTTATCTCAAACTTTTTAACTTTTGATTTTAGCCCCCTAACTTTTGTCCTTTGTGTTTTGTCATTTAACTCTCAAACTTTTGCCCTTTTCTATTTAATTTTCCAAACTTTTGTCCTTTTGCATTTTTCCATTTAACACCCAAACTTTTGCCCTTTTCGATTTAACCCCCAAACTTTTTGACACATTAAAGCTTTCGTTATTTAATTTTGGACACCAAACTTTCATAACTTTCGAACATGGTAAAAATATTGCTCTTAAATAAATATATATTTGTTTTTATTTAGTTGATGATTTTTTTTTTTAACATTATGTTTATTTGTGATTTCTGTGAGTATTTTTTTTTTTTTTGTCTTTTTATGCATTTTTAACATATATAATATTTGTGGCAAATTAAGACCAAATAATTATTTAGAAGAGATGGTTGTTTTTTGGCTTTAAAACCAAGATATCATGAGTTTAAAACCTATGCCCTCATTCTAGCTTTTCTTTTTTAATTTTTTATTTTATAACAATAGTTTTCTTTTCTTTTGAAACTTTTTGTTTTAGTTTTAATTTTGCTTTGATTTTTAGATTTTCTTTGTAACATTTTTTTTAATATTTTTTTTGTAACCTTTGGTTTTCTAACATTTTTAATTTTGGAACTTTTTTTTTTAAAAATTTTGTTTTTAACAATTTGTTTTACAAAAAGAGTAAACATAAATCTTTTTCGGATTTTTAAAATTTGTTACTCTTTTATTGTTTTTTTTTTTTTGGTGTGATTTGTGAGGTTTATTTAATAACATTTTCTTTCTTTATGATTTTTTGAAATAAACATAATTATGATAATGTCGTTGTGGTATTGTGTTAAAAAATATATATAACTGCGACAACACACGTGATCGCTAACAAAAGAAAAACGGTATGACAACGCACGGGATGGTTAAACGGTAGTTGAACCCCCGCAACGCGGGGCTTATTGAACCATCTAGTTAAATTAAAAGTCAATAAAATCATAAGAAAATACTCAGAAACATGAAAGCATGTTTTTTAACGGCCAACAAGATTTATACCCGGCTATCCGGGTTTACTCAATGGTGAAAGACACCATTACGTCCGGATTAGCCACACATCGCTTGATAGCCTAAACCCACCAAAACCACCGGTTCCGGGGAAAACCCGTCATCCGAAGTCCAACTGCAGTAAAACTCGGCTTGTATCGGATTCAAACTTCAGACCTTTGGTCTCAAATCCTTATCTTTATTTTTCCATGCCAATCAAGCCGGAGCTCGTTGGCACATGAAAGCATGTTAAGTCAGTTAAATTTTTTTTTAATAAAATAAACTCAGTTATTTCATTTAGCAAAAAGGCTATGGTTTAGTTCTTTTTTGTTCGGTTACATCAGTTAATTCCATTACGGTTCATTTTACGTCAGTCAGTTTAAACTATGAAATATTATGTTTTATGTTTGTAAACATATATGTTAAATTTGAAGTTTCTAGTCAAATTTTCATTTTTTTTAATTGCATATAATAATATCAAAAACTATTATTTATATATATATAATCCCAATCCGAATACTCTCCAATTACATCCCGAGTAGCCGATTACTCTTAAAAAATTTCGCTACCGAGGGGAGTCCGAGTTATGAGTTTCCCAATCTTGAATAAAATAACACTTTATGTCATTGTGAGAGAGAGAATAAAAAGATCTTGATTTTGCTCTTGAATTGTTAGACTTTATTATTTGAGGCGTTTTTCACATATGAGGATTCTGTAACTTGCATGAGGCCCCTCAGCTGTATCTCTAAGACTTACATGCCAACCAATGGCCTTCCCAATCTCTTGAAGTTCATCCATCACCAAAATAGAATCACGGATGTACACATGACCCCCGGGTCTTAATATTCTATTCATCTCGAGCATGATGCTTGACATGTTGCATCTGATACAACATAATGAACCAGAACAGAATCATTTAGAATGTAAATATGGTTTTTGGATAATTTAGCTTAAATATCAATCTACTTCTGATAAAGCATATCATTCTTATCCCCTAATCTTTTAAAAGAAATGATACCTTTTTTGCTCAACTGAGAAAAGACCCGCCGCATGCAAGAGATCATAGGTTCTTGGGTATGTGTCAAATGGTTCACACCTGTTGGTAATAATACAATCGTTCAGACAATTTCAATCAAGTGGCTAGTATATTCAGATTTAGTGTTGTCAAACGTGGCAAGATGAGACTGGTCAGGGGGATGAAGTAACATGTTAAAACAGGTCATCTTTTGGCGTGGGTGAAAACGAGCTAGGCGAGGCCGACAGAATAACACCTTTATTAATTATTATTATTATTATTTTTTTAATCTCTATTAGTACTGAATACATTCATTATGATTACAAAAACAATATTATTAGAGCAATATTTAACTCATCATCCAAAACCATTTAGGAGGCAATATGGATTAAAAATTTGAGCAACTTTCACCCTGTTCGCTTTTGATTAACAAATACAGTTTGACCTATTTGAGATTAAGCACAACCCAAATCCGCCCATTTACTTACGAATATTTTGCCAACTCCAGGGTTGTGTATTTAGGGAAGGACCAAATGCGTAAAAGAAAGCAGTAATCTTTTTGGCAAGAACAAAAACTGCGATGATTAGGCTAAATGTGATGAGAATTTTGTACCAATCATGCATAACTCCTAGAAGTCCACGATCATAAATGACAGGCAAGGTGTTTGGACCACTCACAGGAACAACATTCATAACCCAACAATCTCGTTGATTATCAACCAAGGCTGCTGCAAATCTGCCAGAATAAATGAAAGATTGATGTAAAATATAAAAAAAAATAAAAATTAAAAACTGAAAAAAAATTATGGCATAATGGGAGAAACGAATACCCTCCAAAGCCAGCTCTCATGTCCATCACATTTCTAAGTTTCCATTTTTTCCAAAAAGAGCGCAGATAACTATCAATTATTTCTTTCCAGTATTTTGATTCCGCTTTAAAGAGATCTTTTCTAGATACAAAAGCATCAAGCTTTATGCTTTGGAGCCTCTCAGGAGGATTATGCAATCTTGCGGGCCATGTGGTAGTGTTTGCTCCTGCTCTATCTTCAGGCAATGGAGTAACACATGGCTTTAGATCAACGTACCTAAAATGAAAATAGAGTAATATAATCATTTTGTTATTAAATAAAATATCCATCAAGAAAATAGTACAATAACTTGCCAAACATTGTCTGGGTTGTCCTCCTTATCACACAATGGGGGTTGGGTCTCTGAATCACGGTTTAAATAGCAACTGTTGTCAAGGGGTTTCTGCCAAATTGCAATGTACCCCTCTTTCTTCACAAGATTCCAACAAATACGATTTGTAAGGTTCGTCATCTCTGAGACATGCAAACAAAAATGGCTTTAGGTAAATAGTTATATCATCACACCGGAAAAGTTACTAATGCAATAGACCAACTAGCTAACTTGAAGCACGGTCGTGTGTATATGATAAGATCTGTGAAATGTGATAGCACCTTTATATTATTCAATTGGTAATAATGAAAATACGAATAAAATACAAATCAACCTGCTTGCAAGAGGCAGCCATCAATTTAAAGGTGTCCTACTTTCAAGAGGTAGGCTTCCTCCAATGATACTTAACGTAACCCAGATTAATAATCAAATCAAATGATAGATTGACTTCTCACAATTCTTATTTATAGCTTTGCTTTCTTATTGGAAATAATATGGTGACCTATTTAAATAAGAAAATATCACCATTGTCTATTTGATAATGGAAATACCATTGTGACAGACTTTACTAATTAGCCCCAAATAAAGTGAGTTTAAAATTACTCTCCTTCCCAAAAGACACATTGTCCTCAAGGTCAAAGAGTCCAAAATTTTGTATCTATCAAATTATCAATCACTGTTGATTTTAAACCATTTCCTTGCCAGGTCCAAAGTCTGCCCATCCCTTATGGATCAGACGATGTTGACCGAAGTCATAAGCACTATAGACACATGTTGAAAGTAAGTCAACTTTATATGTCATAATTGGTTTCATAACTATTAGAATTAGTTAGGAAAAAAAAAGCCAGAGCTGAAAGCTGTATAGTTGCTAACACCATTAGTAAGTATTTTGGTGTCAGAACCATATAGCAAATTTATTTATATTGTTGTCAAATATTTGGCTTTCAAATTTGCAGACTAAGATTAAAACAGAAATAAAGAAGTTTGTTTTATCATTTTTAAGTAGGTTCATATTATGATAGCATAAGTTTTCTGTTCTTGGAGCATACGCGATACACATTACAAATTTATCAGATACAAATATACTAACCAAAACAAGGTTAACATAAAGAGTAAAAGGTAATAGTTATATCCTCCTAAGAATGTGAAATTTCCATTTTTAGTTGGTGATGTTACCTTCCCATTGTTCTTCAAGCAGTGCCTCATGCTTGTAAACTGGTTGTGCTGCCCAAACAAAA
>JAOXNX010000001.1:12300867-12311686 GCA_028566075.1 Solidago caesia | reverse complement strand
TGTGTTATGATCTATAATTTGTGCAATGTACTATGTTTGCTGTGCATCCCGTGTTTCCGCTTTAGCGGGGTGTTACACTAATGAACCTGATGGTGCGTGGTGGTGGACCGGGTGGTGTCGTTGGTGGACTTGTGGTGCCGACCTTGGTGGAGTGGTGGTGTCGTGATGGACCTGGTCGACACCAGCACCGTGTCCAGTAGACTCCCTGTTCCGCTCATCCCCTTCGTCAGCTCTTTGATCGTGGAGACTCTTCGATACTACTGATGGAGCAGCTTCACAAATAATTGGGGAGGGAAATGGAGCGGCTCTTTTGATACAAGTATCATTAATAATAATAAAAAAAGCCCAATAATACTAAAATTTGGAGGCCTTGATTATGTGGGGCCTTAGGCCATTACCTAACCCAACATAATTATTGGGCCGGCCTTGAGTATAATAGAGTCTTGTGGATTATTTCGGGATACAGTTTTCAGTTTGATTGTTATGGGTCCGGTGTGGTGTTGTGTGCTTGTTGATGTCTCAACCTTTTAGGTTTGACGCATGCTCTAATGGTGCTCGCTGTAAAGCTCGTGGTCAACCAACCAAACCGACCACCAATGTGGACCACTATGACCCGGGCATGGTGATAATGGGTTGACCATGGCATTCATTTCTGTCTAAATTTACACACACCAATTCATCAATGCGCTTGAAAGGACTCTAGCCCAATTTGTAATGTGAGGGATAGATAAGAGTATCAAGAATTGTTACAAGCTAGAGTGTTATACTTAAGAAACTTAGCTTGGCTAAGAGCTTATTAGAAGGAGAGGCCAGCCAGGCCATCGGGTACTAAAATGGCTCTCACTAACACCATCGATCATGGATGGTACTGGAACTCACACACCAACACTTGCACGGCTATGATCCGTGATCCCCGGATAAACACTCATCATTTTTTCATGTAGTACGTTCAATTAATTAATCAAACACGTACACCCTACGCCAAACGAAGTTTCTTTCCTGATCCACTCCACACCCAAACGATGCCAACTCCATCTCGACCTCACCTTGAACCCACACCCCTGCTCTAATACCGCTCGGCCAAATATCTGTTAATTGTTGTCAACACTTGTATATTGGTACTGAAATTGCAAGTTTGTTTGCATTTTTAGCAGGCTATTGCAAACCAATTACATGATTTGGTAAAGAAAAAAGAAAAAAAAAAACAAGCATGCTGCTTCATTTGGTTGAAAAAAAACAATACGTGCATACTATTTGCCTTCATGTTCACTTCCAAGCATGTGACAATGTGACATGAATTCTGCAACCAAATCTATTGTTTTTCGGGTTCTCTTGTACCTATATCAAACCCAAATCCAAAAAACAATGGTTATCGTTCAAAATCAGAAACAACGATCGTTGCCCAAATTCTTTCTGATTGTTCTACTAACATGCTATTTTCTAGTATAGTTGTTAAAGAACACACCAGACAAATATGTATGTGTGTGTATAGATTGTTAAATCAATAACAATGATAAAATAAGTAGTTGTAAAACAGTAGATTCAAGTCTCAAAAGTCTAGGCTTCCTCTAATAAACTTAAAACTCAAACTAGGACAATGCAATGTATCTAGTAGTATTATTTGATTACATGAAACAATCAACAACCACTTCTAATTCTCCCACACTCTCATTTAGCTAAACAAATTGAAATATTTATTAGATAGAATAGTGTTGGTCCACACCCTGGTTCGCTAACGTCGCAAACACGTATAAAGCTGGTGTTATATGTAATTTTTACAACATATTGGACGACAAAGATACGAGTAATGTTGCTAGCTTCCTTTTGACTTTGATAATGTTGTGGCTCACCATCTAGAGGCACCTTCAAGTTGATGATACTCGAGCCAGTATTTTAAGCTTGCGAAGTCAGGTCTTTGTGAGTATATATGACCCCTTTATCATTATCCACCACGTGCCCATTTCCCCTTGCAATCCTAAAGTTATAAGCATACAAACTGAATCAAATTATGTGTTTCTTTACCAGAGAATTCATGTGGAAACCATAAATGTGTCTGGAAAGGAAAAATATAAACAAACATACCATCGTGTTGTTAGCAATCCTTCAACACCTACAGGCCCGCGAGCATGGATTCTGCTTGTACTTATACCAACCTGCCATTTGATTAAACAGGCAGTGGGACTATGACTAACGAGATATAAAACATTGACATGATATAAAACCTAGAGAAATGATAAACAGGCCTAATTCATAAGCCTAAAGGCCTAATTGTTGAATGTTAATTCATTAATCCATGTTTAGGGGTTGTTACGTAATTAGTTATTTGTGTATTTAGAGTCGTGTATGTAAAGTTTATAAGTTTAGGGTCCTAGTATGTCAAGAATAAAGTTAATAACTGAATAGTTGGTTATTGGCAGTTAGGAAGTTATGGGCGGTTATAGGTAGTTATTTATGGAAAGTTGTGACTCTTGGGAAAAGTCACGATGGTTCGTATGTGTGTCTATAAATACAAGTGTCTGTGTATTGTAAAAACTAACATAATTCATTATATACAAAGTGTGAGTTTGTGTGTCGTGAGTTTTGTTCATAGAAATGTTTGATTCGAACCAGAGATGATCCGAACGGGCCAACACTAATCAATTGAATGCTTGACAAGTGTATTACACATTTTTTCTTTCGTCATCGTATTCATTGATCTTGTCACTTGTCATCATCATATTTTTAGGCCTATCTTTAGGCTCATGAATTAAGTCTATCTAATTCAGACAACCCAAACCACAACATATGACCATTTAATGTTCACCTAATCATGATAATAATCACTATATCCAAACATTAAAAAGTGATTATTATGACGTCAAGCCAATATATTAGATAACTAGATATATACCGCACAAACACCGTCTAATAAAACATAAATAAGATATGATACCTCTGCACCAAGTCCAAAACGAAATCCGTCACTAAATCTTGTGCTTGCATTATGAAATACAGCAGCACTGCAATTTAGACATCGGGACATAAACAAGTTAGTTGATTGTTCCACAGACATGTATAACTTAGAACAGACAACACAAAGTTGACATACGAACCTGTCAACTTGCCGTAGAAATATGTTTGCGGCTTCCGGGTCTTCTGTAACAATGCAATCAGTATGCGCACTGCAAACAGAAGTATCCAAGATAGAGCTATAAGTAATTTGTAGAATATAAATCTTGAAACTTCGACCATTTACTTATGAATCGGTCGATTTGTGCCAGGTTTATCTCCAACGAGTCAAATAGGTTAAAAAAAAAAAGTTACCATAATGGCAACAAGGTCGAAAGTTGACCAAAGTGTCTTTTTAATGCATATAAACTCCTAAAGAGATTTATTAAAAAGTTAGTATTATTGTAGATGTATAATTCTATTTAGCACGATAACTATTTCCAAACAGTGTTTGTAGGTCAACTCAACCGACCGCTAAAGATGTTACTCAACCCATCCATTTAGCCACATCTAGTACAAGAAAATACATACAAGACATGCACATAAAGATTTGTGACTACATAAGTAATAAGTTAGCTTGCCTTCCATGCTTGTGTATATGATCAATGGCAGCTTGAACGTCATCGACAATTTCAATAGTGCAAGTCAATGAACTGTACTCATGATGAAATGATGGTGCTGGTGGAAGATTAAGCAAGGTGCATGCCCTTGGACCCCCATTTATGCTGACACCTGAAATAAACACATCAATATCATTTTTTAAGTACTTCCTTTTAGCCTTTTGGATTATGCTTTGCTGTAATGTGACATAATACAATTCTCATGAGTCATCACACGGCCAAGTTATTTTCTTAAAGAAACCGTACTTTATTCATATCATTTGGGTATTAGGCAAGTTAAAAGATTTATAATCAAAACCAAGAACAAACAGTTTCATGCCTTTAAGTTGAAGTTCAATGAGAAGCTCATTAACTCCACCATTCTCCATCAACTCCACATGAACAAGAAGTGTTTCCTGGTAATAAAGAGGAATATCAAATATCTAGAATTCGTGGTTAAGCAACAAATATGTAGATGTCCATCCATCTACATAGTTATCTCCTTGTTCTCATTAAATCATCAAACCTTGGATAAGGAAGAAGAGAACCAAAAAAGAACATGATTACAGCATCTTACAGTCCCTAAAATATAGAGGTTACAAAATTGGGCTGCCACTCGGGTTGCATAATGGGTCAAATGGGTTAGGGGAATAACAAGTAATCTTTGGCACAAGTCAGGTTGGTTTGCTCCTATATAGTATAAACAGTGTGCAACAACTTTAAGCATTTTATATATAGTTATTGGGTATGATATGATCCTAACAATTATACGCTTCCATAAGGGATGCTATTTGCACACCACAAATATTGATATGTACACCATTAAAGTAAAATATTAAATGCAAAAAGTAAAACATCAAAATGCATGTTTGGTGATATACAACTCAAATTTGGTGGTCTGCAAATCATCTCCCTTTCAACAATACTCTGGTTTTCTTTTTGTTGTTCATAAATGACATAGCAAATTTATGTGTTATAAATATATTACTAAGAACACTACAGATGTTTCAAGGAAAATAGATACCATAGCATTACAGGCTGCCGGGTAATCTGTTTTTGCATCCAAAACTATGTTCTTTGCTTTTTCCATATCAGCAGATTTGTCAACATAGACATGGCAAATCCCATCTGAGAAGTTAGCAAAGTGGAATTACGATATCATCTTTTGACTGTCAAAATGTTCTTTTGATTTAGCATAAATGATCATCTAAGGCAGTCTTACCGGCATGACCAAGAACAGGAATTTGTGTTGCAGACTTTATTTGATAAACTAGTTCATTGCTTCCTCTTGGAATCACAAGATCAATAACATCATCAAGCTGTAACAGAGAATCGTAATTGCGTGTTACTTATATTGTAGTAGAAAACAAAAAATTACACATCCATCCTAACAAAAAAAAAAAAAAAAAACAACCTTGAGTAATTCAGGAATCTCTTCTCTAGAAGTCACGAGCCCAATTAACCCTTTACCAACTGTTCCAGGGATGCATGAAGTAATAATCTGACATTTCAGGAAATGTATAACATCAATAAAAGAAAAAAGTATGAGAAATGCATTTGTATAATTCAATTTAGTCAACAAAGTTGACCTTGTGCAAGATTGCATTAGAGCGTTTTGCTTCCTTTCCCCCTTTTAGTAAAAGCCCGTTCCCAGTTCTGATGGCTAACGATGCTATCTGTTTACAAAAAAAAAGGATGAAAATTCGACAAAAGTAGAAATTATAGTTACAATTTTAGTTGGCAGCTACAAACTTGGTAACCTGATCTTGGTTATCCAAAAACAAAAATGTCTACCACATATCTGGTTTTTATTTCTTCAAATACAAACGAAGATAAAAAAGAACGCATTACCAAACATAATCGTAAGACTTTCAAAAGATTAATGGAACCATTATTTAGAAAACAGTATATAATAACTAAATTTTCTAAAATACAGTTTTACTATACCTGAACTAGTGCCTCAGGTCGAGACTCAAAGATAACAAGAAGGACACCCAAGGGAGACGACATCTTCTCTAAGATGAATCCATCTGAAAGCTGTATGCAATAATATTCATTAGCTAAAACATGATAATTTAAGGCATGCGTATTTTAATAAGAACTCCAAGAAGACAAAGTGATCATTTTTATTACCTCTGTTCTCTTCAGTACTTGGCCGATTGGCTCTTCCATCTTTGCAAGTATACGTATTGCTTTTGCAAGACTTGAGACCTGTATAATATGACGAAAACATTATCACTGAAGAAATATGTATATAACCATAATTCCATAAACTAGTGTTCAAAATCAATAAAGACCACATTTAAGATGTGACTTGCCTTTCCGGGTTTGAGAGCCAACCGAGAGAGTAATGATGATTCATATCCATCTTCTTGTGCAATAGCAACATCAGCTTCATTTTCATAAGCAATACTTTTCTCATTTGCTTCCAATGCATCAGCTATAGCTAGCAAAATTTTACTCCTCTCTTCTGCAGGCATGGCCTACATAAAAGTGTAATAACATTTATGATTTTCTAAATCAAGATTTCGCTATCACCATCACTTGTCATGGGCTCATGGCACCATAAAGACTACGATTGATGTACTAAACACATAGTAGCTCTAGAAAACGAGCCCTACTTAAATGAAGTAATGTAGAGGTGACACTTTTGACCCATTTACTTATGAATGGGTCGATTTGGTTTTTATGTTATCTCTAACAAGTCAATGATCATACAAAGCGTATTCTTAATGCATAAAAAATTCAAATCGATTTATTAAAAAAATTAGACTATAACTGAAATAATATAATATGTGTAACCATATTTAGCACATTTATCCATAAACATTAGGGAATTTTGAGCAAACAGTGTTCATGTCAACCCAACCCATTCCGTCCAGCCAAAAAGTTGTACCCATTTTGAGCCGGCCTGTTTTTGACTTGTTACCCAACCCACCCATTTTGTGAACTTTCACTTGTCGTGCTCAACATTAGACCCATTCATCCTATCAGAGACAGACGTTGCTTATTAATTCTGCAAATTGCATAGAAAACTTTACAATGATGGAAACAATCTAATCACCTGAAGAAGCCTGGAACTTTCTCTTGCTGCAACCGCCATTTCACGGGCATTTAGCTCTCCACTTGGAATCCATGTATGAGCCTCTCTATGGAATAATGTACCAATACGCTGTCCTCTAAGAACTCGTACGATATTGTCACCAGCAAAGCCACTTTAAATTTAACAAAAGTCATCAGATGTTCATTCTTGTATATAAGGTAGACTGTAAAACTCGAAGATGAACGTGCGAATACCTGGTGATAACAACCGGGATTCCAGCATCAGAAGCATAAACAGCAGCTTTTACTTTAGCAGTCATACCACCTCTTCCAAGCCTAGACTTGTTACCAAAAGTAATTGTATTTTCCAGTTTTTGCTTAATGTATGTATAAATTAGTTTTGACTGAGGATCACTGGGAGGGCCACTATAGAGACCGTCTACATCACTTAAAAGAACAAGAAGGTCAGCTTTTAACTCCAAAGCCAGTAGAGCTGCCAAACTGTCATTATCCCAGAATATTCCAGAAGAATCCTAAAAAAAATTGCATGCAACATGATGTAATGAAAGCTTGTAACATAGTAAGAACGCAAAGCTGGAAAATAGTGGAAGTACCTCATATGGAGCTCTGCGGGTGCTAATGGAATCATTCTCATTAAATATAGGAATAACTTTCAAATCTAGCAATGAATCAACTGTTTCAGTAAGTTGTTTCCTAAATTCTGGACTCCTGAAGTCATTATCAGTAACGAGAAGCTGGGCTGATGTTACATCCAGCTGCAAAAGAGTCATTATAATAAGCGTTATTGAGCATAGGAAAAGGAAATTTGACAGAAAGGCCAACGGCTTATGAATTTACCTGGCTAAACAATGTATCATAAAGTGCCATAAGACCATTTTGTCCAACAGCTGCACATGCCTTGCCATCAAGTTCAGCTTGTGGTTTCTGGAGATCCGCAAAGCTTCAAAAGAAGATTTTCTATCAATCACTATATCATATGATTAGATATTACTTTTAAAATCATACTTAGTAACTTAAGCAGAAATAAAACAAGGACACTCAGGTAAGCAAATGAATCTGAACACCCAAGGAAAAACAAAACAAGATGGTTTATGAGAGATGCAGAATACGAACCCAGTATATATCTAGTACCACGGCATGATAATGCATAATCCAAACATAAGAACTTAAAGCCCAATTTGAAGCCACGCATATTGCTACCATCTCCCCTTCGTTAACCTACTGTTGACCTTTTGGTTCTCTCAGGTTCATATTTAAATCCTAAGTCCGTGGGGAAGTTGCCAAGGTCATCAGTCGGTCGTGATTGTTAAGCAATGACTAGCTCAATTAACGTGGATATGACACTAATGTTAATTAGAAAGTGTAATGATCCAAACCTTTTTGTGAAGACTAGAAAATCAGTTTCCATAATTCATTATCAGTTCTGATTAGGTATTAAATTTGGCGTTGATATCTTTCATGAAGCGTTTGCACAGAAATGGCTAACACCAACTTGCAAAAAACTATATTCTCTCACATTAAGGACGCGGTATAAGACCTTAACTAAGTTTCATCCTTTCCATTTCTGGCTTGTATAATATACTTTAAACTTATTAATTAGTGCTAAAACTGATTAGATATGCTGTAACTTGTATCTTTTAGAAGACCCTTGTTGGCCTGCTTATAATCTAAAGAAGCACTATACACATATTAGTGTGGGTTAAATCTATAGTTCCATTTAAATCTCAAGGTTGGTTTTAAAATATAATATGTTAAAATTTATGGGTTCTTTTTTTAGAAGGGGAAAAGTATGACAACTTAACCTTGTCAATGCATGTGACCTCATGTCCTGTGTTCAAATTCTTAAAGACATAAATAAACATCCAACCAGAAAATCATCAAATCAAGGTAAAAACTTTCTATCATCTATTTTACAAGAAATGACCATTTCATAACTCCTTGAACATTTTACATAACTGGTTAAAACGTCAACACACACGTAAAACTATATTTTTTAGTTATGATATTCCAACTAACAGAAAGAAATCAGCAACTAAGTACCTGCTGTTAATTAGCTTTCTGTATCTAAGTCGTTGTCGACCAACTCCAACAGCACCAGACGACACCAAGATGACCTCAAATCCTTGAGAATTTAGTGCTTGAATCTATAACCAATATATAACCATCACTATATGCACATTCAAGGCCTTTCAACTATGTAGTACAAAAATATAATTTGTTATAATGAAATCAATAACTCACCTGCTCACAAAGTGCTCCTAATCTTCCCAGTGCAAGCCTTCCATCATCTCGAGTAACAACAGCCGTCCCAACCTTCAAATCCGAAAAATAGTCGCATCAAAATAATCTAAACCATTAATCCCCAATCATATGAACATGTTCTCTAGATGTATGTTACATAGATTAAGCATAAACAAAATATTTACTCCAACTAAATTTTTAAATAGTAAAAAGTAAAATCATCATAATATGACAAAAATACATGTGGTTAGTATATGCATCTCAACAACACTATATTATATAAAAAAATTTCCTTTTTTTATTTGTGTAAATAAAGTATAAATAATGTCCAAACATTTCATCATGATCCATCCATTTTAGAACATCATTATCTATGTCACATGTACTTTACCTAGTTAAGTTAAATTTAACCACCATTTTTACTAATTAAGTGACTACATTTAGTGGCGGATCTTAAGTAAAGTCACGGAGGGGGCCGAAAGTCACGGAGGGGGCCAAATGTCACAGGATTTAAAAATAATACTAAGAAAAATAAAATTTTCGAACGAAATACATATAAAATAGTACTACGGAGCCAAAAAAAACGGAGGGGGCCCCCTCGTCAGGCCCTTAATAAGATCCGCCCATGACTACATTCACAAAATAACGTAGCGTAGAAAGGGATTCTTGAATAGTCTCCATTAGCTCAATCAAGAAAGAAATTGTGTTGTTTTGAGTAGTCATTTAGGTAGCAAAAGAAGCCAAGTGAGGAGAATGAGTGAGGCCAGGAAGGCACGGCTAAGTCAAATAAATCCTAACTGCTAATGCTAAAGTCCAACTGATAATAGTAGATCAACAAGTGCCTTAGAGTCACATTTACTTATTATCATAAACACTAGTAATATTAATTACTAGTACTATTCCTATTTGTTTTTGTATTTGTATATATTATTAAATTTATATATGATAAATCTACAACACACATGAATAGTACTCATACATTCGAATGAACTAACCAATAACAAAAAAAAAAAACATATCACATATGATTAAACCTTAAAAAAACACAAACAGAACCTTAAAATTCCAAACACCACAAAATCTTTCATGAGAAAAACACAAAATTCTACATGCGCGCAACATTGAAAATTTATCACGTAACTTTATTTAGAGTGTTCAAAAAAACTAACAAAAACTTAACGTTAAATAGTAGTTATATAGATAAATAAATATATATATTATACACACACATACATATATGATAAAAGTGAATGTGATCAAGAACCAATATTCACCTTGATTACAATACGTCTAACATCTTTAAGAAAACATCGGGTTGGATCGATTCCTTCCATTATTGAAGAAGCTTAAAAATATATATATAAACACACTACTGTGTGTGTTATGTATTGTGTGTGTGTGGTGTCGAGGAATGGGAATGATGGGAGGTATGAGGAAACTCGTGTACGACTGATCACTTTATTAATGTAATCGTAGGATTCCTCAATTCCACTTGTTCCATTTTTATGATTTTTCAAAGTGATATATATCGCCTATATATATAGTATTACATGCAAAACCAAAAGTTTTCGGATGCGTTTAGTTGGAGAAAACAACTCTTGTTTTTTATTTTTGTTTTCTGAAAAAATATGAAAAACAGAAAACGTGATCAAATCATAGTTTTTCAAAAAATTTTACAAGAAAACAGAAAACACTGTTTTTCACTTTTCAATGGAAAATTAGAAAATACTTTTTTTTAAGGGCGCGTTTAGTTGGAAAAAATGTTTTCTAGTTTTCTATTTCTAATTTTCTAGAAAATGGAGGAAGATTTCATTTTCTAGAAAACAAATGAAAATTTTGAAAACGCGTTCAAATTAGAAAATGCTATTTTCATTTTCCATTTTTGAAAACTAGAATACATATTGGAGATGTGGAGGGAGAAGGAAGGG
>JAOXNX010000001.1:12269235-12283447 GCA_028566075.1 Solidago caesia | reverse complement strand
GTTATTCATTGAAAACATTGCATACTTATCAAGGACTCTGCTATGCTCATCATCATTAGGAAACAACCTTCGAAAACATTTCATCATTTCTTGTGAAATTTCTCCATCCCTATGTGGAGCCATTCTTGTAGAATCCTCAAGTAACCATGCATCACTATAATATCTACAACATTCAAAAGGCAAAACATAAGTACATAATAGGAATCAAGCATATAATTTAAAATCATATACCTTGGATTTAAAGAGTGAGCTAAACAATGTAGGGAGTGTTATTCTTCGTCCATCAAGCCTCTAAAATATCACGCATAACATCATAAAAGATGCTTAATTGAGACGAAGAACATTTTTCTTTCTTGTAGATCTCAACCTTCACTTTCTCAATCATCGAATCTGACATCTTATACACCAAGTGTAAACATGGCTTGTCGGTGTCACAAACTCTAATCATCTCATATATAGGTCTAGTGAAACTAAGAATATATGATACTTGTTCCCACCATTCATCATTCAGAATCTTTTCTTTAACAAAGTTTGCTTTCACAGTGTCATCTTCTCTATAAGAAGACCATTTTTCGCTTATGACCATAGCTTGAAGACCCCTTTTGATAGGTTTCAATCCTTTAAGCATCACAATGATAGAGGCAAAACGAGTATCGGCTACTGAAAGCAGTCTATTGACACAATGAAATTTTTTATTGCAAGCGAACTTATTTTATCCCGTTGCACTGTTCATATGCTAGTGCATTTGTTTCCACATTCTTTGGTGAACAAATGTTCTTCAAAGCAAGATTTAGCGTATGAACAACACATGGTGTCCAATAGATGTGAGTAAACTGACTCTCTATATCTCTCCAGCCGCCTTACAATTTGCTACATTGTGAGTAATGATTTGCACAACATTTTGATGACCAATTTCATTGATGACTTGTTTCATCAAATCAGCAATAATAAATCTATCTTTTACTTCCCCAAAACAATTCATTGCCTTAGAAACAAAGGACCATTACCTGATGTAGCCATGAAACTAATTAGAGGCTTTCTTGTAGGATCACTCCAACCATCACTCACAATAGTCACACCTTTTTCTTTTCATGTAAACCTAAGTGGTTCCAATAGCCTGTGAACATTATCTTTTTCTTTTTGTAGTAAGGTTGTTCTGAACTTATTATAACCAGAAGGTACATAACCATCAATTTTCTTAGCAGTAGCAAACTGAAAAGCCCTGAGCTAGTGTGGATTTCTTGCAAGATTAAAAGGTAAACCTCCGGTATAAAACATCCTTGCTATTTCTTGATCTAGTTGGTCCCTAATTTCAACACCAAAAGCTCTTTCCATAGGTGTTGAAATTCCTTTTGTTTTATTAAATCCAACACTAGCTTCACACGACAACTCGACTTCTTTTGCTTTTGACTCGGCTTTTTTCTCTTCATACGCATCTTCTTAACGTTTCATCTCAAGTTTGTCACCGGGTGTTGCTTTCTTGCAAATAAAAATCCCAGTACCTATATATACAACTTGATGGAATTTACCAATATAAATAGTTAAAAATATATTCCCACTACGGCAGTACCTAACTACCTATATTCTGTGATTATTAGTTAAAATTATAATTTAACAATATAAACGAGAAGATAAAACCTTTTCTTTTCTTAAACCTTCGGTCTCCTAAGCAATATACCTTTTCTTTTCTTAAACCTTTACCTACGATCCTACAGTATTATAAACAACTTGTAATATATAGGTAAAGTTGATTGAGTTTAACAATATAAGATTACACATAAAACACTACAAAGATTACCTTTTATATCAAGCAAATGTGCTACCTTTGAATGCGATCCTTGTCTGATTTCACTGCAAAAGTTGCACTTAAATTTCCAAGTTCCTCCTACTGCACCTTGCTTTTTGATTTTAGTTATATAGTCCCACAATGGTGGTTCTTCTAATGATGTAGTTGATGATGATCCTTGTGTTTCTTGAGAAGCCATAATCGATAGATGTGTGCAATTATAAAATATGTGTGCAATTATAAAATCATGTGAAGTTGTGGAACAATTGTCACGATAAACATAATTTCTTATTTTCAATGGGAAAATTTTACCTTCTGAAATGGCTAGAAAGGTAATTTAATCAATAAAACTCGACCCGAGAAATCACAAAAAAATAGAACCCAAAATCATCCAAAGAAAAACTACATATTCATTAGAAATGCATACCTTATCACAAAATTCTGGATCCGCCACTGGTTATTGGTTATCCTACACAATGCAAAAGACCTTTCCAAGGGATTGCATGCAACCACTATATCAATCCTATAAGAACAGGTTAACACAGGGTCATCAACCCATTTAAAGCAAACGAAAGAGACTTATTAGATCTGTTCTGACATAAGTTTTTGGTCATTTTTCAAGATCAAAGTCATCCCAACAGAATTGAAAACAACATGAGTGAAGGCTCATAAGTCACCAACAAGGAAGTATAGACAGAATCAAAGTGGCACAGAATACATATTTAGATTACAAGAAAACCATGTAATCTTGAATATATCACAACCAAAGTCGCAATGTCTTACTACAAATCAAACAAAAACATATGATATACAATAAAAATAGGATTAGCATGTTACAGACTAGTCAAATGGCAATAATTATTACTGTATTAATCATATTTATGGTTAAAGAAAATTACCAGTGAGGTTCATAGCCAACCTTTTGAGCCAGTATATCATAAATTTTCTTAAACTGGGCCCGTAATGATGACAAAATCAAAAGCTGGCTTGCTATATTCAATTTCTTAAAAAAATAATAATTTAAAACAACAAACTATCCAATTAAGGACTTCCGAAAACCCCCCAAATAATCCACCCCACAAATGTTAGGAGCGGTGGAATACCCTAAGGTCAAAGACTTTACCAATGGGCCGTCATTGGCTCAATTTCTTAAACTTGATCTATTTAATATGCAGTTATGTAGTTAGTTTAATCTTTATGCTCATGATATATACCTTCTGCTTTAACAATTCCGACGTCCAAACGTATACTTTAGAATCAAAATTATAGGCTTGTCGCACTACCTATTTGAAGGACCCATAATAATGAAAAATATTAACAATACATTACCCAACAACAATGAAGAAAAATAACAGTGTTTCGTTTTATACAATAACAATGAAAATATAAGACAATAACAATGAAAAAAAAACAAAATATGCAGGATTAAACCTTTACTTCCATTGATGATTATTGAGACATTGTGGTACTAGGGTTTTTTATTTTATTGTATACGTACGTGAAGAAGGTTTTTTTTTTTTAGAGTATAGGTAAAATATATCTTCAAATATTAAAAAGATATGGTATATATACTAATAATTTATTTTTGGATGGTAAATTGGTAATTACTTTTACTTTGTAAGCAATATAAAAAAGATATATGGCATAGACTTTGATCGATTTTTTATATATGGATTATATGCATGCAATATAGGAAGTCCAAAAAAAAGTCTTCCTTTTCCGGTTTTTACCGGGACTACACGGTTTTGCCGGGTTTTGGGCAGGATCGTCCCGAGACCAAAGATATGGTAAAGACGCAACCCGGCAAGATCTGCAACAAATGGTGTAGGACGTTTATAACTTGTAGCTGCTGCGTCATATTTTATTTGGCAAGAAATAAACAACAGGCTATTTACCAACAATAAGAGATCGATCGGTTGCACAAATACAAGAGATGATTACTTCAAAACTGTTCGATTATGACTTGCTACATTGAGATTCAAGAACATGACTAACATGCTTTGGTCTCTTATGGCCGGGTTTCGACCGCTACTATCTTTAGTTGATATGTAGTGTTTCTTGATGGTTGTTAGCTAATTATAGTGTGATACATGTATATGGGCATGTCCATGTACATGAACTGATGTTGCATTTAGCTACATCACTTGTATTAAAACTTTTCTTTGTTGTGGTATAAAATTTCACCGGAGTAACCCTTTACCCAAAAAATACAATGGGCCAGGCCAGTTCAGGTCCTGTCAAACTCAAGTCTCGGGTTTCGGTTCTTCATGCACACCTCTAATCTGAAGCAGATAAAGGCGGGGAATTAAACCATTTTTACCTCTATTATATTATGTACACATCAATTTTAGTCCGGTTATCATCTCGGACACTCATTTATTAATTGTGTGCGAGAGGAAAGCAAATAAATACGTAAAATCTTACTTAAATTAGTAAAATCATTTTCCATGATCAAGATGGAAGTTTGCTCAGGTCAGAGCAAGCCTAAACAGTCCTCATGCTTTCCGCACAAAGAGTTTACTAACAGCCAGTGTGGAATTAACTGAATTTTACATTTGAGAATCTTTCAAGACTTTTATAAAGATACGTCTGAAAATATATACAAATTCGATACACAGGTAAAAACTTCATATTCTAATAACCAAAGAGGAATCAAAATCAACCACCTCCAAGGAATTATCAGAATTATCAGAATGATCAGATACCCTAAACAATAACATATATATTCAGCACTAGCATGAACTTTCATAAACTTTTAAGTAAATCGGAGGGTCATCACAGATCATATTCAAAAAGAGCACTCGACTTTTCAAACCATCCTACTACTTGGATACTATTTACAACACAAAACCATCACCCTTTGTCAAAACCCAAAACGAATACTATATTTTGTTTTTCTTTCCAAAACTCCTGATTTTTTAAAAACTACAGTTGGCCCCCTTTTTTTTGAATTTTCACAAGGAAGATGGCTTAGCTTGCAATGAAAGCGAAATACAATAATCCAAAAAGTCCACTCAATTTAAATATGAAGGCACACGAGTAAACCACTAATCCTCACAATAGCTGCCGGAGTTCCTGGTTCTCCTTGCGTAAAGATTTGATTTCCTTCATAAGCTCTGCCTGTGTTTCCAAAATCGAGCTCATTGCATTTGACATTTGCATCTACAGAGAGAATCCCATAATAATGAGTGGCAACAAAAACAAACAGTACATATTACAAAACTATCTTTCAAGCCATTTACTTATGAATGAACTGAATCAGGCTATGTTTCATCTCTAACAGGTCAAATCAAAAAATTAGTTTACAAAAAACAGGATAAATGGGTCAAACAGGCGGAAAGTCACCCTTAATGTATTTGAAATGCATAAAACCTCCTATATCATACAAATTTAGTATTCATATTTGACATGCTAATCATTATATACACAACTTAATATTGCAAAATTTGTTTCCAATCAACCCAAACCGGCCTATTTTGACTCGTTAACAAATATCTGAAAACATTAATACATACCTCATGCATATGAAATTGCCTAAGAACTTCAATATGAAGATTTCTAACATCCTCATGAATGGATTTCTGAAAAGAACCAAGAGCTTCATCAAGAGTGCCTTGAAAAAGTTGAAGTGAGAAGGAAGATCCCTGCTGTGAATTAGGTTGCAAAGGTGTTCTCAGGGGTTGTGTATCCATACCCTGTCAAGAAAAGCAACATATCAGTAATATAAAAATTAGCATGTAAAAAGGGAATATTAAGCCGCTTACACCAATGCGAGTCAGCCCATAAAGCAGGATCATAGCATTTAAAGGGGGGTATTTAGATTTGCATATTAGAAGTTGATTATATGATATTAAATGATTAGAATCACATAAACACTTGTGTTTGAACAGGTTTTGAACATACTTCTGTTGTTTGATATTGTAAAAATCACATAGTCAATCATTTTAGTTTTCCACAAATTATAAAAATTCAGGGAATGAAAAAATAAAAACACCGACATTTTTGTAGAAACCATAATACTTTCATGAAATAGGGGTGGAGATACAGAGACTCTCTTACATTCACGGATGGAGGAATTGCAGCTTCCGTGACAGCTGACATCTCATGCCTTAGTGAAAAGCTATTCAAAAGATCTTCTCTTGTTTCAGCTCCTGTTTTCTTAAGTTTTGGGGACCCCACAGCATTGGCTGTCCCGTCACTATAGGATGGAGTGGTGCTTATTCTCTCAGCATAACTTGAAGGTCTTCGTGTTTGGGTCAACGCTAATCCAGAAGATTCCATATTGCCTCTCATACCAAGTGAAATAGATGAACCAAATGGGGCTTCAGAATATGCTAGAGGACTCTCTTGAGTAGAAGAGTTGTCCCTGACTCGGAAATTAATACCCGCCTGGCTTAAAGGCAAACTAAGATCTTGAAGGCCAGCCATCATGGATCCAGAAGATAGGCTGGAAGAAGATGCCAATGTGGCAAAACGAGAACTCCCATGCCGTAGCCGAGCAATATTTTCGGACGCTCTCTGACCGCCCCAAGCTTCTGGAGGAGTAATGGATGCTGATTCATCGGATGTTGAAGATACAGGAGAAGATATTGGCGGAAAGACTGGAGTTCGGTTGGCATCCTGTGTTATTGTGATTACAAATGATCAGCTTTCAATGTGACCATATTACAAGGGTTTGCAAGTTAAAGAATGGGTAATTGCATATAAAAGTAAAAAGCTTTGGTTTCATCTCTATTTGCGGTAACAATCTTTGTTTACAGTGATGAAAAAACTCACTTTCAACAATATCTGACCCCGAGTACCCATCAAAATGACAATGTGGCAGCTGGCATGTCCTTAAGTTCCTAACTTAGACCAAGTCTAATTTTTCTTGACATCGCATCAGAAAACCGGCTAACTTACAAGACTACCCTTTTAAAATTTTAACTCTATCTATGGATGAAAACAAAGATAGTCAACCGAAAAAAAAAAAGATTTGCCCAAAGTTGGTTGCTTTTGTGAAATTTACACTTACAAAAGAAAATATGTATCATAAATTAAGTTATTAACTACGCTGAATAATTTCATATACAAAGTAAAGAGTGTAAATCAATGTGGATGACTAACAAACCTGTATCGAAGATGAGGGAGGCCTCCAATCAAAACTTGACTGAGGATCACTACCCACGTCAGTTGAAAGAGGAAGTCTCTTTGATGAAGGGAATAACAGAAAAGACTTTTTATCTTCAAACAATTTATCAAAAGATGGTGTGATTGGTTGAACTTCTACAAGTGGAGAAAACACTTCCATGTCATCCTTGTGATTATAACCACGTGGGGCATGTAATCTAGGCAATCCACCAGCCCTTACTGAGCTTCTCAGCGGCGTTTCTTCTCCTGCATATGAATCATTAGCACTAGTTGTTACTGAGGTGGCAGATTCTGGAGAGGGACCAGGACGAGCAGAACTCCGGGACCCAACCACTGAAGTAGTAGATGTGGTTGCTGATGGAAGTGGATCTGGCATCACGATTGAATCATCCACAGTACCTCCCATGAGGGCCATATCAGGTGTGCAACTTTTCTCATTCACCAACATCGGTTTTGATCTTTGCCAGCATAAACTTGTGACAGCCTACATAAACATTGGATTTAAATTATAAAACATATAATCTTTGCGAACTAAAGAAGAGAAAAACTTTTACCTCAGAATTAGCATAAGCACGAAGAACAGTAAATGGTTGTGGCTTTGCACGGACATCATAAAATACCACCTGGCCTGTAGTTGTTCCAGCTGCCAGTGTGTATCCATCATCTCTATATGCCACTGAAGAAAACGGTGCTTCATAGGGAATGCAAAATGAGGGTCTTCTTGATCCTGAATCAAAAGTGTACAGCTTTTTATCTAATCCCACACTAGCAATCATCTGCCAAAAGCCAACACTTATGTAAGATATTTTTCTTAATCCATGCAGAATTTTATTCTCATAACTTTAATATAATAACTAGAAGAAACCTTGTCATTTGACGGTGAAAAGCTAACACCAGAAGTTGGTGCGGAGTGTTGCTTTAACCAGGAAACCTGCATGTTGTAATGAAAACATCATAAGATGTTAGTGTGAATTAAAGTATTGCAAGTATATCTTATATGTATGCTTCTTAAACATATTTCCACTTATACTGTCTAGATGATTAGAATTTAAGATTTGACATTTTTTTCTCAGACTCTGCTCTTGCTCTCCGTTATTATTTCAAAATAACAGGTACTTGCCCCGATTCTTCTTTATACTATTTCAAAGCTTGTTATTTATGTATTCGTAAGTTTGATTAACATGTATGCATATGAATAATATGATAATATTAACATTCAAAGATATGTATTCATCTTGTTAAATATATAAATATGTTAATGTTATGCACACTGCACCAAGATTTAAGTAATTTAAACAATACTGACCCACACACCGATTTCAGTGCTTTATATATTGATTGAAAAACTGGCATTCCCCGCATACATATATATGACTACAAAAAGCATAACAGCACTGCATAACCAATAAAGTGAGATATATCAATCTTGCATACAAGTTAAACGACAGATGTGTTTAGTATCAAGTCTGATCATGAGTATTTTCTTAGTACACATCCTCCAGAAACATCAAGAAAATCAGAATCATAAGTGATTGGCCTAAATGGACAAAGCAAGTAGCGGCATGAAATTTTCTCTATAAATAAGTTTCGTAAAGATGAACCTTTGGGCTGCGACCAGTTGTATCCCAGAGATGAACAGAACCATCATCGCCAGCTGTCACCAAAAGGTGCCTGCTAATCCGTGAATAATCAAGCACCCTCAAGACCTGAGCTTGAACCATCATACAAACATCTAGCAAATCAGAAAACAGAAGTATATAAATTACAAACACCAATAAGAACTAAAATTCTTAATGGTTTTGTGACAGCTAGAAAATGAACCAGAAGACACACCTGCCCATTAGGATCTTTGAGTTCAGTAGCCCTTGCGCCCGAACCAAGGTTGTGAATAATAAGATCGCCACCAAGACTAATAGAAGCTAAATGTTCATCTTTGCAATTGTATTTCACATCTGTTATCGTGTCTGTATGACCCTTCAACCACTTTATACACCTCCTTCTCTGCAAATCCCATATTTTCACAACTTGACCGCTTCCACCAGAACAAATGTAACGAGACGCCTTGGTACTAAAGTTGATAGTGAATATAGACTCCTGTAAGTATTCACACAAACATTTGGTCAGACATCATTCAATAAAATTGAGAGATCGACCAAAATAAATCACATTGGACGCCTAACTACCCCCTCGTCGCAATTCACAAACTTCTAAACTTTGAATCCTAGTAAAATAAGCATAATTCAGCACAAACAACCTGCCGCTTTAAACTAAATTCCATTCACTCGCTAACTCACTCACCAGTAACAATATCAATAATGCAAGACACGATTCTAAACACCCATATTTTTACTCATAAATACATAAAAACCGAATATCTAACCGACCTCAATATTATCACCACTATCAGTACCAGCACTCGGAATAGTCCCCATACTCTGACCGTTTTTCCCCATAACGATATCTTTTTATCATCACCAGCACTTGCCACCACCAAATCTATCCACATTTTTCACAACAATTAAAAATTAAATCACCAAAAAATATAATTAATTTAAAAAAAAAAAGAGAATAAGAAAACTTACTAGTATGATTCCATTTAACAGAATTAACTTGAGAGCCAGGCGAAGGCGTGTGACTGAGAATACAAGGATCTCCGGGATCCACCGATACATCGAAAAGCTTCACGGTGTCGCCGCCGCTAGCTGCCAATAGCGACATTGCTGGATCACTAAAACTCATTTTAGAAAATTTATTATTATTAATAATAATTAGGGTTTGATATTAATAATTTATAGATACAGATGATATATATATATATATAAATATAAATAGAAGGAATTTGAATTTGGTAAAGAGTGAAATTGAAGGAAAAAGGATAGTGTTATTATTGATTTTGATTTTAATTTAAATTTAATTTAATTGATTGAAGGTTTTGTAATTGAAAGAAAGAAATTTCAAAAAGAAAATTGAGTGTATCGGCGCCCTTGTACTTCGGGGAACAAAATGCAAATTAAAATTTTAACTACTTTTACCTTTTACCCATGTTAATCGAGTTACTGCTATTCACCTTTGGGAATCAACGAATGGAATGGGTTTCATTTCTCTTGTTTGTTTAGCACGTGCACGGCTATAAAGGGTTTTATATGCTAAATTTGGATTTCACACCCATACCCTCAAACCATTCGGGCCGGGTTTAAGATTTTCAATCTTAAAAACTCGTATTATTTTATTAACCCAAACAACATTATTCTTTTTTATTAAAGAGCTCACCGTCCATCCTTATACCAGAATTTGTCACGTTGCACTCTTTTATATCGGTCGGATTTTATCATGTCGCAGTTTGTTTTGTTTTTTTTTTTTTGCTTTCATTCTTGGTTTCTTGTATAGTTTTTTTTCTTTTCCATTTTCCTTCGATTTTGATTATTTGTGATCGCAATGTTCTAACCTGTTTCACCGTTATATATTAATCAATCCGTAGTAAATATATCATAATCATTTTGGCTTTTTTTCTTACTTTCATTCTTAGTTTCTTGCATAGTTTTTCTCTTTTTTTGTTTTTCTTTGTTTTTGATTATTTGGAGTCGCGATGTTCGGATTTTGCTATTTCGCACTCCGTTTTGGTTTTTTTCTTTTGTTTTTGGATTTTATTTTTAGTGTTTTTTCCATATCTTTTTCTTTTTGGTTTTTGTTTATTTTGGATTTTTGCTTTCCTCGCACAAAATAAATTTACATATTCGATATTGCGCAAACTTTTGAACGTGATTATGTTATTACCAATAACATTAATAACAAAATGTATTAATGATTGAGTGGTTTTCGTTTTGTTTTTCAATTAGGCGGTTCTGGTTCAATCCCGACGTTGCCTCTTTTATAGTTTGTTTTGTTCTTTTCTTTTATAACTATTTTTGGTAAACTTTTGAACAAACATATCTATGATTGTATAGGTGTGGTATTAGCCTAAAAAAAAAAAAATAGATACCGACAACAACACGTATAAACCAACTCGGGTGGCGCAAACCCACTAGTTATAAACATTAGCACATTTTCTTTTTACAATTTTTCTTTCAAACTCATAATCATTACCATACCTATTATCAAACCCAATTAGTAACCAGACGTCTCTTTATTTTCAAATGGACTCTAAACAATATTTTTTTAATAATGCTATGTTTTATACACCTATAATAATGCATGTTTTACACAAATATAAATTATTAAATTACATGGTTTAGTATTGAAACACATTTGCTAGTTTATGACTTATACTTATTAGCTTAAACAATATTTATAAACTAAATAACAACTCGTTTATAATTTAAAATATGAGAATTTAAACAACAAGTGATTATTATAAAAGGTTAGTAAAACACAAATTAAATTACTTAGGCCTCGTTTGTTTTTCTCAAGAGGTTAATGTCTAAATCTGAATACCATTTCTGATGTTAAGAGGTGGTTCGAATGTCTGAATCAGTATAGTTGTTTGTTTTTTTAAAATAATTGGATACTTATAAATATTTAATTTAACATTATATTAACTAAAATATTGATATTAATAAAATTATACATTAACCTTATTATTATTATTATTATTATTATTATTATTATTATTATTATATATTTGTTTCTCCACAAAAAGGTTTTCATTTGTATCCAAAGTGTATAGTGTACTATCAACCAAAAAAATCAACCATCAAAATATCAAATACGAGTAACTTTTAACTATTCTTCTTCATTCTCATCTACCAACACCTAAGAAAACCACTTTTACCAAACCATTGACTCATCTTACTTTCATCTTTTTCTTTCTTCTTATTTCTCCTTCTAACCAAACCCGAGCCATCTCAAATCCAACATCAACATCAGCTAAGAAAACCAAATCAAATCATCTGCCAAATCCCGTTCTTCTCCATGTGTGGCTGGCGGTGTGGGTATGTGGCTGACGGTGTGGGAGTGTGGCTGGCACGGTGGGTGTGTGTGTGTCTTTCCTTTATTCTCCGGCGACGGTGGTGTGGTTGTCTCTTAGATGTTCTCAAAATAGTCTTACGGTCTCGACATCTTCTCAATCGATTGTGGTTACCAACTCATATGCCAAAAAGAGGTCGTAAACATCTTACCTAAGCTTAAGTATGGGACAACCTTATATTCACTTTTGTCATAATATAAATAATAAAATATCAGGTAAAAAAAATACTTTGAATTTTCAAAAATTAAGATACCTCCCATATACTTTATAAAGTGGTTTAGGTATAAATATAGACAAAAGTGAATATAAGGTTGTCTCATATCTAAGCTTAGGTATGAAACTTCTCACATACTAATATTTTAATATCTTTTGTAAAATATTTGGGCCCAATGTATTTTAATGATTAAAAAACAAAAATGTGAAGAGTTCCATGCCTAAGCTTAGGTATAAAACAGTCTTACATTCACCTCCTTCATAAATATAAATGAAGTTATATCAAGAAATGATTTTCCTTTCTTTGGAGTTTCTTTAGCTTCAACTTATGTGATTTTAAACAAATTAGGGTAATAAGGAACAATATTATCTTCCTTTACTTGTTTGTCTTCATTCTTTTATATCAATTACACACAATGTTTTAAAAATCGGACCGGACACTGAACCGCTTTCATAAAATTTTACCGGTCGGACCGGGTTTTTAAAAAATATATATTTATCAAAGTAATATCAAAAGAATTCTAATTTAAACACAATATAAGTTCAATAATATTAAGTTCTAGTATCTATTACCCAAAATAAAACCATATTTTAGTACAAAAGTCATAATCTAAATAAGTCCTAACACCAAATATTCAATATTTAAACACATTCAATATTATCCAACATCAATACATAAAATGCAAATCATCATCTTATTATAACTTGAAAATATATAAGAATACCGTCGTATTATATATAATAAAAAAGAGTATCTTGTTGTGAAACGCAATGGTGGTGGTGGTTGGCGGATTTAGCTATGGTGGTTGGAAGAGTTTGGAGGTTTGAAAAAAAGTGTGAAAGCTGAAAATGGGGATTAATGTTGGAAAGTACTCCTCAAAACTAAAAAAAAAGTGGGTTTGACTATGTTTGACCAATTCAATACTCGTTTGATCCGGTTCCGGTTCCGGTCAGACCGACCGGTTCGGGCGGTTCAACCCGGTTCACTATCAGGTATCCAACCGGTGGCTATTGAACCGGAATTCTTAAAACATATTCGAACTAAGCAAGTAAACTACTTATTTTCATTGTGTAGGCAAAGCGAGTTGCATGTTTCGAGCTAGCAAAAACATGCTCAACCCTATTAACATTCTTAGTTACGTTTGCCCTCACATGAAAATGTTTGTTTTTTTTTGTTGGCTTTGTTCTCAAACAATGATAATTCAATATAAAAAAAATAAATAGTGGTGGACCTATTCAAATTCCCTCTTTGGTCCATATGTGTCTTTCCTTGCTATTTACTTTTTCTTTAACAACTTTCATTAAAAGAGCCATTTAGCAAGACATTAGGAGTAGCCAACTAAACACATCCAAATAGTTCACCCAGATAAACTATACAAATAGAATGAAAAAAATTACACCATGTTGTCCGCATGATATGCTCCAATCTCGATCTGCTATTTATCCAAAGATGAGCGAGAGATTTAACATCCTTAATCACCTTGTGCATTGACATCGAGTTGTTTGCGAAGATCGCCTCCTTCCTTGTTATTTACTTGTATGGACATGTAAGTAACTAAATATAATGAACAGCCCCAGTGATTAACATGCGCAGAAGGCTCAATTGAGCAGGACACAAATATTATACAGGCACCAATTTAAATGATCCGCATTAGAGGTGAGTACGGTTCGGTTTGAGTCGGTTTTTGACTAAAACCAAACCTATATAATTCGGTTTTTGAAAACTAAAACCATTGGTTTCGATTTTTTTGGTTTGGGTCTATTTTGGTTCGGTTTTTAACCACTTGTAGGTTTGAGCCAACTTGAGCTAGAAAAGTTTAAAATTTATACCCTATGATTATAGTACAATTTCAATCACTTTTTCAAACAATGTTAGTAACAAAATAAGTAGTACAAACTTCAAATGTTTATTTCAAATAAACTTCATATACAACTATTGATATCTTTTACGCGCTGTTTCGATATGCAATTTATTAGACCTAATCGAATTTGTTGTGTACTTTCACCTATAACATATAATTGATATTATTTTGTACAAAATAAATGTAACACCCAACTTTATAAAAATGTGAATTTCCAAAAATTTTAACTTTAATAATAACTCCGTTAAATAAATGCGG
>JAOXNX010000001.1:12237774-12256886 GCA_028566075.1 Solidago caesia | reverse complement strand
TAACTCTTTTAAAACACCCAAATGTTCATTTCACTAAATTTAGTGTATTTCCTTGTATTCCGGTATACTTTAGGCTTCATAAAATATAATAACATTTTTACGTCATAGATATCATCTTAACTTTAAAATATGTTACTTTTGAAAAACGGGATGTTACAAAGAGGCATGAGACACATATTTTGCAATATGTTAAAAATCGATTTTTTAATCGAACCGATTAGGTTTTTAAAAAATGGTTCATCCGGTTGAACCGGCTGGTTGAATTGGGTTGATTAGTCAGCCAAAAAAAGGGGAAAAACTGATCAATTCATCTTCAGCCGATTTAACTGAAAAACTTGTTTTTAAAAATTGCATATTTGAATTAGATTCCAATTTGGTGATGTCACATTGAGAATTTTGTGCGTTTCATGAATGGATTTCAGTCACCGGATATGAATACAAATTATATAATTATTGTTTTCATTATAACTATAAATTGAAAATAATAAGTCGGCTTTACACATTTTGAGTATTAAGAATTTTGTGTTGAGATGATACGATTGTTTTGTTTTTTGCTTTGAACTCTTAAATTAAGAATCCGGTTGCAAGAGTTTTAAAATTCCTCAATTATTTTGTATATATATAAACACATCCAACAATTCTAGAGGACCGGCGGTCAAAACAGTTATACAATCATTTTGTAATCATCCTTGAAATTTTTTTTTTTTAACGGCAAAAAGTATATTCTATATATATACGACCACTAGGAAATCACTAGGGTCCAAAAGATACAATTCTAGAGTTACAAAAAATTACAAAACCTGAAACATATCCAGAACTTTAACTGCAAAGGTCGTAAAAAGGTTGTAAAAAAACTTATGCCAATTACAGGAGACCCTAAGACATAAAAAAAAACCTCATCAATGAAGGCCGGACCACCGGTTTTCACTTTATGATGTTTTTGATACGACCCATACATGTTGAACATGTAAATCTTGTTATATCCCGTATCTCCTAGCCCTGTCTTAAGTAGTATTTGTTTTCTATCAATAGACTAAAATACTAACATGTCATTTTTCTATTACGAAGTTGTCATTACAAAAATCATTCCTATCTATTACAAAATCTAGGGACTATGGTGTAGGGATGAGCGAAAATCTAGAATTACCGAACATGTACCGATGGTTTCCGGTTCGGTTTTCGGGGCCCGTTTTGGTGGTATTTGCTTTCGTTATCATTCGGCTCGGTACTAGAAAACCGATTTTAGATACCAAAACTATGAAATATGAAGAAGTATGTATTACACTTCTAAAATCCAACCAATTGTCTAATCGATTCGGGATCGGTATAGAGTTTGGGAGGAACTCGATATCGGTACGGTTCGGTTCTGTACCTAATACCATCCCTATTATGGCACATGACGAGTAGATTGGGGACTTTGGAAACAAAGCACTTGGCTTGCTTTCCTTCTCGCACTTAACCCCCCTTTCTCGACTGATTGGATATATACCATGGGTGTTGGGAATTTTTTTTTTTAAATCATCTTTTGGTAGTGTATCCGTGAATATATAAAAAAAAACTGATTATTGTTGGAGATTTTTTATTATAAATCTTAACCGACCAACCCTCACTGACGAGCCGATGATGAGGCGGTGCCAATGGGCTCATAACCGACGAGCTCATCGGTTTCAACTAACGAGCACCGTCAGTAATGCTTATGTATATTTTTAAGGTGGCCAAGGTTGAAAAATTTTATTCATCATTTTCACATGTTTTTTTAAGAAAAATTTATGTTTGGCAATGCTGACAAAAGTTCTAAATATTACTTTTATAGTTTTATCTTATGAGTCAGTATTTTGTTAAATAATTTTATTCGACCATTATTCAAATCCATATTGTTAATCAAAATTTTTTAAATAAATAATTATTAAAAATTATTATTAATTAGAAATTTTTAAATTAATAATATGGTGGTGGTCACTTTGGAAATATAGAAACCATGTTATTCATCGGGTTAGTGACGAATCATGTGACGACGTCTTCCAAGCTTTTGTTTCTTTATCTTACTTTTGGATTTGAAATCAGGATATAAAATCTAGTTTATCTTGGCCACTTTGGGCAACGAGCTCTTCATTTTTATTGTAATTGTATTTGTTCCTTTATTGCTCCGGTGTCTTGTCGGAGTTTGGTATTAATAAGATCTCAGCTGTTAAAAAAAAAAAATGATTTCTAAGAAATCGGTTCACGGTTGCTATCATTGTCAATTCACTAAACATTTCTCGTGACATTGTAAACCGTAAGTATAAATTCAATAACTTAATGTAAGAAAGTTTTCTTTCTAAGTTAAGATGTATTCCACCATTACAAGAATAGTCGACAATATCATGACTAATTTTGTTGTTTTGCTTTTTATCGAGTCCAGTTAATGTTGATAGTCTCGATAGTAGTTCTTTTACCCAAGTTATAGTAATACTACACTCATGCCCGCGCGATGTGGTGGAGATGGTGGTAGCGGCGGCGGTGTGGTAGTGGTGAAGGGCGGTGGCGAGTAGTGTAGGTTATTGATGTAAAAGAGGGTAGTTTAGTTATTTTAGGAGTTGGGGGATAGATGTTGTAAATTATTTCACTAGGGTATTTTTGGTAGATCATGAATGTTAGGTGGCAGGAGTGTTGAATATAGAAGGGTAATTTAAATAGATCAACCCTATAATTTGAGGAAGGAAGGAGGGAAAAGCTATTGATGCTTTAGATAATAGTATAGATAATGACCTTTAACAATTTGAGGCCCTAAAAGAATAGTGGCCATGCGCGGATGCACTTGCTGCAATATCTAATATCCTCTATTGATGTTTGATTGCTTCACAAAATTAATTGGTAGCTATAACTTATATAAGCTATAACTTATATAACTAATGTTTGTAGCTAGAGCTTATATAAAACTAGAAGGTTAAACTTTTATTCGTATTATTATAAATGTTTGACAAAGTAATTAAAACTATAATCGCAACACGTATAATTTGTACTATATTATAAAGCATATGACACGAGTCTTCAAATTTAAGTTTTTAAGTATTTTTATAGTTATTCTATCTAATCGTTTCCATTTATAAAATTTGCCAAAATTCATAATTTTTATATTCTCGTATGTTAGATTGTTAGATAACCCGGCGGCCGGCGAAGCCGTTCACCCGGCACACCACTTGTTTCACGTATTAATTAAAGTTTACGGATTTCATTTTTGAATTTGATTTATATCGAAGTTTAAATTTTTCTAAAAACTCATTCAACACCGCAAATTATGTAGGTACACTTTGATGCGGGTCCAAGTGTGGAAGAAAAGGCTATGATGTATTTAGAGGCCCAAGATAGAGCTACTAAAGGTGTCTCACTAAAATGAGCATAACTTGAGCTACAGAGCTCCGTTTTCAGCGTATGACCACTCGAAACGACCACTAGAATGAGGAGCACGTTTCTAGAAACAGCCGTAGGCGGTTTCGGTCAGCCTTCGGGCCCTTTTTCTATGAGTTATTGGACTTTTTAGACTTGTTTTCGGTTTTGTTGGACTTTTATTTTGTCATAACTTTCGGCCCATTCATATTTTTAGGCCCATTCGAATTTTGCTGCTCTTTTTATATTCATGTAAACCTAAGGAGATGATCAGTTTATGTATGAAAATCACTTTTCTCCCTATGACATTGTGTGTTAGTGTGTGACTTTCCTAATTTCCGGTATTCTTTTTGAATCAACGATTATTTTATAAAAACCAAAAGTTTGTATACTCTTTATAAGCTCATATAAACTTTACGCCAAATATACAAATGTAAAGGGGTAAACTGGAAGCCTTTCTCTGTTGGATTACTCGGGGACGACGAGTCATTTTTTGACTCAATAGCAGCCTAACCGTTTTATTTTTTGTATCCGTGGCTGGTTTCAACCATTTCCCTGGCTACCACCAAGATATTTGCCTAGAATAGGATTCGAACCTAAGACTACTGGTGAGAAAAACATGATCAGTTGCCGGTAAATGTAGACTTTCTTTTTAACCACAGGAAACAGATTTAAAGGTGGCCGTTGTGATTTTAAATATATACCATTCCTTTTTGCCGGCAAAAATCTAGTTTGAAAGTTAGTTTTGTTCATCAACTTGTGTTCTTCAAGATGCTAACTAATCTTCAAGCCTACCTAGCTTCCTCTTTGCTTTCATAGACACACACACAATGAGAGAGTTTGAATTGTTAGTTTGTTTTACGAGCCATCCACAAAACCATTTATTTACTTTCTCCACGTACATCAAGATTCTCTGCCTATCTTTCTATTCTTTGCTTTTCACAAGCCAAGAATATATCTATCTATCTCTATTTCTCTATCTCAAAACTCTACCTTTCCTTTCCCCATCAGAGATTCCCTCCCTTTTTTCTTTCTTTTGAATTTTTTTCTTCTAAACTGTTACCTTTCTTATCATCAATGATGCCATTCTTCTTCTTCTCATTTCTCTTTCTCATTTCTCTCTTTGTTACCTTTCTTTTTTTCTTTTCTTTTTGAGACACCCTTTGAGTTGCTATCGCCATATTAGTCCTTTTTCGGTTTCAGCATTTGTCTTTACGTCTTCTTGAAATCCTCGTGGCAAATCTATTCATTCGATTATGACTTCTTCTGGGAATGTTAGCCACCTCTCCCAGCCTTGTATCTACGGTATGAAATAAAATGAACATTATTTTTGGATTAAAATGTTTTATGATTTCTTGGTTTTGTGATTTTACTTCAATGCAATGCTTGAGTGAATTTAAATCTAGAATTTTCTAAAAGAAGACAAATGGTTTCTTCTTCTACATGTAAAGTGTAGTTTACCATTGTGTTTATATATATGGATAGTGTAGAGTTGATATATAATAATGTAACCTAAGTTTTGAAACCAGGAGGATTTGTTACTTCAAACGCAGAAAGGAAGTCTCGGTTTATGAAATGGTTGAGTAAGCTTTTCAAAGGCGGGTCTACTCGTGGTGGAAATCCTCATCCCCAGTTTATGGGAGACGAGAGTATGGTATTGCGTGCTCCAGTTAGATCCTTGGTAATACCATCTTCCCTTGTTTGTATTCGTGGGAATATATACAAAAAATGTGAACTTTGTTTTGGTTTTTATTATCGTCTCCATTAATGTAAGAAATCCATTTAGGATAATCGCTCAAGGAGTGACAAAGAGAAAGAAGAATTAGATCGAGCCATTGCCCTATCTATGGCCGAAGGATTGAAGAAACCAAATGGTAAGATATTATCATTTTGACATCCTAACTCCTATTTTCAAATTCAGTCAAGGCATTTCGATTTCTATGAACATTTTCTGTTTGAATATTTCTCAGGGTATGGCTGGCCGACAAGCAATGATGAAGATCGTGCAAAATCAGTTCAGGATGACTATCATCCATCATATCCTCGAAATGTACCTAATGAATATAATCCAATCGTATATAGGTACTTACCTCTTTCCTAATTGTCTGCGTATTTTACAGAATGAGTGGACAATTTATAATGTAAATTTTCTATGCTTACCTATGATTGCAGAGTGTGTGGTGGCTGCAACCGGGACATCGGTTACAGCAATTACCTGGGATGTATGGAGACTTTTTTTCATCCAGAGTGCTTCCGATGTTGTGCTTGTGGTTACCCAATCACGGAACATGAGGTAAGTCTTTGGTTTGAGCTTATTTTTGAATGTTCATAAGGTCAGATGATGGTGTTGAATGTCTTATTATCGCCAGCTATCTTATTAGTTTTTTCTGTTGATTCAAGTTCTCTTTATCAGGGAAAGATGCATACCATAAGTCCTGCTTTAAAGACATGACTCATCCCAAATGTGAAGTCTGCTTTCAATATGTAAAAACTAACTTTCACTTGTCTTCATTCCTAAAACAGGATTATGAATACTAAAGATTATAGATAAATTATTTTCAGTACAAAGACTATAATATCAACATTTGTTTTTGTAGATTCCCGCAAATGGAGCTGGATTGATCGAGTATCGATGTCATCCATTTTGGTCCCAAAAGTATTGTCCTGAACATGAGCATGATAATACAGCTCGATGTTGTAGTTGTGAACGATTAGAGGTATGGTTTCTTGTGATATTGCAAACATTTATTTATATAATTTATCCATTTCGACATTTGCTCTAAAATCAACTCATTTGTGAGCTCAAAATCATCTTCTTCCGTCTGAAACCATATAAGCAAGACCCACTATATGAATATTTGATTTTTGTACTATATACAATATACTTGACTTTCGAGTTCCCCCATATTCACATTTTATTTACTTATTGATCTTTTGATACCCTGCAGTCTATGAATGCACGATACATCTCTTTGGGAGATGGACGCAGTTTATGCCTGGAGTGCATGGAATCTGCAATAATGGATACAGGTGACTGCCAACCGCTTTACCATTCCATTAGAGACTTCTACGAGGGAATGAACATGAGACTTAATCAACAAATTCCCATGCTTCTCGTTGAAAGACATGCCCTTAATGATGCTATTGTCGGGGAGAAAAATGTAACTAACCGATTCTTTTTCTTCATATATTTTTGCTGCTGGATTTTTTTTGATTTACAGTCTCATGCTTGCAGGGCTTCCATCATTTGCCTGAGACAAGGGGTTTATGCCTTTCTGAGGAGCAGACTGTTACAAGTGTACGCCTTTGGAATAACTTTATAGTTGTTGATTGTTGTTTTGCATATTCCACAGTAACACAATGCTCATTATATTATTGTTACAGATACAAAGAAGGCCGAAAATTGGTGGCCATCGGTTGGTAGGAATGAGAACTCAGCATCAGAAGCTAACCCGCAGATGTGAAGTTACTGCCATACTTGTTTTGTATGGTCTTCCAAGGTGATGTCATTATTACTAATCTTTAGTCACCTAGAAATGGAAATTTCAAATTATATTTATTAAGACGGGTCGATTTAGGTTGTGTTTTATTTTAAACGGCTCAAACTGAAAAGGTTTAGTTATAAGGGGAACGGGTCAGATGGGTCAATGGGGTCAAAGGGCTTAAAAGTCACCAATTTTCTTTTCTTCTGGGAAAGTCACGAGATCTATTGTTAAAGCATACTACCTCCTAATTGTTTATGCAAAAACTTTGATTTTATTTAATTATAATTAAGGTTTATATAATCATGACGATGTGACTGGTACCAAAATAATCTGAAAAATATTTAAAAGATGGACAAGTAACCCGACTCAGTTGGTACTAAAAATATATCTAAGTTGAACCTGCCCATCTTGCCACATCTATGCTTCTCATTCGTGAGTTCAACTCATTCATTTGCATTATGCACACTTGGGCAGAAAGTTTACAGTCTTTTTGGCAACTCAACTTTGCAGGTTACTGACCGGGGCTATTCTTGCTCATGAGTTGATGCATGGCTGGTTACGTCTTAATGGTAACTAAACAATTCTATATCTTTCTTTTAAAATACTGAAAAACAGACATGAATCTGGAAACGATAGTTATATATATGTATATATATATATATATTAATTTCCTGTTCAAATTTTTGGTAACAAGTAAATTTCTGTGTTTTGTTCTTTTAAGAATCCAAAAAAGAGAGCCACATATGAAACGCATTGGTAGTTTTCTCGATTTACCAGCAAAATTCTGTTTTTTGTTATGTTTGTTGATAGGTTTCAGGAATTTGAACCCTGAGGTAGAAGAAGGTATTTGTCAAGTGCTTTCATCTATGTGGCTCGAAGCAGAAATCATGCCTGGAACAAAAAACACGGGATCAACGTCTTCATCAACAACATCCTCATCAAAGAAAGGTGGAAAATCAAGAGTTGAAAACAAACTAGGTGAATTTTTCATGCATCAGATAGCCCATGATGCATCACCAGCATATGGAGGAGGGTTTCGAGCTGCTAATGACGCTGTTAATACATATGGTCTACGTAGAACACTAGACCACATTCACCTCACAGGAAGCTTCCCTTAGTGAGTTTTCGTGTCTTTTTTTTTTTTCTTTCTATATAAAATTATCCATCTTCTTTGCACAAATAGCTCTTGAGGATCAAAATGATCAAATGGCATCAAGTTTTTTCTGGGTCATTTGGAGTTAAATGTGCAAGAAAATGGCAGAGTTGTTCTTGATCAAATTTTAATAAACCTTAAAGCTGAACTGTTTCTGTAATTTTTATGGTGTATTTTGATCTATAATTATTTATGAACTTCTGGGATTGTAACCTCAAACTATATAGCTATGGTGTAGCATAAAGAGATTACCAGGAAATTTATTTATTTTTTAAGTTCTTGACGATGTTTCCAGTTTTATGTTATATGTTCTGTAACCGAATCTGACTCAATTTCTTCAGTTAATAGCTACATAGCTGTGTATGTAGAGATTATCAAAACACCAATTTGGTCACTAAAGAGTTGTTCTGTAAGAACAATACATCTACAAAATCAAATCTTCAATCAAACAACCTTCCTCATAATTAATCTGATTTTTAAAATAAGATAAAGATTTTTGAAAAATGATTGGCATAAAAATATGTCAAACAAGAAGATTCAGTTATGTGAAAAAAATCAACGGTGAAGATAAAAAGTGAGAATATGTTTAAGCCATCCATCAAGAACTGAACGAATTATTCGTGTTTTTAGGCATGACTATCATTTCTCCAACTCCTTGACTCTACGGGCCAAGAGTAATTGAACTGTTCAACCACAAATAGCTCACCAAACTGAACAATTCTACCATGATCAGTTGGTTTGAAATTAAGTTTTTCAAGTTAGACCGGAAGAGCCAAATTTCGATATACATATATATATAACAACATTTGTTTTGAACAAATATAATATGATGAATGATTCAAATTGTCATTTACGCACGCCTTTACAACCTTAGATCGACACAACTTCAAGAAACAGAACAGCAATTAGAATGTTTCATGCTGATATAACATTGATCGAAGTGACTTACATGGATTAAGTAATAACAACAAAAAATACATTCAAATCTCTTTACCTGCAGCCAAAACAAAACAAAACAAAATGCTCTAGCCTTTCCCTCTTCTTTCAATTCTTCCCCCTTTCAGTTTTTCACATTTTGTAACAACATGCCTTCGTATTCCCTTCGGTTTTCTTGTAAATATATATAAAACAAAAATATACATAATACATGCTTTTCCATCTTCACTTTAATCTAATTAGAACAGCATTTCCTTTGAGACTTATTGTCATAATCACCAACTTTTATGGTGGTAGTATGACTAGGAACAGAAGTAGTGGAAGATGCTGCTTCTTGAGCAGCCAATGCTTTTTTGCTAACAATCTTATATATATCCAACAAAATCATCTGAAAGGCCTTTTCAACATTGTATGCTTCGAGTGCGGAAGTTTCTAGAAACACAAGCCCTTCTTGCTCTGCTAACTTTTGACCTTCAGCTTCTTGAACAGCTCTATGATGGTTCAAATCAGCCTTGTTTCCAGCCAACATGATGACAATGTTAGAGTCTGCATGGTCCCTCAGCTCCCTTAGCCAGCGTTGCACATTTTCAAATGATTGGGCCTTAGTTATGTCATAGATCAATAGGGCGCCCACGGCTCCTCTATAATAAGCACTTGTGATGGCTCGATACCTCTCTTGACCGGCTGTGTCCCAAATTTGTGCTTTCACTATCTTACCCTCAACCTGCATTATATTTATCGTGAAGTTAATTTGCCTTTTCCAATTATATGCAATTTATAATTGATGTCGTTATAATACGCCCCTCCTGTTTGAAGGTATGCTAATTATATATCACGATCAGACAATCTATAATTAAACAGGCCGGTTTGTGGAAGCTTGTGTTTATATGCCCTGTTTTTCGGAGCTGTTGATTATAATAGGATATTCCGTCCTTTTAGCGTATGGCAAATTGTGATTATCTAAGAAACTAGAACTTTTTGGAGGACTAGTAAGATTCAAATTTGGTTGCAAAGGACGTTGGTCAACAAATCCATAGCAAAACCAGTATGTCCGGGTTTGAGAAACCCGGACTAGCCTTTTCCTCCATAACTCCGGGTTTACTAGTCACGAACTCATGCCTAAGTTCAGCTAATATTGGCTTTTGTTCAAGTCGATCTGGTTTGTTACCCACGGACTTACTTTGACATTAAATTAATAAACAAATTAACTTAAAAACACAAGATGCCATACGAACAAACAGACTTTCTCATACACCGGGTTTCACCAACCCGGTCTTGAAACTAAATTAAACCAAATGAATCCGGGTTTCACAGACAGGGACTTCAAGCTAGTATTAATTGGATGGCAGGTGGACGTTGGCTAAAACCGTGATTCATGAAATCATGATTCGTAAAACCGGAGTTATCTAAATGTATAGTCTGGGTTTCCAAAACCTGAACTTACTAGTTTTGCAAATAGATATGTTGACCAACGTACTCTACAAACAGTTCCAAAAACTATCGACTTCTCCAAAAAATTAAAGAAACTAATTAGATTAAATGACTAAATTTTAAAAGTTTATGAAAAACAAGAGGCATCTTGTGAAATGGTAAGAAAATCTCTTACCCTGGCCTTTGATAAACATACTCATACTTGTGGCAGCATGTTTGAAGATATGACTACAAATCATATAATAAAAAGTTTTATATATTTATTCAAACATTAAAACTTAGTTATTTCAATCTTACCAGGGTAAAATCCCTTTACCAAAATAAAAAAGTCAACAAAATTTTGAGTATGAACATGTTATATCCACATTAAAACCAAATGGCCGGTCCTAAAGATTTAAGTGCCCGGGACGAACCAGGAAAAAAAGACCCATGGCTCCTAGCGAATTCAAATATTAAACAAATTTTTTTTTATAAATAACGACTAATGTTATTAAAAAAAAGTTGATGCCCTTAAAGAAAATTGGCCCTGGACGGGGTCGGGTTCGCCCCTCCCCAGGGTCGCCTCTAACAACCAAAATCTATTAAATAAATCGACAAAAGGCACAAACAAAACGATGAAAATTCCAACGAACCTGAAGAGTCCTTGTAGCAAATTCGACACCAATGGTGGATTTAGACTCCAAACAGAATTCATTCCGGGTAAATCTTGAAAGAATGTTGGATTTCCCAACTCCGGAATCCCCAATTAACACTATCTTAAATAGATAATCATACCCATGATCCACCTTATATGCCATTAATCCTTCTTCTCTCTACACTTCCCACAAACCTATAAACAAAGGTGATATATTATATCACAACAAAACTCCATAAAATGTATACATTTTTTTTTTCTTCCAAAAATAAAAAAATAAACTAACCATGCAAAAAGGGCTCAAAGACAATAATTATGAGATTAGAGGGTAAAGGATTGCAGAGAATGTAGAGAGAGAAAAGGTGATGAGATAGAGAAGACCAATAGTAAGAAACAGAAATACCGAACAAATGGGAAATTTAACGGGTAATTCACAAGAAAATAATCAGAAAAACATGGAAATGTTTCATGATGGTAATTAAGTTTAATTAGTATACCTTAATATATTTTCTATAAATAAACACCCCTTTACTTTGGCTAAATGAGGATCCTAGGGTGTCACTTTTATCAGAATTCAAATAATCTATTCGATCTAAAGGCGATTTGGATTAAACGGATTAGGTTAATCAGATTCTGGATTATAAGTAGGATTTCGGATTTTTATTCTGATTACACGAGTCGGTTTACAGATCAGTTTTATAATTTTTTTTATTCATCCAAATAGTAAGAATTTCATTAAATAATATATTTTATTTAGAGGTGTGTCTAATAGTATTTTGCTCTTGGTTAATTTTTTACTAGCTAATAAAATATGAGAAGTCATGTTATACTAGAATCCCTCCAACAAAATTTAAAGTTTTAGGGAGATTTGAAGTCTTAAACCCTTTAATAGCTTAACCCTAAAAAGAATTCATATCATCAAGTTCAAAGCAAGGGAATAAACCATTGAGCACACTAGTTGCTGGATCCGAATAACTTGAACCTTATCTGGTTTGGATTTCGGATGAATTTATATTAAGTCACTACAAGAAAAAAGAATTTAGGAGAATAATTCAATCCAAATAATCCGAACCTTATATGGTTTGGATTTTGGATGAATTTATGATAAGTCAAAACCAATTAATTTGATTCAAATAATCAAAAATCCATGTAATCTATTTGAATAAGTGAATAACACCCGTGGACCTAGAGTATGAGCTACCCCTTGAAATCCAAAATTAATAAAGACAACTCTATAGTTTATCTGATTGATTCTTATCTTATAGGGTTAAATATTTTAAAATATATTTTAACTTTAGTGAAAATTTTACCATATGTATTTAACTTGGAACGTTTTCATTATGCATATGTATTCAACTTTTGAATATTATTAATTATTGTACGTATTTGATGACACTTTCGTAGACGTGTCCTCTACATAAGTTTCCACATGAAATATTGCTACTCCTAAGTTTGGGACTTAAATTTGATGTGAGTAACCAATTATATTAACATATTATATGGATATACTCTAGTTGTCACCTTGTAGATAATTACAAAGCTACAGCTGTACACATTTATTAGTAAATGGCCTTGATTAGTGGGAATTACCCAATATAGTTTTTGATGTATGTCATCAACATAAAACCCATAATTCATGATGAATAAAGATGATACATTCAAGTAAAGTCAAAGACTGAAATTGAAGAAAGCAATTGACTTACTAAAATGGAATCAGCAATCAATCTAAAAGATTGGGAATTATTCTAAGTATAGGATAAACAAGTCTGACAAATACTTGTTTATTCATTTAGAAACACGTATAAAATATCTTTTTGTAAGTCAAAAAGAGCCTAGGTTGCAAAAGAAAAAAAAATATGCCCACGTATGTAGTCATATGTTTGACTGACACAAAAAGACAAAGTCATTTATGTTATGAATAGTTATGTAAGAATGCTTGTACAACATTTTTTTCACTAAAAGAGCTAAGGAACAAAAAAGACTTGTTAGAAGCATTAAAGTCTAATGTACGTACTTAGCCATGAAAATGTTGAGACATAAAAGAATGTCAACATCCAAGGAGTCTCGAAGCCTTTGCAAATTGTTCTATAAAAGGCATGGTCAATGAAGAGTAAAAACACCAATTTATTAGCATTCATATTCTAGGCATTTATTATACTATAGAGTACTTACTCTACATTCCTCATCAGCAACCCCTGAAGTTAGTTCTTTACGCATGAGTTATTACAAGCGTATAGGTTCTTCACTAGTGTGTCTAGAGTGTTGATTTGTCATTTCAAGCTAGAGTATTAAGTTAGATTTATTCTACTTGTTTACACAATACTCTTGGAATTCTTTGATTTAATCAATAAGAATTATATTTTGTAAATAAACACTTTTGTTTTATTTTGTCATTTACTTGCATTATTAGTGTTGTTTTAGAAAAGTACTTAAGAAACCAGAACCACACATGTATACAAGTTGTCGTGTCATCAAAAATTACTATGGAGTACATCCAATGATAATACTTGAAAGGGTAATACACAATTTTTGGACTTAAAATTGAATACATTTTCCAACACTCCCTATCCCATATGGGCATGAGAAGAGATTAAATAATAAGAGTATTGTTAGTTAGCGTTTATTCTCTAAAAGCACAACATGCCCAGTGTCGTGCCTTCTGTAACGACTGGTTAAGGGGGTTTCCCTCCCCCGTGGTTCCCTGACTTCGTGGATCGGTCGCTAGTGACTGCCTGCCCAATTGGATGTAACGGCTAGCCGTCCCATGACACGAACGTTCAAAAAAAAAAAACATACCTTTTATTTTATCTCTTACGTGACAATCTATTTTTTTTAGTTATTTTAAAACAATCTACTTTCACTTTTTTTTTTTTTCTCTCTTCTACCCCATTATGTTAAAGGCTTCTGTTGAGTCCTAAGTCTAATGTGAAAATTTGTTAATGATAAAGCTATAAATATTTAGTTTTGATGTACTTCAAATGTTAATCACCATTCAACACACATACCACTTAAGATACATGGTCTACCAAAAATACCCTTAATGAAATAATTTACAACATTTATCCCTCAATTCCTAAAAAAAACTAAACTACTCCCATTACATTAATTACCTTTACATTAATAACCTATACTACTCGTCGTCGCCGCCAGTCGTCACCGCCAGTTGCCGCTGCCATCTGTCGCTGCCACAACCTACACTACTTGCCTTGCCGCCACCACCACCCGCCAACCACATCGCCGTTACCACCGCCGTCACTACCATCGTCGTCTCATCACACGAGCATCTGTCTAGTTATTATCTAAAAATTCAGGGTATTGTTACAACTTATCCTACCAAAATAAAGTATTCCTCCCATCTTTCACTTCACTACCAAAAAAAAAAAAGAATTGAAAAATCTGCCCCCACCCCCAACAATCAAACCACGCAACTTGATTATGTTTCCTCAACCCCTTCCTAACTCCTCCCCAAACCTCCATCCCAAGTTCCCAACGATAAATCTTTAATCTTTAATCTTAATAAAAGAGGATCTCAAATTTAAAAAAAAATAAAAATTGCCAGGTGATAGTATTTCCCTTTTCCTGAGCTAACCTTCCGTCGTAACGTATCTCTTAACATATCCCTCCCTTCTTGAAAATATACATTAAATTAAATTAAAATATAAAAGAGAAGTTCCCCCTAATGTTATTCTTCAAGGCAAATCACACAGTTTGATCCCCATTTTTTTTATAAAGAATACTCCAACTAATTATGGGTGTTTATACAACGAACAACATCCTGATTTTACTCATCCAGTTTTAACTTTTTTCTTACTATAAAATTTAAAATTGATGGCTTCATCCTTCACTCTTTCAGATTGTTGGTTAAACGGGCAACTTCCTTCCAATTTCAATCAAGGGTTTTCATCTTTTAATTATAGGGTTCCTTTTAATTATTATTATTATTCAGCTTCTATCTTCGTAATTAAATGCAGAATTTGGAACTTCATACTTTTATTTTTGGGTTGAGCAAACTATTGTTCAAGTATAATGTTTGGCTAAGTAGAATGAGCTTTGCTAGATTGAACATGGCCGGGGAAAAACCTTAAATATGGCAGTAGTTCAATTCTCAAGTACATAAATGTGATATATGTAAGATATGTTGATTCTCATAAGAAGGTAGCTTTATTTTGCTTCATCTTTATAAATTAAGTTGTACATATTACTCAATGAAAAAAGGTATATGTTTAAGCATAAAGTTACACCTATTCGGGTATAAGATTACACTTAGGTACGGGGGTTAATCCTAGATCTATAAGGTGTAATGGGGGAGATGATGTTGTTGCTACTTCGGGTGGCGATTCCCAATTGGTGACCACAAGTGTGACACCACAGGCAGAAGTAGGCTAAGGAGTGAGTGAGAGAGTAGGGAGGAAGAGAGAATAAGGTCCTATCGCTTGATGCCATGGTCTTGTATTTATAGGGAACTATGATTTAGTGATTTGGGTCATTGGCCATGCTTGGGCCTAAATCAAGCCCATGACTTAACAGGCTAGGGTCATGTTCAGATCTGGAGGCTACGTCAGGAGCCTCCATGGAGCAGCCATGATCAAGTCCGGAGGCTAAGTCAGGAGCCTCCATGGAGCAGCCATGCTCAAGTCTGGAATCTACTTCAGGAGCTGGAGCCTAATAGCCTCCATAGGGTAGAAGAGATATCATTATCCCTAAGCTATTGCGGAGATGGTACATCATCACATATCAGGTTGATCATCCACTAAAGAAGGAAGTAAAAGGATAAAAGTAAGAAGTTTGACCTGGAAATGTGTGGACAACTAGAGAACTTAATTCCCTTCCTGCTCGCTAACTACTAATGCGAGTATGGACCGTGAACATGACTTCACTTGATGAAGCTGATCGAGCCGCATGCATGCAAGCTAATTAAGTAGCTCTCTGATGCAATAAATATACAACATAACTTGATGAAAATATATAATTAATGTAAGAACCACATGCAGCCAATCATTACTCGTTTCCAAAACAGCTCAAGAAAAGAACCACTGACAAGTTGAGAGATCACGAAACGTACTCAAGATAATTTCAAAGCTGGGTGATACCATGCATAAAGGGTGTTCTATGATTTGACAACTAACCTTCGATGAAAATATAACAAAAGCGCTTGGTTTCCTTGCAGAGTGCTTATGTAAGTAAACATATGTGCACATACTAGCTAGTAAGAAAGATGTATTTTGATACGACAGCTAGCTAATTCCATCTTACATTGTGACTGCATACAAACTAGGCAACACCGTAAGACGGAAAAAAGGTGTTATTTTCAAATTTGTCCCATCATCATTTCGGTGAGTATACTAATATACAAGTGTCGATTAAACAGAAAAAAGTACGGTTTACGACCATAATGCATGTAGAATATCGTCTCTTCATCAAGTGGTCCTATGTAGATGCCAAAGCTAGAATCCAGATCGAACAATACTTTTTTTTTCTTTATATAGAGGGGACATATTATTCTTTCCTTCATCAGATCCACATTTGCCATGGACCTTAACTCTAAAAGCATGAATAAGATGTACGCTATTAATTGTATTTTTTGCAATTTGAAGCAATCTAAATAATTGTAGCCTTTGCCATGTATTCCACGAATGGCTAGACTGTACCGATTGTTATCATTTTTTTATTTTTTGTAATGGGCAAGTTCTTACATGGTGTTGGCATGGGATATCTAACATAATAGCCGGTACAGGATCCCTCAGAACTGATCCGGACAATCCAGACAAATGACAGTTGTAGCCAGAAAAACATCAACCACCGACGGTCATCAGAAGTAACTGGAGAAACTCGGGAACACTACTAATTTGGATAGTCAACTACTATAACCTGGCAGAAAATTACATGGGGAGGACGGTACAACGGTTACCAAGAACAATTACCCAAAGTCATTACTATACCAAGTCATGGTCCAGACTTGGGACGTTCATTATCTCATTATTCTCATATCTACCACTCAATATATAATCTCTGATCATGACACTAATATCCATATACAAATACATATCATGTCTGAGCCTGATCAAGGGAAGAACTCCCTCCTCCACTCGGCGAGGCTGACCTTGTATTATGTGTTCCAGTTGCAGGCTGAACCAAGAAGATATCATTGGATCAGCAGTCCAGCAGACATTCCTTACTTCAAATAGAATCTTCTTTGATGATTATTGATGGTGTCAACATTATCTTCCAAGAAAAGTGCATCTGGAGCATGAATTAGTCTCCAAGTAGATAAATTACCCAACGAAGCCTTCAAGCCGATGAACCAAATAAAATCATTGACATATATACATAATTACATACAATGCAGAAGAATGTTGCACCACATTACATATTTTTCCTTCCAAACTATTTTTTGACCTGCCATCTAGTTGCATAAGTCGCTGCATGAATCACATACTTCACAACAACAATTGAGACATTCAAAACAAGCAAGAGCAGTACAAAGTTGTGTGAGAGCAACGGCACATTGATCATTCATTCGAGAACACGACTGGATGAAACCCATGCAACAACATCGATCAAGAAAGATACCCCAGCAAGAGGAAGCCGCCTGCATCATCATTCCTGCGGGCTCATTTAGCTTCAACTCTTCTATTCCAGGAGGTAGATTATCAACCGTTGCCATCAAGTTACCAAATCCAAAACTTATATTCTTCAGGTATATGATCTTGTGATTCTCCAACTTTGGACATTTCTGCAACTCAATTTATTTGAGAGAAAAAAAATGTTGCGAGACTTAAAAACATTGAGTTGAATTATGATACACATCATATAAATCTTGCCTTTCACAAATACCTCATCTGATTGAACTGAATCAACAGCTGGCTTTACTTTGTCACTCTGAACTAGGATTGTACGAGTATATTCACAAGGAACCCCCAATTGTAGGCTCATTTCTGCGATCTAAGAGCAACAGAATTAAAGTTGAGTAAACATAAAGATGTGATCACCCCCAATGTACACAAAGAAAAAACAGACATTTAGCATATAAACTTGAAAGAGTACATGTAGTAGAAAATGACTTGGTCATGTTTTCGTTGTTTCTTCATAAACATGTGTTATCAGTTCTTTAAAACGCATTGAGAAAAAATTAAGAGGGGACTTTAAAAGTAATTAGCGGTAAACATTCTTCTTCACACTTTATGAGCCTATTCATTCTTTAAATGTAATGAGCAAAAATTTGCCTTGTCAGAAACAAAAGAGCATACCTTCTCCTCTAGCTGTGTATTTTGGTCGAACCATGCATGTGCTGTGAGCGTATCAATCTCCCTTTGCGCACAGACCTGAGAAAAGAATTAAAACATTATTGGAGCACTATTACTTTAAAGGTCTCAGCCCTTATGAGTTCACGATAATAGGAAGAATTGGTGGGTTAATCGGGTTTGTTCACGGGTCACATGGGTCACGCCTCATATAGGATACTGGTCAACAGAATTATATATAAAAAAAAGGTGTTGAGTGGGGTCTAAGCCAACATTTGGTATCAGAGCCTAGGGCTCGTAAAGAAGGAGACACGGTTTTAAGAGTCGTCACGGGAGGAAGAGAAGCCTTTTCTGCGGGGCAGATGCAGCAGCAACCAGGGAAGAAGGCAGTGTTTTCAGGGACTGTCTACAACAGTATACGATGCGTTGTTCGGGTCAGATGTTGTAGGGTGAGACGGGGAGTACTGTTGAGACGACCAGTGGCGGATCCAGAAAAACAGTATATAGGGGGCATAAATAGAACTACATCCAATAATATGAACGAGTCTGGTAACATGTAAAATAACTTCACGTCAAATAATTTTGTTAAAAAATGAGTAGGATCAAAATAAGATTATAACCTCGTAAATGAACATATTTAGATATTAGATTTGAAAAAGGGTAAATGGGTGGGAACCCTCTAGTCCCATGTAACGTATTTGTACCCAGAGCGCATACCGCATAGAACTCATGCCCAGTAAGTCACCATCCTCACACATGGATCACAAGCAGTGTTGCAAATATCGGCCGTATCGGCCGAGATATCGGTATCGGTATCGGTATCGGCCATCAAAGGATACGATTCGGCTGGTATCGGGTCAAGTATC
>JAOXNX010000001.1:12143321-12155428 GCA_028566075.1 Solidago caesia | reverse complement strand
TGTAAATTAGTTTATTAAGGGCAAATTGGGTAATTCCTTATAATACTTTGGGTTCATTAAGGGCAATATAGACATTTTGCATGTTGTAACTTTCAACATGGGGGGATAATTTTTAATATGTAGTATAGATAATACTCTTATTCTTTTACTAAAATGGTTTAGGAGGTTTTTTGCATTAAATTACACCTTGGGTGACTGTTGACCCGTTTGTCCCGTTCGACCCATTTGACCCTCTTTTTTGTAGTTGAATTTATTTATTTTACCTATTTGGCCCATAAGAGATAAAACGTAGCCTGAATCGTCCATTCATATATGGATTGAAGTTGCCATCTCTACTTACAAGGTTCTTTTTGCATATATATATTTTTCTAAGTTATGATGGGCATGCAAATACAGATTCTTTTCCTACTTTAGGTGATTTTTTAAACTGTGATGTGCATACATATACAGTTTCTTTTTAAGGTTAATCCATCAAAACACATCAATTTCACTGACTGCAATGCCTTCCGGCTGTCTGGGAATGTTTAGGTCAACATAAGGGACCACCACTAGTATAATAAAGTCAGGGTAAATTGCTATGAAACAGTTAGAAAATAGTGGAACAGATACTAAAATAGAAAGTCCAAGTAAAATGATTGAAGGTTTATTATCTATAGTTAGAAGTCACTAGAAAAAAATGGTTTGTAACAATAGGAGATGGTGATGGCCCATGGGCCGACATAGATAAAACTATAAATCCCTAGTTATACTAATCCCATAATATAAATTTGCAGGGAACCAATTAGCATCTGTTCTTCTTTTACTCTTTAATTTGGAGAATAAATATCGATCATTGCAAACTTGCCACAAGCCACATATAGGACTGACTGTTGCAATACATCTCTGATGAACCAATTGATAAAATTTGAAGTAACAATCTTTAATTTTTGGAGATGTGCATGATAGACTCGTTATCGCAATGCATCTCCAACAATGCAATTGACGAATCCCCAAAATCTGTCTGCTAAATGATGAACCAATGACAATTCATTTGGGTATGTCCCGCCCAGTGTAAAGGAAACCCCACAGGATAATACTTAAGATACCTCTAATCAATAAAAACATCATACGAAGAGATGAATTGATGTGCAACGTAATATGCTTTCGTGGGGTTAAAATAGTTTAACTTTTTTACAAGTCTCCTATATTTCCCTGAGTTTATTCTAGGAGTTTCACAATATCTAGATAAAGGTCGAGGTTTGGAACCATCTGAAATGGTGGTTCGTCTGTCAAGCGTACACTTGTCTTTCCCACATGCCCTTCCAACATCTGGTCTGACCATCTCAAAACTTCACAAATACTTTAGAGTATCTAGAAGATTATTCATTTGAAGCTCTTTATGGATAGACATTCAGAGCTTAATCCTTTCTGCATCAATGCCTTACTTGATAGTTGGAAACATGTCGAAAAAGTGAAGGTAACCATAACGCCTTGCTACTATCGAAGTAATCAGCATAGAAAACCACTAAGTTACTTAATCCCTTTTGTTATTGTAAGATTACAGAGTAATCATACATGCTAAGGTGCTATGAATCAATCCAAATGTCTGCATTCACGGAATCAAACTCAATGACCCGAGAGTTGATACCCATACTGAGTAATCATACGTGCTATGAATCAATCCAAATGTCTGCCGAACCTTTAGAAAGTTCTCGGAATCAAACTCAACGACCCGAGAGTTGATACCCGTACTAACTCGTGAATGACAAACCTAAGAGATTGTAGCATGCAAAGCTTTTAAAAACTGCAATCTTGATATCTTGTTGATGTGGTGGCCAATGGTGTATAGCTATGCACACGATGGCAAAATGATGAGATGTCATTTCAAACCAGTGCATCCATCAATTGTGCTTGCGTTTAAGTCATTACGGAAAAAACATTAAGCAGACGGCAACACCCCAAGAATCTATTGCTGGATTTTGCATAGTCTATGGGCTGTTTTAAGTATTGAGCGTCGATACATACAAAATACGACGATCAAACTCAAGGACAAGCTCCTGTGTTGACCGGTAGGTTTTGCTTGATATTTTAGAGTTATAAGTGGTGGTAGCCACATGGCCCACATATGATGGTGGGTGTGACACAACAGCAGCTGCAAGGATTTTATGGTGGCTATGGTAGATTCACAGCGGTTTGATGGCTGATTATGGGAGCGGCTGTCTATAATTTCAAAGAGATTACATCGTTTAAGTATATTTCTCAAAAGATGTCTCATGTCATTAAGAAAGTGATAGCCGGTATACCTGGACTAATCTACATAGATGTAATTAAAAACCCAGCCTTGTAGCCCTACTATTCTAATAGAAACCAGATGATAAAGTATCAAATGGCATGAAACAATATTGAAGGGCGCGGAAACCATATGAAATGGGGTATAAATATTACTAAAGGGTATTGAATTATACAAATACGTGACAATATGACTTGAAGTATCATGAATTGTATGTTATCTGTATCTTTTTAAAAACCTGATTTCATTCTTTCTTTGATTTTGCTATGAAGAAAGGAATAAAGGAATGTTAACGCTAACAAAAGATTGATAGTGCAGGCGGTTGAAGCAACTAAGAATGTAGAGTTGGGTAACAAGGAATTGACACAAGCTATCGATCGAAATAGCAGTAGCAGAACATTTCTTCTGCTTTTCCTAATTGTCCTTACTTTTTCCATTCTTTTTCTTGACTGGTATAGTTGAAACTCATACCAATCTGCTAACTTACATCCATATTTATTTATGATATTTCTATGAAACTAGTGCAGAAAATGAAACAGTTTTACTTCTGAACAGTTAAAAGAATGATGGTTTTCTTGTTGCTCTTTATTTTGTTTGGTTTTTCTTTTATAGAAAGGTTATGCAGCTTCATGTAGTGTGTGTCGATAGTGTTATTATATATGCGAGTGATAATTTGTTCACTGCAAGGTTTGTCCAACCAAGTGATTTGATTAGTAATCCAAAGCGTAATTTACCTAAATCTGGATGTTATTTAGAGAGAACAAAGTTTAACAGAGCACACATTGTTGGCGTTGAGACCTGAATCCGTAATTTTAAGTTCTCGTTGGGGTTATGTTGCTTTTTAACTCTGGATCCGGTGGGAACTGCAGGTTGAATCGGGTTGAACATGCGGATTGGACCGGGAAAACCGATCTTGGTTTTGTTTTAGTTTATTTTTTAAGTAGGAAAACATTTTTGCTTTTGTCCCCATATATCTCTTTGGTCATATAGTATTATGTAATGTAATGTAATTTACATCTTTCGTGTTGGCTATGAGATTGATTGGCAGGAGGGTCGATTCCCCTTTTGAAAACCTAGCCATGCTCTCTTCCAGAATGGAAGAAAATCATCCATCCATCTCCCCCATGAACGACCACTACTCCAGCCATCCTTCACCCATCTCCGATTCCTCACCCCTTTGACTAATGACTACTATACTGGTCGAACCGATGACCTGGTCTTACAGTTGGTTCTATTAAAAAGCTGAATTTTAAAACGTTTTTAAATTTATTTTTTAGAATTTTGAGGCTATGTTTATTTAAGAGATATAAAAAGACAATTTTCAGGGAAAATAATACATATAATTACATGAATTTTTCCAATTACTGAGATGAAAATACATATAAGACGAAAAAATAATGGATGAAAATAATACATATAATTACATGAATTTTTCCATTACGTTTTGAGCGGATGAAAATAATGGATGATACAAATGCCATTGCATAAGGTCATTAAAGTCGAAAAAGCTTTTAACTAAATTATTATTATTTAGTCAAAGTATAAAAATGTAAAATCATGTCTTTCAATTTAATGTCATTTATACACAACATAAATGACTACTAGAAGGGTTTGTTTGACGCAGAGTTCTTAGGAGCTTGATTTTATGATTTTTATAAGATAAAGTCATAAGCTTTGTTTATCGTATATAATTCTAAGAGCTTAAAAAAAATAAGCTCTTAAGTAGCTTTTGAATTATTTTTTTACATAAATACCCTTTAAATAATTGTATTTAATATTTTTGTTTTTAAATCGTTTGTTGTCCTTTTATGTAATTTTACATTTTTAAGTTCCGTTCTAGGTATTTCACCAAACACTTTCATACAAAACAAAAAAATTCAACTAGAAACTCTATACAAAAGCCTGCTCTCGCTGGACTTAATTTTGCCAACAATACCTTAAACGACTAAATACTAGATAAGAGTGGAGGAAACATGACCAAACATAATAAATGACTATATAGAACTTCAAAATTGTTTTTTTAAAGGTGTGAATTACTCGTAAATGTCGGGAGATCTAGCATACGTTGTTTTAACCGGGTCCGTCCTAGAGAGCCCCCTCGCAGAATAGATACCCAGTTTAAACCCCTCGACGAGAAACTCTATCACATAGAGATCTAGACGGGAATACTTATCCAGGCCCACCATAGGTGGAAATTAAATACATGTGGTCATCCCCAAATATGCTTAGGGTACGACTTGAACATGAGACTTCTTGTGAAGAATATGCCCCTTGCCACTAGACCATTTGGTGATGGTTACAACTTTAAAATTGTTGTTGTTGATATGTTTATTATACTTATAATAATCTTCATAACAAAACTTTTTAACACACAGTATCATTTTTATTTTTTACTTTTTTGGGTATAAAAAAAAAAACTTTTCGTAAAGGATGTTTTTGTTTCTAATCTAATATTCTACAATCTACTTATCTACATAATTATTGTATAAGTTGGGCTAAGAAATTTTAAAAATCAATAATCAATTGAGCCCAATCCAATCCAACCCAACCCAACCCAACCCAACCCAACCATAAAACTAAAAATACAGTCATCCTAACGGCCTAACCTAGGGTTTACTTACATACGGACATACGGTCTTTATTTTTGTATTTCATTCATTCAGCTCTCACGGTCGTCGGCTAAGTATTTTTTGTTGGTGGGCGAAAATGGTGAAAGGACGCCAAGGTGAACGTGTCAGGCTCTACACAAGAGGAACTGTTCTCGGTTACAAGAGGTCATTTTTTCCCCCTCTTTTATTTTTTATATTTATTTATTTTAACTATATCAATCAATGATTTTTATCAACATTTGTTATTTTTTCTGTAATATATTAAATTTGAAATAGGAAGATTTTTATTATCGGATTATTTTTAATTGCTTTTGTGAGTGTGTGTGTGTGTGTTTTTTTCACTTATTAAATAATTGAATAAGGGATAAATGCGCAAAATAGAGACGAACTTAATTGTAAGTTTGTTGCATTAAAAGTTAAAGTTTTATGATTTGATACATATGAAATAATAATAATAAATATAGTCTATTTGTTTGTATAATTAGAGAAGGTGTAGATGAATACGCGGTTTGTGTTTTTATGTAGTAGTAGTATACTAGTATATTGAAATATAAGAGTGATATTGATTAGGTCAAAGTCGAACCAGTACCCGAACACGTCGTTGGTTCAGATTGAAGGAGTGAACACAAAGGAGGAGGTAGCATGGTACCAAGGGAAACGTATGGCCTACATCTACAAAGCTAAGGTGAAGAAGGATGGATCGCACTATCGCTGCATTTGGGGAAAGATTACTAGGCCCCATGGTAACACTGGTATTGTTCGTGCCAAGTTCACGTCCAATCTTCCTCCTAAAGCCATGGTATTTATCCATTCGTAAATGATCATTGTAGTATTTTGTTTGTGTTTGGTCGTGTGTGTTTTTCCTTAAGTGTTTTCTATTTCGTTTGCAGGGTGCTAGGGTTAGGGTGTTCATGTACCCAAGCAACATTTAAGGTATTTTATTCATATATTACTATACCTTTTGTTACTTATTTTCGCCTTTGGATCAAGCTTTTTTTTGTGTGTGCTTTACGATCGAGTGAGTATTTTGATGTTTACATTATCATCTCCTTAACTAGATTTTACTTTAGATGATTTTTCTTTTGTAGAAATATAGCACACTGGTGAATAATGTTTCGGTTTTAAATTTAAATTTTCTCATGGTAAGACATTCCTTTTAGGTTTAGTATAAGATTGTAATAAGGATGCCAAGTTGCAAAGTTTGTTTATGGTTGTCAGATCGGATTGCAATACTTATTTGAATACTGTAGTTGTTTACAACATGTTATTGACCCAATTTTGCTATGTTAATTGGATACATGTCTTAATCTTAGCCTTGTATGTATATTTTTTTGGGTTTGCTGACATGGTTTGTACGTATGTTTGTTTTAGTAACATGTTTTGAGCATGTTTGTTTCAGAAAATGTTTTGAGAATGTTTGTTTTAACAAAGCATTTGACATTGTCTTAATTTCCAAATTTTAAGAACAAAGAAATTACCATCTTCCCCTTTCACCTAACAACTATCGATATTTAGACAAGTAGTATACAAGAAAGCCAACGCTAATTAAATTCGTAACAAACAAAAATAAAATATTTATTTGAAGAGTCACCACCAAGAACTCCCTATATTACACAACCACCATCAACCGTAGACCTAAGCTGGCGTAGGCGAGGCCGCCTGCTGCCATCTTTGGTCACCTTTCTTGACAGAAATTTTGAAATTCTAAAAGTTGACTAAATTTGAGTTTTAACAATCTAGAAACCCTCCACCGCGAGTCCGCGACGCATTGCGTGGGTAGAATTCTACGTCAATTTCTTTTGTTAATATATAGCACACTAGTAAATAATGTGCCAATTTAAATCTTCTGATGGTAAGACATCCCTTTTAGGTCCAGTATAAGACTGTAATTAGGGCAAGTAGGAAAGTTTTCTTTATGGTTGTCAGATCGTATTAATATACTTATTTGAATATTGTAGTTATTTACAACATGTTATTGAGCCAATCTTGCTATGTTAGTTGGATACATGTGTTAATCTTAGCCTCGTATTTTTTGGGTTTGCTGACATGGTTGATACTCATGTTTGTTGTAGAAACATGCTTAACATTTTTGAGCATGTTTATTTTAGAACATGTTTGTTTTTACTCATGGACCATAACATTCACTGTATTTTATGTTTTATGCTCGTTCATTGTGTTATGTGTTTTGGTAGAGTTTTTTTTTGTGTGCACTGGATTATTTAATTGCACTTGTTTTTATTCTGATATGATGGTTCATGAAGATGTTTATTCTTCCTTTATGTTGAACTTGTATGGATTTATATTTGCATGTTGTCTTGTACTCAAGAGCTTAAGAGGGCTGTCATGTAATTGCAAGAATCTTGTTTGTGTCAACATTAATTGGTCATGGCTTGATTTTTGTTAAATTGTTGACGGGTTCTCGTTATATCACAACTTGATTCCCATTTGAACGTTTTTGTGTTGCAGTTTCTAGCCGAGAGAAGAAAAGAAGATATTGTTGCTGGTGTTTAAATGGTTTCCTATAACAATTTTGTGATCATTACCTTTGTTTAATGGGATATATGTAGAGCAATGAGATTCTGTGGCACTTGATGATGCTACAAAACCCTTTTGTTCAGGTGAATTCGAATTTATGTTTAATTTAGCTAAATGAGCATACTTTGAAATGAATTTTAGAAACTTTAGTTACCGGTCATATCTTCTTTTGGTGGTTCTATTACCACATAGTGCAAGTCCACCCTAATTTTAGTAATTAAGAATAGATGGCATTTTTGAATTTGGACCCATTTGCTTATGGATAGCTCAATCTGGCTGTTTTTATACTTCCTTTCATGCAGTTAAGATCTCCGAATAACTTTTGTTTGCTCAAAAGAGTTAAAGTCATCAGTAGTCTCTTAGTAATGGAACATGTCGAATGGTCAAATGGGTGGGTAAACTGAAGTCAATTTCGAATATAAACTGCTTGTAAGCTGGTTGATTCAAAATATTGTAGTTATATTGTTAATTGTGTATGTGACAAATGAAGACAGAAAAAGAGTTTGTAGGCGCTAACTGGCACTGGCATGGCTCGACCCCTCGACATGAGTTGATGGACATTTGTTTTAACTTGTTATGAACTTGTCTACATCACATATATAACTTGTTATCGAGTGAAGAACCTGTTGCAACCACATGTATAACTTAGCCAACTGGATATGATGTTTGTTTTTTGTTTTATAATAATCAATCCAGGAAAACTAAACTTTGTCTCTTCACTAAGTTTGTGGGTTCCCTTTCATTATATCTTATTTAAATTTTGCTGTATCTCCAGGCAAATCAAAGCTTGAATTGGTCATTTGCTCTTTACACTTCGATTGAAAATTTATATCATTAACCAATAGTTGACGATAAATGTGTATGAGGTCTAGTGGATATATGACATCTATATAGACTATCATCATATGTATAAATTGGTAGTTTATGCATAAAAATGGTGATGTACATACTACGCATCACCTTACTCTCAATTATCATGAAAACCTGAAATAACAAAAAGTTACAATAATTCTTTTTCTATTAACTTACGTATTCGACCCCGCTTTGATAGCCGGTTAATCCTAGGACGACCACTCGCTTTGTAAGTAGCTCGGAGTCATCACTGGTGAACCTTCATGGCCACAGTGGGGGTATAATTTTTGCTCTTAGGACTTAAACTTGAGACCTGTAGATATTTTCACCATTATAGACCAAACTTTTACCAATTAGGCCACCATTCTTGCGGTTAGTTACAATATTTCTTATAACGTGACAGATTTATGTTGTAAGAGATCGATATGCATTACCTTTCAAACCAATCCATCATAGATGGAGACATGGAGTGATACTCGTTACTAATGAAGCTTAAAGCCCACATGGGAAGACTTAAATGGCGCGGTTTCGATCATTTAGGGTGCCTAGATCATGTGAGAATTAAATTGAGGTATTTCACCGGCATCAATAATCTTACGAGGAGGTCATGATGGGTATCAAATGTGGTACCGGGGACAAAGTTCTCTCCTTAACCTTTTTTTTTATGCATTACCTTTCGTGATTGAATATCTACTTGTTCTCTTCATTTCCTATTGACAAGGATCTAGGGTCTTTTGAAAAAAATAGGTGAAAAACCACCATAAGTTAATGATTTATGTTTGGCCAGGCGTGGGTCAATGGACGGGAGACTGACCAAGAAAAACATGTTCATATCTCAACAATGAAAATTGTTTCTATAACTAATGAAACAACGTAGTGACAATCGATAGAATCCACTTAAATGTATACATATTGACTGCTTTAAAATAATGGTCCTTGTCACTTGACAGATTGCTCAATTAGTTTTAGTTAATGCCCGTATATGGGGGGTCATATGCTATTTACGATAAAAAGGCAAATAACCTATTACCTTTTTTAATCATTACTATGTTTGTAAGTAATAAAATGATATCAAAGGACTACGTTAACTACAAGTTATATATCGATTGCTTATGATTTTTTGAAAGGTGAAATTTTTCTCTATGTTATAGTGTATATATATTGTATAGATCTACCCTTTTTAAAAAACAAAGTTTAATTTTTTGTTCTAACAAATCCAAACAGAATTATAAAAGGATAAAAAGAATAGTAAAATGATAAAATGAATAGGCAATGATAAACTAACATGAGTTTTTATCTACCCACAACAATTGCTGCATCATACAGTTGTATAATACAATTATATGCTGCAACATTTGTTGTAGATGTATAAAACTCATGTGAGTTTATCATCTCCCAAAATAAATATATGATACCAAAAAGGATAATAATATATATAATTAAGAGTTAATTGCAAGATTTGTCCCATTTCATGGTTTACATTCCTCCTCAAAAAATTTAGTCAAATAGGTCCAAACTACTCAGATTTGTTGCACGTTATATCCTTGTGGCTGATTCCGTCAATTTGCATTCGTTAAGTGAGATCACGTGCTCCACATGTGAGGGCATTTTCGTATTTTTCCTCCCACCCACACAACTGGCTTCCTCTTTCATCTATTTATCTATCTATATCTGATAGATATATAGATAAAACCCTTTATATTCCTTTCATTCCCACATAATTCGTTATCAAAAATTTCAAAAATAAAATAAAATCGTTCAATGATATAATATCATCCAATCCAAGTTCCAATCTTTTAATCAACTTATACAATGGTTGGAAATACCTGGTATATCCGAAAAATCAATTGTGATGAATTTAAACTGATTAAAGTTGATGGTGAGTTAGGGTTATTTTTTTCCCCCTTTTTTTCATTTTTTTATTATGTTTTTTTTTTGAACGGCAAAAAATGATGTATATTAATATATATGACAAACTAGCAAGATACTAGTCGCCCAAAAAGTACAATTACAAAGAAGTCTAGAAATCTATAAACTAAAACCAACACAAAACCTACTGTTACTATTACTATTCACTCTTATTACTTTTAATAATATATATATATATTTATATATATATATATATATAATACTCTCTCCAAAAATTACAAGACATTGATCATTATAGGTTGTACCAAAATATATTCTCCATTACTAAAACCAGATATATAACCTTCAAGTTTATTTAGAAGTGGAGCTAGAAAATTTGTCGAGTGAGTTTGTAATCTGAATTATCAATGCTTATGGATAAAATAATTTTACATTAAATGTATACTATATTATACTAGAATAATGATGAAAATTATTAGTTCGGTGGGTTTGACTGCATCTTTTGGAGTGTATGTAGCTCCTGTTGATCAATTATTGATAAACTAAATGGAAAAGATTAGGAATGTGTACACGATCATCCAGTAACTGCAGAGGGAAGACAACATGACTCGGTTGAGGGTCGGGTTTTCGTTTAAGGTGTGTTCTTAGGATGAGATTATGTGACAAAGTGAGGTCCTCGAGATTGAAAGAAAACCTTGAGAGGGGGGGGGGGGGGTGATTTTTTCTTATGGTGTTAAAGTCTCCTAATGTTTTTTTATATATAACACACCCAAGGGGGAACCCTATTTAATAAGTAATGGTAATTATGTCAATCAAATAATTACCTATTAAATACTTAAGGGTAATAAGATTATTGATCATTATTAATTAAATAAATGATTATAAGGATCACACACACACACACACACACACATATATATATATATATATATTTATTCTTACAACTCCGCCCATGTATATTACTCGATAAGATTCGAAGAAAGAATAAATTATGATTACCGAGGCGCTCACCCGCTTCAATAAGCCTAAACTACATGAAAAATGAAACGATTCAATTGCAAGCACCCTTGAAAGGAAATCTAGAAAGTTTTGAGGCCAACTTGTGTATAACTATATCACTAATGGCCCCATATATGGTAACTCTAAACCGAGATAGTAAATATCGTCGTTGCCACCATCACCCCGCCACATTACGCGGGTAACCTTCTAGTATATATTCATGTGTTTCATTATCATTTTCTTATTCAATTTACACTTTGTGCTTGTCATATACTCTAATACTCCATATTTTTATTTCTACGTGACTACTTAATAATAATCTTTAATACAGTTATACAAATGTGAAAAAGGTTATTTCCAAGATATATATTCCATGTATAGTCATTGCGTATTTGTATTATTATTATTATTATTGATATTAAGGCCTAATTGAGTTTATTACATGTATAGATGAATAAAAACCACATATTCGACTGAAATTGTATATCTATACAATCTTGTGTTTCAAACTTTCAATAAATTGAATTTTAAAATTTAACCAACAATGATGATCATTTTGAAGGATGAATTCAATATCATAGGGTGTTGTTGTTGCTACCCCCAGCCGCCCTTTTCATTATTTTAATCATTTTTTGTTTACATAAGTAATTATTTGTTGTTGTCACATATCAACTTTATCTCCATATATTTAATATGTTTTATTTTTTCTTTTTTTTTGTTTGAACGACTTAATTTGTTTTTAAGATTTAATATGTTTAAATATTTATAATTTAAGTTTTTACTTTATAATTTAAAATTTTTAAGTATACAGTTGTATTTAATTTATTTTTTTTACAATTTAATATAAATTTTATCGCAATTAGAGATCGAAAATATAATAACTTGTGTTACTACGTTCTAACTATATAATAGTAAATGTTAATGTTGCATTTGTTGGATACAAACTTTTATTATACTGTATACATAATAATAGA
>JAOXNX010000001.1:12127943-12142080 GCA_028566075.1 Solidago caesia | reverse complement strand
ATACCAAAAAGAAGAGAGAATGAGGGGAAATGTGTGGCTGAGATTTGTCCCCTAGTTTCTACCATTTTTTTAGGATTTACATGATTACAACCCAAAATTTACATGTTAAACTCACTAGTTAAATTGAATACATAGTGACTATCCAGTATTCCAGTGTAAATTGTAATTAGAGTAATGCGACATTTTAAAAAATATAGTAACCTTTCAATGTTTTAATTTAGAAACAACCTTTTAATTTTTGTCATTTTAAATATGAAAATTGACAGAAAAAGTTGATTCATTTCCGATGTACTTATGTAGTGGATTTAACCCTAACTATAATTAAAATTTATTTAAAAAAAATGATAAATGTGACTAATTTGTCAGACTTATAAACATGGTTACAATCTGGTGCTGACACATGACGGATAAGGTTGAGATTAAGAAATAGAATAAGTAAAACTCATGTGTTCAAATCAATTTTTTAAACATGTTTTTCCCTACTAATTTGGTCACATACATTATTACGAAGAAAAAAATCAAATATTTTAAAAGTCAAAGTTTATAAATTCCGTGGAAAATGGGAATATCTTCTCTTTGATCTCGATATTTATAAAAATGGTCCCTTCGTTATCACATTTGTCATACAGATTATATTATATATAAGTATATAACCAATTGCTGTTTGAACATCACATTATATTTGGCCATTGGCCGGAGAAAACAAATTGTAGCTAGGAATTTTAAAATGTCAACAATTATCACTAGATTAAAAAAAAACATGGTTAAACAATGCACCTTAAATCTCAAAACACAGAAAAAAAAACGAAATGTTAAAAAGAAAACAAAACACAACGCTGACGTTGACCAATCAAGAGGTTGATACCTAAGCGTCTCTACGGAATTGTGATTCCGTATGTGATAGAAAACGAAAAAAGTTTCGGACCAAAAAGAAATCAGAAGTTAAAAACAAAAATAAAAATATGGTAAAAGGTTGGTGACGAAATTATGAAAGACCAAAGAGTATTAGGTTGAAATGATGACATGGTATCTCACCAAATTATAAAAGACTAAAACTTTGATGGCCAGATTATAAAAGGCCAGAAGTTAATTATGATGGAAAAACTATTTGGCGGCCAAATTATAAAAGACGAAAATTTTGGTGGTCAAATTATAAAAGAGATAAAGGGATGTTTGGCTTAACTTATTTTTAAAGTTTATAGCTTATTTATGTATGGCTTATTTTCGATAAGTTAAGTTTTTAAGTTTTCTTTTGTTTTCTTACTAATGAGTTTATTTTTCATATTTAAGTCATGATAAGTTTATAAACTTAAAAATAAATCATACAAATTAAGCTTATCACAAATAAACTATAAGGCCTTTCACTATGTTGTGTCGTGATGCTCGTAATAACACTCGTCGATGAAGACTCCATAGGGACCACCTCGTCGTGAGGTGGTCATCCATCGAAATTACGAAACCATTTGACGAGCGTATGTATGTGTATGTTTAATATTTTTTTTATTGAGGATGAGGTGAGGATGAAGGTATGATAGGGATGGGTAGTTCTTGGTTGTGTATTGGAGAGAAAAAGCTGATGCGACAGTCAAAACGAAGGGATGACGGCGTCAGTATAAGAAGAGGCCTAAGTTTCAAAAATAAGTTAAGCCAAACACCCTCAAAGTAAGCTATTCACCTCATGTGTTTTAATTAGCATGTAATTAGTATTAGTAATGTAAATATAGTATAGTATAATATAAAATTATATATTATATATTTATATATAATATAAATATATTATAAGTACTGCATGCAAAAAAAATTTAATTCTTTAATTCTTTAATTAGGTAGTAATAGTTTTTTTTATTATTATTATTTTAAACGTATTTTTCAATATCGTTTTAGAGACTTTTAAGAGTGTGACTTTTTAAAAAAAAAAACCTACATTAAAACATAGCTTGTTTTTCAATATAAGTGTTTTAAAAGTCCATGAGCTTTAAAAAGCCCTCCAACCATTAGCTAATCGCTAATTTTAAGTTAAGATATTATCGCAAGTTATCATGCAAGACTAGTGAACTTGAGATATGCAATCATCAAAGCACCCATAATTAGTCGATCATTCCTTTCAACATTTTTTTATTTTATTTTTCTCTATATCAACCAAATACACACGCATGTATACAAATGGTAGTTTCAATATAAGCTTTTGTATTCACTTGTTGGTAATGTGAGAACGTTATGATTACTTAACATCAATATAATTTACTTAAATCAAAACAACTCTTTTCCTTTGTTATGTTATTAATGATGTGTTGTAGTCATGAATTATTATGACACTTGATGGAAGGTTCATTGACTTATGAAGAATGACTAAATCAAGATTAGTACTATATACGTGTTACATTTTTATTTTTAACGACAAATTTAGTTTCAGTGGCATGGTCTCTTATATATCTATCTCCAATTGTAGAGGAAACTCATTCTGGAAAAACCTATGTCTCTAGTCTCGAAAAACATTTTTACTCACGTTAGGATTTGAACCCAAGACCTCAAAGTTTTAAGTCCCAAATACCAATCTATTTATTGATGGTTGGTTATCAGTGTTAATTATTAAAGATGTCTCTATTTATAGGTAGTTTCAAATCTTTAAAAAAAACTAATATGACAAGATGAAAATGAAATATGTGAGCTAAAGTAATAAGTGAATCAACAATCTTCCTAAATTTACACAATTTACAGTTGATACAAACTAGTGATTATGTGACATATCACAATATAGTTTACATTAAACATAATGTGACAAACATCCTCTCATTTCCTCTCCTCCTCTGTCTCTCAAATCATTACCATCAACAATTGTTTGCCAAAAAACTAATAAAACTCCCCATAAAAATGTAGGAAAACTCAGTAATCGTTGCGTTAACTAAGTCCTTGCTAACATAAGCTTATATAACCTAAACAAAATACATTTACATACTTAATTAATCATAAACTTCAAGATTTTTCTCCTTATTTTGCAACAATAGGATGATCGATCTACACCTTTCCCACGGCCGCTGACTGCTGTGTCTCGATTTCCTAATCACCTCATGTTGGCACCAAATTCAACACTTAACATCTCTTTACCACCATCATCTTCTCTAACTACGAATGGTAACTTATGACGTTACGTATAATATTATTACAAATAAAATCATTTTGACATCAAAGTAAAATTTACTCCATGAGGGACTAAAAATGTTTTTTCAAAATTTCATAGGACTTCTCATTTAAATTCACTTAAACAAGAATTAATCAATACTTGCACTTTATATACTATATATATACAACCATGTATGTATATCTCACCTCCCCTCTCTCCAACTTTGACACATCCAAATCACATTCACCGCCGGTTACCGATCGACATTCGTCGGTCACCGGCCATCTGCCACCACACACCACCATCAACCATCACGTCACCACCACCCCCCATTCCATCCTAATTTCAAATGCTTTCATAGATCTCAATCACCAGATCCAACAAAATCAAACCCATTTTTCCACAATTAAACACACACCCACAAACAAATTCCTTCAAAACCCATAAAAATCAAATCTTTATTGTTTTTTGCAAGAAAATGTCAGCAATAAAAGCTCAACAGCCCATTACGACCCGGTTCTTTACAATCGGGTTGGTGGCATCATGGTACTCATCAAACATAGGAGTGTTGTTATTAAACAAGTATTTGTTAAGTAATAATGGATTTAAATATCCAATATTTTTAACGATGTGTCATATGACAGCTTGTGCTTTGTTCAGTTATATAGCAATAGCTTGGTTAAAAATGGTGCCAATGCAAAGTATAAGATCAAGAATTCAATTTTTTAAAATATGTGGTTTGAGTTTTATATTTTGTGGGTCTGTTGTTAGTGGTAATATTTCATTAAGGTATTTACCTGTTTCATTTAATCAAGCTATTGGTGCTACTACTCCTTTTTTTACTGCGGTTTTCGCGTATTTGATGACTTTGAAGAAGGAGGCTTGGCTTGTTTATCTTACCCTTGTTCCTGTTGTTACTGGTGTTGTTATTGCTAGTGGGGTATGTTGCTCTTTTTTTTTTGTATATATATATTTACTTTATGTTCTTTTTTTTGTTAAGCTAGGCCTAAGATGGTTAATACGTTGAGACGCGCAGTAAAAAATGCACATAAAAAATAACCTGACACCTAAAATAAGGTACAATACTTTTATGTGTGTCTGAACATATTAATTATAGCCCTTTGTAATTCTTTTTGTTACAGCCATTGTGTTTGTATATGAATATGTGTATGTTATGATTTATGAAGTTCTATATAGGTAATGAATTGTATGTGATTAATTGCTAAGAGGGTGTTTTGGATTGTGTTTTGGGAAGATTATTTGATTATTACGTTACTTAGAAGATAGTTTGGTAAAAAGTGACTATCCGCGTTGCACTAAACAGAAAATGCAGGTTTGGAAAAGTAAGTTGAGACCCACTTTTTGGAAACGTTGTTTTCTAAATGAAAAATTAGTTTTACAAAGGTGATCCCGAATGCCCCCTTAATTTATGTTTAAGAATGGCTAAGAAGTTATGGGTATAGACTATGGGGAAATGATTCGCCTTAATGGATTTTACGAGCAGCTGTAGGCTGGACCGCTTGTGGGTCATGATCTCATATTTACATTTTAAGGACCGCGAGCAGTCCAACTTTGTAGCTTCCCGGATTGTTACGCCATTTAACTAATTTTAAAGAGTTTGGGAGTAAAATAATATAGAATAACGACAGGATTGGTTGACTACTAGCTTGATTAGTTTTTCTTGTCAACTTTTAGACTTAATTCTAATTTTGATGTTTTGGTTTTAGAGTAACCAAAGTAAAAATAATTTGGAAACACCTAGTTAGTGGTTGGTAGTGCTTTACATGCAGTTTATGTTAATTGCCTATTAGGCTATTGGTAGTTATTAATGCTCAATAGTTTTTTACATGTAGTTTTTGACAAATAGTTATGTACATTCGCTTTAAAGAACTTATCAAATGTAGAAAGTCAATTCGAATAGCTAATTGATTTAAAAGAGGTTTTCAATATTCCAAATTTGTTTATGATAAAATAACACCTTAAGCAGGGATAGTTACAATGAGACAGGTGGTAACGGGAAAGCCAAGTTAGACCGCTACAGTGAGCCAAAAGTGACTTGCCATCCTGGGGTAACTTTTAACCAAGGGAAAACCTTTTTTTAAAAAAAAGCAGGGATAGTTAGTTACCTTTGAGGCTTTGACCGCGGATATTTTTGGTGTAAATATTCGAATTTTCATAATTACAGATGGTATTTTTGTGCAATTAAAAAAAATCTGATGACAGTAGTATAATCGTTATTGTGTTGTTTGTTTTTTAGGGTGAGCCTAGTTTTCATCTTTTCGGGTTTATTATGTGTGTTGGTGCTACTGCTGCAAGGGCACTCAAAACAGTGGTTCAAGGGATATTACTATCTTCTGAAGGGTAAAATTTTATTCATTTCATTTATCATGATGTTTAGCAGATTTCATAGGTTATTGTTACAGGTGGCAATTATAACCGATTTACATTTTAATGGATTGATTTGGCGATGTTTTATCTCTAATGGTGATGGGTCAAAAGAGTTGGGCTAAAATATATAACTCAAAAGGAAACGGGTCATCTTGGTCAAAAGTTATTCAAATGCATAATACCTCATGAACTTTCTTATCAGAGAAAAGTTATATTATGATTGTAAGATTATGGTTTTGATAATCATATTTAGCACACTAACTATTTATAAAGTTCGGAAATGAATAAAATTTTTGCAGGTGGTCTACCTGGACCTACCTGTTGCAGCCCACACAATCTTTTCATTTGGACCATAACCTTTACTTGTTATCCAACCCACCCGACACTCCCATTTTGCCACCTTTACTTTTAGTTATGTTTATAACTAACATTGTGAATACTTGTTAATTTTAAAAGGGAAAAGCTGAACTCAATGAATCTCCTTCTGTACATGGCTCCTATTGCTGTTGTACTTCTGCTTCCTGCAACACTATACATGGAAGAGAATGTTGTTGGCATAACGATTGCACTTGCTCGACAAGATTTTGGGATTGTTTGGTTGTTGCTTTTCAACTCTGCACTTGCATATTTCGTGAATTTAACCAACTTTTTGGTCACAAAACACACCAGCGCTCTTACACTTCAGGTACACTTGTTTACTTTGCACGAGTTTATTTGTTCATTTTTAATGCTTTTTATTATGCACATTATGTAGAGTTCAGTAGAGAATGGCATATTATAACTAGAAACATGATAATCAAGTTGTAATTTTCTGACTTTACTATTGCTTGGTTAGAACAATAAAAGTGATAATATAGGTCTGAACTACTTGGGCGTTTTTGTAAATTTTTTGAATGATTTAGAAGGTTTACATCATTAAGATGAGGTATAGCATTGCATTATATTTAGATATAATGTATCCATCTCTTTTCTTTTCATTTTTATATTTTCATGACCTCGTCATTTAGAAGACTAATCAAATGGTTTATGTTTGTTTGTCTTTAATTCTAGACAGTCAATTTAAATCACCTGCGTTCTTTATCATTCAGTCTTATAAAGAAAACCCTTGGCCTCATATGGGATATAATTGGTAAATTTCTGGTCCCCACAAGATACCTACATGATTTTGAACATGTATAGAACATTCAGGCAGGATGACTTTATTTGTGGCCGACTTTAAATGGCATGAACGCACCACTTTGCCACTTATTGATTGTGCATCATTTGAACATACACCCTTATGACGACGAGGATGCACTATGCATCTTCCACTAACTCTAATTTTCTATATATGAGCTAGAATTATTCTTAGACTGAACTAGTTTTCCAGCTGTAAATGGATATTTCTAAATATTGAATCATTAATCACAAGGTTACTTTCTCTTTCCACCCTTCATATGTATGCATTTGCGGAATCTTTCTAATTAATAGTCATGAAAGTGGTTGTAATGAATTAAGTGGACGATTTTCAGGTGCTTGGAAATGCAAAGGGGGCAGTCGCAGTGGTTGTTTCGATACTAATATTTAGAAATCCGGTTTCTGTAACCGGGATGGCTGGATACACACTAACGGTGATTGGAGTTATTCTTTATAGTGAAGCCAAGAAGCGTAGCAACAAATGAGCAGACATTATAATATAACTTAATTAATTGAGGCAGGTGAGGGTTTATGGTTTTGCCGTTGCTCCTGCCTGTCTTTGTCATGCCCTCTAAATTCATTTTGTTATTTTCTGCTTAGAGCCCTTGGGGTTGAGGATAGTGAAGCTTCGCATGTGTAACAGCGATATGAAAAGTTAAAAATAAGCCAGTAGTTTCATGTGTTGAGAGCTCATAGTAAAGGATTGTAGAATTAACCCCCTAAGAGATGTTATATTAAACTTCTTATAGATTATTTATACAAGACTACAGCTATTTTTCTAGTTCTTGTGTATTACAGCATCATCTTTTCTTTCAATAGCTAATGTGACTGTGTAGTAACTCTTGGTCAAAAACGAATAGGTGCTCCTTGACTCCGAGTGATAGTCGTTATGATTGTGGATTTAAGACTTGTTTATGTGTGTATTATGCGTCTTTTTAAAGGAAAAAACAACCCAAGTTGTACAAAACAAGGATATGGATATATCCTCATAACAATAAGATGATTACATTTGGAAAAATCAAAGATAAGATTAGGAATGGATTTAGTGGAATCAACATGTCATATTCATTAGATATCGTTTATTGCTACCCATAAGTAAGCTAAAACATTTATAGGGCCGACATCAACATTTTTGAATTATATAAACAGCTATAACGTATTAAGATTATAAAACCTATACTTTCTTAAAAGTACCTTTTTTCAAAGGCTCGATTCTGTATACCCAAATGAGTAAACGAGTACACAAGAGGAGGCTTGAGAGTGCTAAGGCAGAGCAAACCTCTTAAGTCTCGATACCAAATGAAAAGCACCAAAAGTACATGTAAAAATATACACCAGGTATCATACAAAACATATTCCGGGCCATGATCAGTAGGATCTAGTCCTGTTTCGCACCTGCTTGATATGCATAGGGATAATTGCTGAATGCTTGGGAAAGTATCATCTTCTAACACATCTGGGCTATCATTATGAACGACTTTGTTTCTCCGCTTCCATATGACCAAAGGGTAAGTAAACATAATCCATGGAACGCCATCAAGCTCCGTGTATTTTTCATTTTCGACACTGTACCTCACAATCTGTGTTTTATTGATATGCGCAGTCTAACATTTTCTCAAAGTTAACCAATTACATATATTATGCATTTGATAGAGGACGGGAGGTGAATGGGTAAATATCTTTTGCTAACACCACAATACTTCACAACATATAATTACGTGAAGCATACGTATGGCTAACAACTTGTAGATTGGAGAATTGAAAGTCCAAGGTTCAACCCGTCACCCCGGTCTCTGTTGGGAACAGCCCGGCCCACCTTATCTGAGTTCGTATGTCGGGGATTTGAACAGTGTGCATTAGTTCACCAAATGTCGGTCCATTCTGAGACGCACTATGCAAATTCTTAAACTTTTGACATCCTCAGAAGTCATAACTCATAAGGTGAGAGTGAAACACCAAAAAATTCTAAACCCACTAAGGTTCAAATCAAATACTAGAATATTGAGAAAACTAGCCAATAAAACACACAGTAATGGCTTACATATATGCTCTCTTCTGACATTAACAAAATTAACCCCAAGTTCATAAAGCTAATAACTATTTTGCACAAACTCTACTCAACATCCATTACTTCAGCTTCACCATTGGTTTCTTTCTCGATGCTAGGCTTCACATCCTCATCACCGGTAATCTCTTCCTTAGGCTTAACAATTCCCGTACCAGGCTTAGAATCAATAACTTCAACATAGTCTGCAGTTTGACCATTGGTTGCAATCTTTGGCTTCAATTCCTCTTCTTCCTCATCAAGGTCAATCTTCATAACACGACGTTTGGGAGCCTCTCCATTGGTTTCAGGCTCGGTTTTGGCCTTTTTCTCTGGTTGTTTCGTGGGTTCCGCTGCTGGTTCAGCTTGATGACCTCCCATCTCCTCATCTTCTTCTATCTTTGGAGCTAAATAGAACCTCAGATAACCCATTTCTGCAATCTTGTATTCAACCACAACTGGCAGTTCAGAAGACAAGCTCACTGTCACTTGGCTCGCCAATGGGGTCGCCTTGGTGAAAGAATTCATATACCTCAGTGCAAATGTCAATGAAACCGGTGCCTCCATTTCAATGATTGTAGCATCTTCTGGCTGCAAAAGTTATACACAAAAAATGTAATCAAAATTAACAACCCCATAATCAGTTAATTTTTTTTATGTAATCAGTCAGCATACCTTGTCAACAGAAGTGTGTTGTCGACACACAATATTTGCAGTCCCAATGTCACCTTTAGTCGAAAACTTGACACCTTCCTTTGTAACAGATATCACAACTACAACCATCAAAATTTTGATATCAAGATTAGCAAACAAGCTTACATTTTAATAAGTATATGTTTATCGGAATAACCAGTGAAAAAAAAAAAGAAAAGAAATACCAGTGTCCCCAATAGTGCTAAGATCTTTGCAGATTCTTGCAAACTCAGACGACGGCATCCGAACAATGGCTTCATACTCCGCTTCTGGTATCCCAAGATGCTCACTATCAATGTCCATCAGCTTCATCTCAAAATCAGCAATCTTGTCTTGATCTGATAAACCAACCATTTAAATTATAGAGAAAACATTCACATCAAAGTCCATTTCAATGGTAATATATCAAATAGCATACACACAAAGACACAGAAGCTGTCCTAAAAATACAGTCTTTACTGCAACAAGTGAACCACATATTTGACTAGTTCAATAAGAAGACTGTGGTGCTACCTGAAACATAAAAAATTACTTCAAAAGGGTTATTTTAAAATATTAATGTCCGGCTACCCGGGACTACCCAATGCCGAAAGGCACCCCACACGCCCGCAAACGACAGACAGTGTGGCTAGCCAAATCCCACCAAATCCACCAATCTCGGGGAAAAAATGACGTCATTGATAAAGTTATTCAGTCAATTTAAGCCAAAAAAATCATATATTTTGTTTAAAATACCTTCAAAAAAACACTAATTTTGAAAACATAAAGCTCTGAAATTAAAATCCACAATATTTCAAAATTAAAATCCCTAATTTTCCCTCGATAACATATAAAATAAATAAGTTCAAAAATGCATTAAAAATCCCTGAGACTTCATCAATAATGCAATTATTAGTCAACTACTACAAAAACAAAACCAAAAAATAAACCTTAATAGTTAAATAATACTTCAAGAAACCTTAAATTTCTATCGAATATTATGTTTTTTAGTCATTTGTATAACAAGTTTAAAAATTAAAAATTTCCACAGTAATTCCATCAAGAAACCCTATCTGCATCAGCAAAATTTACAAAATGATATTAAGAAATTAAAAAAAAAAAAAAAAACCCCTTAATAGCCCTGAAATTCATCACAACAAATGCAGGTCTACAGTAACAAAAAAATTACAACCAACAGTAAAAAAGTTAAAAAGACAGTGTAAGAGAAAGAAAGAAAAAAGGGAAAAAATAATTACTGGGGGATTCAAACATGAAAGTAACAGAGTCACCGCCATCATCAGCTTTAATAGTAACAATATCATCATTTCCAGCACACTTCAACATTTTTGCCATGTTTCCCATATTCATCCCCATCGAAAGATTCCTGTCACATCTGTAATGCTCAAATCCCTCTGATCTTAGCAGCAGTGATACCAACGCCACGTGGCTTGAATCCATTGCTTGCAATGAAAACCCTGTTGCCGAACAGTCAAAGTTTGCGTCGTTGACCAGATCTTTTATTGATTCCATTACTTTCTTTATCACGCCCCCTTGCACCAACCTTAATTCCAACATCTTTTTCTTTGTTTTTGTTTTTGTGTTTTTTTAGTGTGTGTGTTGGAGACACAGAGAGACAGACGGCTTGTTGAGGAAAATGGGGGGAGATTGGGGTAGAAAATGATGGGATTTTGGCGGGAAAGAGGATGTAAGTTCCCCGCCCAAAAATGGGTCTTGAAGTAAAATGGGTCTTGAAGTGGTTTCTTTTTTGGGAATGTTTTTGGTGAAATTTTTAATGGGAAATTGGGATGGTTTTTTATTTTTATTAGGAAAATGTTCATTTGAATTCTAAATTTTAATTTTTTTTAAAAATCAAAAGACAAATCTTAGGGGGTAGGGAGTGATGTAGTGGGTTTTTTCAACCCTCCCAAATCCCACCAATCATATACCTCCAACTCATTTTTCTTTTTCAACCCTCCCAACCAACCCTCCCAACCATTTTTCATGGCATTCATCACCTTCTCAGCCCTCCCAACCATACTATAATATATCTATATATGTGTGTGATATATGTGTGTGTATAACGTTCAAAAAGCTCCAACCCTCGACCAGCTTATAGCCCGCCCAGTTCAAGCCAGCCACCAACCAGCGGGGATGGCGGCGGTGTGTGGACGCTGGTTGACCAGCCAGCTGCTCCAACCCGTGACGACTCCCTTCCCCCTAATGATTGTTGTTATTGTCAAACTTGTAATACTAAACAATAATAAAGCTTAATTTATGTTTATTACTACACACTACATATGCACAACGTTTATTTTAGTATATTTGTATAGTATATTGTTGGATAAAGTTGTACAATACGATAAAAATAAAAATAAATACATACCTTACACGTTAGGAGTTAGATCATGTTTACTTTTTACCCGACTTCAGTTTATATATTAAGAAAGATCCAATAATCTTTCTACTTATAGAACACGTTTCTATTTTAGTACGTATCTTCTAAACAATAAGTACTGTATGTGCTTAATGTAATTAAGAACAGGTTAAATTAAATTTAGTAATTTACGGTATGAACATGACCACGTGGCTTGTATAATTTCAGCAAATTAGCTGGCCGGTTTCCGTCCTTTTTGAGGGGACCTGGCCACGGGGCCTACACATATGTTTTGTGGTAATAGTAACACACATTTCACAAGGCACAAAAAAGGTATATGCTCAAACCATATTCAAAAAGGTATATGCTCAAACCATATTCCTATTCCTATGCCTTAATTATATTATGAGAAAATAACTTGAACATCTAATTTTTTAAAATGATATACCATTTTAACCAATATTTTTTAATTTTAACAAAATATCTAACAAAATCGCAATAAAAAAAGCCAAAATCGCAATAAAAAAAGCCAAAATCGCAATAAAATATTAAAATCGCAATGAGAAAATAAAAATCGAAACGAGAAAACACAAAATCGCAATAAGAAAGTACAAAATCGCAATAAGAAAGTAGAAAATCGCAATGAGAAAGTATAAAATCGCAATGAGAAAGTATAAAATCGCAATGAGAAAGTACAAAATCGCAATGAGAAAATCAAAATCGCAATGAAAAAGTATAAAATCGCAATGAGAAAGTACAAAATCGCAATGAGAAAGTATAAAATCGCAAGGAGAAAGCCAAAATCGCAAAGAGAAAGTACAAAATCGCGACGAAAAAGTACAAAATCGCAACGAAAAAGTCAAAATCGTAACGAAAAAGTCAAAATCGCAATAAAAAGTCAAAGTTGTGATTTTGACTTTTTCGTTGCGATTTTGACTTTCTCATTGCTATTTTAGACTTTCTCATTGCGATTTTATACTTTTTCATTGCGATTTTGTGCCTTTTCGTTGCGATTTTTACTTTTTCATTGCGATTTTTAACATTTTATTGCGATTTTGGCTTTCTTGTTACGATTTTCGTTTTTTGATTGCGATTTTCATTATTTTGTTGCGATTTTCTTGGGTATTTTATGAAAGTCCAAAAAATCTTGGTTAAAATGATATATTTTTAAAAAAATTGGTTACTAATGTGATTTTCTCTATTAAATACTATTAACAATTTAACATATCTATTTAAAAAAAACCGTCATAAGAACATTTAGTTTAATACAATAAAATGTGTGTGTATCTTAGGCCATAGATTACAATAACATAAATGGTATATACTCACATGAACCTAGTTATTCATATATGTTTGATATAGAGACTTTCGCAAGAAATATAGGAAACGAAAATTATTGTGAGATGAAGACATGGAAACTCATATAAGGTTGACAAACTTAACTAACAAAACTTAATCAATTGATTTCTACACAAATAAACTTACTAATGAAGAATGTCTAAATCAATTAACAACATTGAGGCTTAAGAAAATGAATTTCATAAACATGAACTCAATGATAACAAAATACTTGCAACTCATCTCCTTGTTATCCATATGCAACGTCACAAATGGGTGTGAAAAAGGACAAAATATAAGGTTAAAAATGAAACTTACAAATAGATGATTTTAGAAACCCGTAAAAATCAACATCATATAAATATATAATTAGAAATTTTAAATTAAATATTTTTATAATATCTCATAATAACAACTCATAAGATATAGCTTTTCAGATATCATATTTCAAATTCACTAGTATTTACATTTAAAATTCAAACAATCATCTATATCTATATATTTATTAAAAACCCAAAATGAAAAAATAATTTTTTTTTATTAGCATGACAACTCAATTGTCACATATATAGGATTTTATAGCCTAAATGATCTCCACTTAGGATAGATTAATCCTCGAATCGAGATCCTTTAAAGTTAAAATTTCTCTCAAGTTATAAATTGCAAAATTTCTCTCAAGTTATAAATTGTGAGGTAATCAAAATAGTAGGTTCTTACAATTTATTTGTTGTTGGACCCTTAATCATGTTTTAAGTTTTTTGATTGGTTCAAATTCAGGTTAACCAATTCCATATATGTAAAATCTTTTTTACTTTCTTCATTTTTATTTTTTTTTCATTTCATTGAAGACATGTCGGTTTGTAGAAATTCATTTGTAGTTTATTGATTGAGCACCAAACCGTAATTACACTTTAGGGCGTGGATTATTGTTTGTATGATTTATTGGTGATTCCCCGAAGGTAGGCCACTGCCTTTACGCCAGGAGTATTAGTGTGTGTTGATGTTTTTCGGATATGACTAAGAT
>JAOXNX010000001.1:12076330-12091404 GCA_028566075.1 Solidago caesia | reverse complement strand
TTATTACTTCTTTGTCCTTAATGATAACATTTAACCTTTTTATTTATTTGATTTCACCACAACATTTTTACCTTGTCCCCTTTCTTCTTAAATTCCTGCCATTAAATTATTGCCGGCGGGCGGCAAGCACATCACACAAATAGGTAATTATAAGAAATTTTGTATTGCGATTGAAATTTTATTTCTTATAAATTGCATTTCATGTTACAGTTCATTACTAACCACAACATGGCTTTCAAGAGGGAAAAAAAAATAAAATTCACCTCCCATTATTATATACTATTGTTTCAATGGTTTTTAGTTTTTTAAGTTCTTGATAATATAACTTTTACAGGTTGTATAAGGTCCAAAATAAGATTGAAAGGTGTTAGTTGATGGTTGTTACTCTTGTGCATGTATTGTAGTTCCGGAGCTTGGGCTTTGTTATCATGTTTTATGAAAATTTTTATTATCAAGTATGGTTGTGCCGGGATTAGTTAGAGCCTACTAAAACAGCTCCTATGAACCTTTATAGTAGTAGTATGTATTTAAAGTCTTTGTAACCAGTTCAGTTACCATATGGGTACCGATCTATCATAGGACTTATATCAAAGAGTTTATGGACACTACAAAATATGAAAAAATAAAGTTTTATATGACAACCTACGAAACTGAAAATATCAACGACTCCAAAAATAATAAGAAATAAACGAGATTTAATGTTCAGATTCAATGTGGTCATATGTGTGAATTTTTATGGGTTGCCAACACTAAAGTAGAAGGCCAAAAATCAGAAAGTGGTGGGAAAGGTGTACAAGAAGTTTATTACCGAGTTTAAAAATATCATTAAGGGCAAGAAAAATCATCTTCCACAAATTGGCCTTTTAAAAAACAATTCATACACAACTTCTCAAAACAACATCTCTCGTTCACTAAGTATGAAAACTATATCTCATACATATCACAAATCAATTTACCAAGCATCTTTTCATTTTGTAAATTTGTATCATGTTTCTCCTTCGGAGTTAATTCATTTAAAGTTTCAAGCAATATAACTTTTTAGCCATGAATAGTAACACGCACACGTGGCCTAACCAGAACCAGCCACTTGTCGTTTTTTTAAAAAAAAAAATTATAGTTAGTGATAAACTCACAACACATTTTTGTCATCCACAACAAGTAAATGCAAGTTACTGCACAATGTATAACTGCTTAAAGCAGAAATTGTTATAAATGACAAAAATGTGTTGTGAGTTTATCACTATCCAAATTTTATACCTTAGCAAATGGCCCGCTCACAACTTGACACGTGGTGACTTTTTTTTAGTTTATTTTTTTATTTTCATTTTGGTTTGTTTTTGGTTTTCTTTTCATGCACATAAATAAATATATATTTGATATAATAAACTTTTTATCCAATATATCTAAGATGTAGTGGTTATGGTAACATATCTAAGATTGTATGGTTGTGGTATCGTCCTTAAAAAGAAAATAGATACCCGCGGTAATGCGTACAAACCGACGCCACACATCGAGTGGCGCAAACCTCCATTACATATACAATACATATTTGTTAAGTATGTACATCTCGTATATCCATATACAAATGTAAACACATTGGCTATCCATATACAATCAAAAGAAAAAGTATATCTGTTTACATTAATAAATACTATAGATAAATGTTAAGTTAATTATCTTGAGAAAAAAATATATCGTTCCTTGAATGAGCTTATAAACTAAAGTATACAAATATTAATTGGAAAGAAAGTCATTAAATAATTAGTAGTTATCGAGCAAGTCCTGAAATCAATTACCTAAAACCCCAATATAAGAATTTATGTTCAGTAATTATGTGCAAGAAAATAAAGTTATTGTTATCCTTTGCTTTATCTAGGCATATTTGGGAGTGGTTACAGCTATATAATTTTCACTTATGCTGGATCTGAGCGAGTTTTTTCCTCCAGATCTCTGGGTGATAGGGATTTCTCATCGAAGGGATTTAAATTGGGGATCTATTTTGCGAATGGGCTCTTTAGCGCGGATCCGGTTAAGACAATGTATGCTAAACCTCCCGATATTTGCGAGTAATTCACACCTTTAAAAAAAAATTATAAACTATATATACACTTGAAATATCTCCAATACTTACATTAACTTTTACAGTAAATTTAATGCAAGAAAGGAATTTTTTTTGCATATTGTGATGTTAAAAAATAAATTTGTTTCGTTGTTTACACTAAATTTTAAAAATTATGTTAAACTACATCACAAAATAATATTCGATAATCATATTTTTATTTTTTTTTATATTATTTATATAAACTACTGAGTAAATAACAACTGTAAGTGACATATGAAATTTTGATAACTCTATTAAATGTCGATAACTTTATGGTCATCTTGAATGTTTTAATGAAACGTATATGAAAATATAATAAAGATTTATATGTTAGATATTAGATTTTAGACCCGTATTTAAACATGTGGCTTTTCGAAGTATTTTTTATACATATTGTGATGTATTTTTATGTTATAAATCTATACGTGGATGTAGAATAAACATAGATTCGAATTTGATGATTTTCCATAGATAATGCACACAACAAAGTCCGATAAACAAAGGTTTTGACGGTAAATTATGGCTTTAACATCTAATACAAATCTACTTTGCCAAGTTAAAAATCAAAATATATGGTTGATGTTATTTTCCACATATTAATGTCTCGAAATATAAGTAATTATGGACGAATGTATATAGTGTGAACGAACTTCAACCGTGTTCATTATATGTAAGTAACTAGTATTTTTGTCCAAATCATGTGACGTTTTACTGGCTACATAGTTAGCCGGTTACCAATTGATTTTTGTTAAATTAAACCCTTGGGATTAGTGACCCAAAACGTAAGAAGTTATGCACAAATGCACAAGGTAGGGCGCCGAGTTGACCCGAGTCGGCTGATTACTCCGAGTACTCCCCGACTTGGCCACTTTGACCCCCCGAGTACTCCCCGCATAAACCCGAGTACTCCCAACTCCCTAGTCGACCAACCTAGGATAGGAGCACCTTGCAACTTGGTTATGCTTGTATTTGTATTTAATCTCCAGCCTAATAACTCGGGAGTATCATATCGTACCAATATATCGATCTAGTGTACTAATAAAAGAATAGTCTAATTTCCAAAGTACAGTGTGAATTATTTTGGCTTTCGAGTGTTAAACTAAAACTGAATGCGACTTAAATATTCACGGGGGATGGTGAGGTCCATGTTTCACAAAATCTGGAAATGTTCATTCACCTCCATAAACAACAATTCAATGTGTAAATGGTCACATATATTTTCATTATTTCACTACACTAAAGAGATCATGTTTTGTATTTGTAGCACTAAAGACTTGTAATTGCTTCACTTGTGAAAGCGAAGGGGTAGGGCAAACAAACTAGTAAACTCATCACTAAAACTACGATTCCCAGTGCCACATACTTGTTGTCGGGCTCACTTATTTCTTCGGCTAGTGGAGCAATCGGGCCCCGTTGTAAGAAGAATATTAAAACTACCCAATAAAATGCCACGTCATCCAGTAACGAGGATAGGCCCAATAACACGATAGAAGCAGCTGATAAACGATATGCAGCCTGCAAAAGACAATAGAGAATTCATATTTTCATTTGTTACCCGGTCTTCATGCTACATAGTGCTTCATTCTGAGGCAAAGATAGACATTTTGACCCATTTACTTACCAATGGGTCAATTTGGGATGTGCTTTCTTAAACGGGTCAAATGGGCCAGATCAAAAAATTTACCTAAAGGGAACTAGGCAAATGGGTTAAACGTGTTGAAAGTCACCCAAGGTCTATTTTCAATGTATGCCCTCCTATTTTTTTATATTTTTTCAAAGTTCTATATTTATAATTGGGATTGTAATCATAAGTTCATAACACGTAAATCACTTTTTAAAAAGAATGACGGAAAAGTGTTTGGGATCAAACCAACTTGATGTTTCAACTCAAACTTGTTTTGACATGCTACCCAACTCGCCTATCTTGTAATGAAAATAAAATTTAAAAGAAGTTAAAAGAATGGAATTGAAAAAAAAATAAAAAAAATCCTTCATTATTTTATAATAAACCTTCCATCAATATGGAACAAAATGTATTTGTGGGTCAAACAACTTGGCACCTTTCAACACAAACCCATTTCAACTGGTTTCCTTTCTCACCAAATTTGCCCATTTTGTAATGAAAAGTAAACAATGGAATTGAAAAACAAACCTTTCGTCCCCAAATTGCAAAAGAAATCCGTCCACCATCTAGCTCTCCAGCAGGGATGCTGTTGATTGCATTGATGAGAAGTCCTGCCCATGCCCATATCACCAACGGGTTCACAGATATTGTTGCTCCTTCTTTAAGAACATCACCAAGAAGTAGCTTTGCTATACAAAATGAACTACTAAATTTACAAACGAGAACATACTAGATAGTTTTATGGCCAAGAAGTAAACAAGATAAAACTTACCTATCCCACCAGCAAGAAATGATTCGTGAAATACAGAAGCATCAACAATGACCCCAATACCATCAGCTGGCGGCAAATAAAAGCCCAAGAGAAGAAGAACGAGACCTATTGAAAATCCTGCTAAAGGTCCTGCTGCTGCAATCTTAAGAAGATCCTCACGGTTTGGCACAATGTTTAGAATCCTTGTTATTGCGCCAAACGAGCCTATCTGCCACCAAAATAGATCATCAGTTTCAACTTTCCTTGTCTATATTTGCTGCGTGTTTTTCCATACATTTGTTTTACAGTCAGTGGAATTATTGGTCCCCGAGATAAACACCAGATGCTAGATTGTGGAAAATGATCTACACTAGAGAAGTCTATACGCTCATTTAATTAGCAAGCCACACATATTACTAACTAATATTAGATGCGGCTAAATGGGCAGATTGGGCCCCAGGTCCAAAGGGTTCGGATCAAAATGGGTGGTTTATATACATGTAAAAAAGATCCGGGTAGTATTCAGTTGACCTGAAACACCTATTGTCCAATATTTATATATTTTTATATATAAATACTTGATATATGATTACAAATTTTGAACTATTTGAATACTAATCTAAGTATCCGACTAAACTGACTTAGGAGGTTTTATGCATTAGAAAATACACCTTGGGCGATCCATTTGACCCGTTTTCTTATGCTAATCTTTTTGATTTGACCTTTTAGAGACAAAACATGACCCAAATCAACCCTTCTATAATTAAATGGGTCAAAATTTGCCGCCGCAACCAAGTATATACATATAACACACAAACTCAACCTCACCTGCCAACTGGGTACAAAGTATGGAACCCCAAGCTTAACTCCTGCACTTTTGGCAACTAAAATGTGGCTGATTTCATGTACACCCAAAGCAAGTGCAGTTACAAGAGCACCAGAAAGCCCATCCTTCAATAACTCGGGGTTGTCAAAAACCGATCTGGGACATTACAGTATGCACATTATTGTTCATTCTCCAAGTCTAGTGAACTCAATATCATCTATAGATGGGCAAAAACTATTGTGCTTAATGGTAAGTTAGCAGGAAAGGTAAAAGTAGCAACAGCTGCCCATTTAGTTATGAGCAGGCAAACTTGGGTTATGTTTTATCTCAAATGGGTCAAATCAACAAAATGACCAAACAGGCTGAAATCAACCAAACCAAATACTTACAACCTCCTAAATTGTGTTCATTTAAGGATTTAGATTATCATTGTAATAGTAATATTTTTGTAATATATACACATTAAAAACTTAAAATAAGAAACTGATTTTTTTAAAAAAAAAGTGTTTGCAGGTCAACCCACCCGAACCCAGCCTATTTCATACTATCGGCATGACCTGTTTCAGCCCAACCCATTTGGACCGATTACCCAATCCGCCTGACCGCTCATCTTGCCACCTAATTCCAGGTAACAGTTAAACTGTTAAAGTATTTATAACTATAGACATGAGTAAAACCATGAGAATGATGGAATAGATTTACATACAAAAGGTTGGACTGCAATGCCGGCACATTACGCAGTAGTAATGTGAATATCGTAACTAATCCAAAAGCTCCAGCAGCAAACCATTCAGGGACAGCTGCAAGAAAAAAACAACTTAGTGTTTAAGTGCGATGACTTCTAAAAGAGGATTGTCCTTATACAATGACAAAAAGTATAGACTCGTTAATATCTACATAATACCAGTGGTTTCAGGTTGTAAGGTCTTTCTTGGAACCACAACTGCCACGGGTTTATCATCCTCAGGGTTAATCAGAAGAAAAACCTTATATTGATCCCCGAAAGTGTCCTTCACAGAGAGTCAAAATTACATGAGTAACTTTTCTCATGGTGAAATAGAGGAAATATGTGGGTAAACAAACCTGCAGCCTTTGGTCTATCTTTTTGTAACTCACGGAAGCCTGTCCACGCAAGTTTCCTTTGAACAGTACTCCACCCTATAAGATAAAGAATCATTAGAAAAAAGACACGATTTTGAACGACCTCAAAGATAGCCATGTCGTCAATCACCTCGTATGGCTCCTGGCTAGTGATAAAGAAAGTGTCGAATCCAAACACTTGGTCTTTCAGTATGTCAATTGTTTCCTTTGGGATCATGATTACATCAGCAAGTTGTTGTGGCTATATAAAATGATATGGAGTTAAAAAGAGAGAACAGTATGTATGTATGATATGCATAGAAGCAGAAATGACACAAACAAAATATTCACCTTCACACCTGGCAGGGGTGATCCACTTGTAATCTCCACATTTTCAACCACCTGTTTTGGAACAAGAGTTAGTAGTATACAAGATTAAAAGATGTGATTTCGGGCAAAACTAATAGTATAATGGGAATACCTCAATGACTTCTTTCATTTTCTCTTCGACAACTTCTTTATTTAGTAACTGGTTAAGCATCTCGAGCTGACTAGATTTTCCTTGATCCTAACAAGAACATTGGTTTTAAAAAAAAAAATAAGAAACCTAAACTATAACTATATATATTTACATTTTGGACAGTTAAATTTGGTAAAAACCTTGATTGGTCCTTGAGCCTTGGAACTATCCAGGAATTTGTTGAGTGATTCCAACTGACTCGGTTGGCTCTTATCCTAACAAAAATTATACTCATATAATCAAGAATCTAACATCCGTATATAAAAGAAGATAATACCGATAAAAGTAGTTACTTTTGCTTTATCATCCCCAATGATTTCACTAGTTGAATTCGTCGATTCTGCAATTTCAACTGCTTCATGCACTTCTGTTTCCTATACAACATGTTAGCAAATCCCAGCTTGTAACTAGATATAATATGTTTGAATGAAACTGTATGTGCAACGGAGGAAACCCATAACTTTGGTCAATGTGGTTTTATGGCTTTACTGATTGGGCGTGTGTGGTTTTATCATTTAAAACTTCAGATCACATTGTTCGATGTCCTTAAAAGCGTTGTCTACACCGTTAGAACACATTCGATTATGACAATTTTATAATTGGCATGCAATGTGTTCCTAATGCTAATGTGGCAAAAACCTTTATGTTGTATTGTTGAGATTAAAATATATGGAAAAAAAATGAAAGGGATAGAAATGAAAGAAAAATACGGCTTTTAGTTATGTTTCACTAAAGGTAGTGTTGTCAATACTCGACCCAAAACCCAACCTGAAATGGACATGGAAATAAATTGGTTAGGGTTGTGTAATACCCATCACCAACCTGATTTTTTCAAGCAAGATTTAGGATGGCCATTTGGATAAATGGTCAATCCTCAACCGTTTGCCCCAGGTTGACCTAAAACCCATTTGACCTCAAAATCAACCCATTTGACCTGCAACCAACCTGCCAACATGTCTGACCCGGCTGTTAAATAGGTCAAATGGGTCATGTGCAGGTTAATAGCTTTCGGGTTAGGGTTCAAAATTCCAACCTAATTTTCCAATCAGGTCAAGTTCTAGTTGGGTAATATCAACCCCACCTATCTGAACCCAGCCCACTCGACACCCCTAACTAAAAGTAATTTTCCTAGTCTCTACATGCTAAGATGCGGTTATAGGGTAATCCATTATAGTATAACATAATAATCCACAATGAACTTTCAGTTGATACTCGTACTACATCTCTTTTGAATGCATTCCAACGTAGCACGACACATGACATACAATGTTGAACTCTAGTAAATCTTTTTCCATTAGCAGTTTCACAAGTTCTATTCTTAATAGCAATTTATAAAAGAACCATATACCCCGGGTTTTAAAAGCCTAAGATCGAACCACAATAACCAAAATAAGAATTCAGCCTATTCAAACCACACAATATTACTAAATCTTAAAAAAAAGACAACAGTTTAGATGTATCACTTTATCATTATCGTCGTCTGGTCCAGTCTCCGATTCACCCGCTCTGCATTTCACTACTCGGTTGCCACTAATCACTAACCTAAATGCAGATCAGAACATTAACTTGAATACTATAAACATAAGTTCACACTTTAATACAACAACAACACATTGACACAAGTTTAGTTGTACCTAGAAGAAGCACATTTGAGACGATAATAACTCGGGGTTCGGGCATGGTTGATGTAACAAGACATGGAGGGGTGGTCATGACAAGAACCGCAGGGTGATAATGGAACAAAGTTGGCCCGAAAACACGGTGATGAGGTCATAGTAGATGTGAAGCTGTTCATCATCATCATCATGTTAATAAAGCCTGTGACATTGAAGTTGATTTAAGGGTTTTAGGAATAATATATAAGTGGAATTTGGATGGTAAGGACTGTTAAAGGTGGAGAGGGAAAGAAAGGCAATCCTTGATATATTTCAATATCTTATCTTCAAACCGATATACCTATATATATACACATGATAATTATATATATAAATAAATAAAAAAAGGATATATATATGGAATATTTCTGTTTTGTTTTTATTTGTTGTTTGTTATTTATTTACCCGCCATAATTCCAGTGTGGGCTTTTTAACTGCTTTAGCACTATACTTACTAGAGAGGTGATATTCGTACCATCATTTTTTTTTATAGATGTACCATACTGTATAGATTATTCAGCTGACAGTACAAGTCATTAATACATAATTGTGGTAGATCTATCAAAAGTAATGGTACTGATATCACCACCCTACTGGCCTACTTACTATGGTATATGGTTCTTGGCTTCTTGCTTGTTTCACCAAAGTAGATATTTGTTGGAGTATATCTTATTGGGTGGTTAACCAATTTAAGTTCAAAGAATTCGTTAAAAAAAATATTAATGGATTTTTATTTTTTATCGGATTTGGTAACAAACATGGTGTCCGTTTAATATCAAAGATGTAGACAAACCAAACGAGACCATGTTCATGTTCGTTCAATAAAGAGAAAACTCCAAACCATGGCAATTACTAAAGGTAATAGAGATTTGTTTTACCTCGTGAACTAATTTTTGTACATGATATTTTTGTCAGAATTATGGCTACAGTTCAATCATTAGCTTATGTACATATCTTATTATCCATTTATCTCAGAAAAGATGGATCCACTTCTAAACACCATTGTCTCGGTATTGTTGATCAACGTAAGGATCGTACTAGCACCATACAAGTTGAACAAACTCGATAGAAAGCATCTCGATATAACTCAAAAACAACTGCTCATAACCCATTGAACAAAACATTCAATTTTTCATCTAAATTTACACACTATTACATCATATGGGTACAACAATCTAGCTAACCATTGGGATCCATAACAATACTAGCATACGTGGTTTGAGTTAATGATTAATGGCTTCTACAAACATTGAGAAGTGGTAAATGTAAAATATGGCTGTGGCTAGCTAGAGCTTCATATCGAACAAAATGAGTGGTAAACTTGCAAAAAGTAAAAAAAGAAAGGTGTCACCAGAACCAGGTACCACGACTGTCAACAGCCTTCACGTTAGTTGGTACCAATGGCATCCTGCCAAACGCGGATACAAACCTATTAATACACTCGGTCCTTTTGTTGCTATGCCCTCCCAGACTACTAATTCCAGTTGATCCAATCTCGTATATTTTGCCTACATCACACCAAACAATACACTTATGATTAGTAATCAATTGGTACTCTACTTCTAAACAATCAACATACTTACGAGAATGGCATTAGAAATACTTAATTGTAAACCACAGGTAAAGAAAGACTATAGTTGGCAGAGAAATATCAGAAAAGATCAAAGGCATGAATTTGTCTACAGTACATTTGTAAACAAACACAAAACAAATAGACCGCAGAAAAATCATCATATATAAAAATTGTTCTATAGAGTGTGGGTGGTGGCAGCGCATGTGAGATCATTGGGCATTTATAGAAGTGACAACTATAACTTGTAACATATACATCAGCAGATTTAGATTATATATTATCATCAATTAGTGAAACACGTAAAACTAAACAGTTTAGCTAAAAAGAATGGGTTGAAATCTCCTAAACCCATATTCATAAATATATACAATCTCCTAAAACGCTTCATAAAAATATAGATCATTATTGTAATAATATAGTTATTGTAATCATATTATTTCACATTAGTTAATAATGATATAATAAAAATGTCAAAAACTGTTTCAAGGAAAACTGGACGTGCTCAATTTTAACCATTATGAACCATTACCCAACCTGCCAACACTTTGTTGCCCACTTTCTTTGGAATTAAAAGAGCCCGATGATGTGTATGTTTCTTCGACTTTAAATGTCTCGTGGGATTAAGTATGAATTATAGTTATTACGTGATAATATTCAGGTAGCATTTAATAACCATTACTCTACATCCCAGAAGAAATGACCTACTTCGGGAATGTTTCCTTTTTAAGCTAAAACTAAGAAAGTATTATTTGTCTGTTGGCAACCGATACAAGATATTTGTGTTTTGAAGCAAAATTTTCTTATCTTTATCATTTTAAGAGGCATTTTAGTTATCTAATTGTTAGTAAAGACTTTCACTTAACTTCGTGAAGTCAAACAGCGCTTACTTTCAGATTCTGCATGGAATTTTTACATGGACGGTTAGTAAATGACAGGTATCCAATAATCTTTCTCTTGATTGTGGTACCATAAAAGTTTGAACAGTATCCAGTTGCCTGATTTTAAACCCCATTTCCCCGTTGCAGGTTCATGATTATAAAAAATCAAGAGATCAAAATTTTTAAAATAATTTTGATTGATTTTTCGCCCGAAAAAAACCATTGTATTGCAGACATGCAAAATTGTATTGCAGACATGCAAAACTATGAGGTCTTCATCTTTACAGTTTATCATGTTTTATGGTATGCTAACTAGAATGATTATTGATTTGAAATGAAAAGCAAAGTACACTCCCGGAATAATAATAATAATAGCAACCATAATAATTAGTGTACATAGATACACTATACAATGTGCAAGGTATTAATCTGACTAGTAAGTACCTTTTGCCCATATAGGAGGGGCACCAGTGACATTGGCAACCAGAAATGACATTGCAATATCCTCACAATTCCTGTTCGGATTCATTAAAAATCAGTGAAATATTCAAAGGTAATGCAGGTCAAAATAGCAAAAGATGCGAGTTAAATAACAATAAGTCAATAAGTATTCCATAAGAGTACCTGTTCCTCTTCACATATTCCTTGAGAGATGCAGGCATTTCGTCAGTGTACAAACGTAGATACTTCCTATGGAAAAAGGATGCCTTTGAAAGAATCATACTGTATGTACCCGTCCACCAAACAGGCCACCATCCACCATATACATATCGATCTTTGTTTTCTTTCTGCAAAAAGGAAAAGGAAGTATTTTGATATTAAAATTGGAGCCTTATAGGATTTCTAGGACATAGCAAGAAGCTAACTTAAACAGAACAAGAAAAACCATGTGATTTGCATAAGGCAAAATTGCCCACAAAAGCAACCAAACTTTGATCTTATTTGTGATTTTGGTAATCATCTTTGTTTTCTCCCGTAAAATCCAACTACTTTCAAAAGTTTTGAATTAAGGTAATGCAACCCATTTGCATGGCCAAAATGATGACATGGCAGTTGGTAGTAGCTTTGACAATGTTGACTTGTTCAAATGTGGCAAATGTCAACCCTTTTGATGATTACCCTAAATGATTTTATATTTTTTTTGAAAGTTTGAGCATTTCTGGACATGCAGATAGAGCGTATTACCCAAAACACAGACCAAACTTTTTCATCATTTCTAAGATCATTTAGCAAAACAATCACGTAGTATATGTTGGGTGCAAACTAAATCCCACATTCAAAGAATTAAGAAACTAACGTCAATACAAAAAGTAATGGACTAATGGGATATTGGGCATATATGTTGGGCATTGTGGCGGCAAGTATCGGTCCTATCAGTATAAGCTACAAACCACCACAGGTAATAGTACGATTGGCATAGCAAAAACTTACTGATTGATCAATCAAATGGATGCGAGGAACAAACCCCACCATTGTATCTGGTGCACTTTCCCAGACACTGAAGGCAAACTCTACTGATGAGCATGGAAATATAATATCATCATCAATAGAAAAAACAGCATCAGTTATGGGATTCTTGATTTCTTTGAATCTATTGTTGAGACTGTCTTCCACGTTTATGTCAAATTTCAATTCAATCTTCCGACCAGATTTAGGGTTTGACTTTATAACATGATTTAGAAACTTCAAGAGAGGTTCTGAAGGTGGATTAGGCTCACTCCATACTATGTGAATCGAGTCCAATCCAGGACATGATGTATAATGAGATATTGATTGTTTGAGAAGATCATATCTTTTCCACGTGTTAATTAATAATGTATACCCTTTTCTGTAAAGCAATGAAATAAAATTGCATAAGAAGATGTACTCAAATCACTATCATCTACTAACAAATGTTGAAAAATATGAAAACGAATGGTTTTATTGAGGTTTCCATAAATGTACATAAACCTTATCTAGATATCCACTAAATAACAAATAATAAGCCCATTTATAATATCCCAAGACATACAACCAAACCACACCTTCGACAAATAATTAAATTTCAAAACGGTATACATTCTAAGTTGATTACCTATTTACTTGTTTTAGAACAACAACTGAAATTAATGCTCACATGCATTCTAATTATAGACTTCCCCTTTTGTAGATACTCCATGAACTAATCAATTTTTGCAAGGCTGTAAATGATTACTAGATATGAGGCCTTGAAAGTGAAGGCATGTTTAACTATTTACAATAATAATAATAGAGCCAACATTACCAACAATTCGAGCCAACAATAAATATCAGTCCATATACAGTAAAGTTTATTTCTTAATTACTGGTAATTTTGTAACCCAAGGTCTTCTACACACATCGGGCACAACCTTCAAGTCAAGCAGGGCGGAGCCAGAAAAAGTCCAAAGATGACAAAACCAATGGTGTCTATCACGTCAACGTTTTAAGATTGTTATATGGGAGCAAAATATCAAAATTTCGTTATTTTACAAAAAATTACATTACACATCTAAAATTTTGCGGCAGCCTCCACCCCCACCGTCAACAACGGTCAAGCATCCATGTCATTGTTCAAACTTTAATCCTAATTGATATAATAACGATATTTATTTATGGAACTGGTGATATTTTAGCAAAGAAATATCGTTTGTAAACCATACCGTTAGTTAAAAAATACTAACCGAACTAATTACTTACAAAGAAAAGACGAGCACATTTACAATTTGTCAAGTACGGGCCTATTGATTGACAACTCGCCTCACATACCGCTTTTGTAATTAATTAAATTCTTAGTAATAGTAATTCGATTTCACCTAACAACATATAGCGACAAACATATTCATATCAATACAAATTATTTCCTAATTTAGCATCAACTGATACAGATCACAATAATGATAAATTAAAATTTTTCCTATTTTACTAAAATAATAAAAAAATAAAATACTAATTACGAGTAATTAATTGATTAATTAAGTAATTAATTACCTGGATGTGCGATCAACAGGTGGTAGGTTACGGTGATCCCATCCGAAAAACGACGGCGTTCTGGACACTAGTAAAATCACAGTAAAAACGAAACAAATGAACAATAACAACTTGATCTTAAGTGATCCGACGGTTGAGATCCCCGTCCTTTGTGCCGCCCTACGGCTTGCTCCGTTGCTCCTTGCCACCATCACCCAAGGCGATCTGAAATACCCCCACCCCCTCCCCCAGTTACTTATTTACTGTTCTCTGTTACCGGTGTGTGTGTGTGTGATACAACCTCCTCACAAATGTTATCTATATATATATAGAGAGAGATATAGATACAGATTGTGTGTGTGTGTGTGTGAGAGAGTGAGTGTATGTAGCGATAAGTAACGGACAAGGTGAGAGGTGATGATTCCGGTGAAGGAGGAGCTAATTATTCGACTGTCTTTGTTTGGTTGGGTTTTCAGTTGCATAGAAATATATGGGTGGGTTTTTGTTTTTTATATTTTATATTGGGAGATGAAGAATAATTAAGTTATTTATTTATTGTGTTTATGTGTGTGTTTTGGTAAAAAAAAATAATATATTTTTTGAGTACAAGTGGATTGAATGAATTTGATGGGGATGGATATGTCGATTGAAATAAAAACACGGTGAATCTTTGATTAGAATTAGACCCAATCAACATTATTATTATATTATTATATTATAGAAAATGCAACTTTTTGAACTAGTAAAACACTAGTAAATTGTAAATATGTTAAACGCGTATTATATTTAAACCATGGTGAATTTATTTTATCATTGAAACAATCACATTAAAAATTAATCTCAAAATATTTACAACCACACTGAAATACCACGATCCTAATGTGATTTTTGCTACCACGCTAAAAAAGGCTCTTCTATTACCCAAGCTCTTAAAGTTCATAAGTATCAAATAAAGACTCGTCAACACTTATTTAAAGGTGATGATAGTGATGTCCCTGATGGTTGGACTTGGAATCTAGAAGGCAAGTTTGTTTTTTTTCTATTACTCAGCTGCGCATTGCATTAGATCATCACCTACTCCAAATTAGCAACGTTCAAA
>JAOXNX010000001.1:12045489-12056293 GCA_028566075.1 Solidago caesia | reverse complement strand
AAAATATATATTGCATCACGAATGCAATATTTTAAACCGGAGTCAACCCGGCCTGCTGGTTGAACCTTTCGACCGGTACAATCATGACCGGTACAATCATGAGCGGTTTTTTTTTGCCTTTGACCCATGTTTAGAAAACTGAACGGGTTTCCGGTCGACCCCGACCGATTAAAACCGGTTTTATATCTTTTATTTAAAAAAAAAAAGAAAAAGGAAAATGATAGGGTTTTGTTTGTTTCACTTTTTTTTTCAACATCTTCATTCTCTGTATTCTCACATCTCTCCACTCTCGGTCTCTCCACCACTACAACCGCCTCAGTTCACAATGTCTTATTCTCATTTACGTTCACAATAATAACAATAAGTTTATATGTGAATATAAATCTTGTGATGTGTGTGAATCAACCGTAAGTATATGTACGTGTGTATTTATCAGTACTTATAACAAATTCAAATTGAAATTGAAATTGAAATTGAAATTCAAATAAATACTCATTTTACAACAATAATAACAAAAGTGAGTTACAAAAGCTCGGAGTTACACATCCCTCAAAAGTCGAATTGCATAACTGCATAAATCAAGGTCAATGATAAAATATATTAATCAAAATGGCATTGTCATAATTCATTGACTGAAATATTGTTTTTGACTCCATAGCAAACTTGTAATTTGTTTACAAAACTTGATCATTAGTTAATTATTACTATAAAATTTCATAAGTACTCGAATGATCGATAGAGTCATAATGGAATAAACAATTACTAGTGCGTGTATCATCAGTCATCACCAAAATATGATCAATTAGTCTTCATCTTAAATTATAAGAAACAAACTTACATATAATAAAACATATGACTAATTAAAAATATATAAAACATATGACTAATTATATACAACGACAGCCGCGTTCTTCTACAAAATGATTTATGCAAATAGAAACAAAAATTATGATATGTTGTAAACTAATAATCAGAGAATAATAAAGACAGACAAGAAAGATGAAAAGAATATAGAATTATAATATAACGATGGATTATTCTTTGAATAATAATATAGCTCATAGATATCTAATAAATAGGGTATGGATATCCATTCCATATTTATCTATAATATATCTTTCTTTAGATGTCCATTAGTTAAAAACATTATGTTTCTTTAAAATCTTACTCGGTAAAATCGATGAGACAAAAAACCTAGTTGAGGAAAAATAATACATAATTCTTTCAAGACGTTTGAGATATTGTCTCATTAAAAACCTTGCCAAAAGAAGCCAATGAGACAAAAACTTGGTCGAAAAAAAGAGAGTAGAACACGTATTTTCTACATGATGATCACATCACATGAACTCTTGCAGTGGGCACAAATCAATATCATAAACAAACCTTTTGATTTTATCGTAGATAGTGCCTTGATATAATAAATCTTTTTAATTTCGCATTAATTGTTATTTTCTCCGCTTGTGGTTCATATATCACGTTTAAAAATTAAACATACATCATACATATCATTCAAGTATATCATAATACTCCACAAGTTAGGCATAGCCAACTTCAAATCAAATGATATATATATATAGAGAGAGAGAGAGAGATAGAGAGAAAGGTCCATGTGAGAATCATTTAAATTGAAAGAACCATAAGAACCTTTAAATTATAACTTGATAACCTGATATATTTATATGTGAATGATATATGTGAACAAATTCGTTCACATATGAACAGATCAACTTATATTTAATATTACATATGTTCATATGTGAATGGTTCTCACATTAACTTTGCCCTATATAAAAAAGGGTAAATCGAAGGGAACCGTTTGATCCCCGGTATCGCATTGGTACCAACATGCACATGCCATACAATGACAACATACGTCTCGGTCTCCGTCTGGTGAGGGGTTTTTTCGTATCTCGGGTTGCCTGTAATTGATGTGAATTATTTGACCCCTTTTGTAACTCTCACAGTTCAAGTCTCAGGATGTATCTAGGAACGAGTGGTTTGATACATTTTAGATATTGTAATTGTATTTGTATTGTATTGTATTTGTATTCTGGGGCATTTTGTATTTTGCTAGAGACCTTTTTTTAATTTAATATATTTTATCGTTATAAAAATATTTTTAAAAAAAAGTGTATAAAGATGAATCACGTTCTTTTATTATTGAACAAGATACATATAAAAATTTGTATATTATATTCATAACATACTTTTTTATAATTTCCAAACTTTCAAATTTATTTTAAAATGAGCATTCATAATAATGACGATAAAAACTGAAAGTTGATACCCATTATGAAACAATATTTGAAATTTGACTATTATATATATAAAAAACACGTTGTTTGTATGTATAAAAGTTTAATACATAGCTTGTTTAATAAAAAGATATATAATGTGTTCGTGTATAATTCAAAAACTATGTTGATATTTTATCATTCAAACCTTGTGTAATATTGTATTTTAAAATGTGTAATATTGTATTTTAAAAATTACTAATTAATTTTTTTTTTATTTAAAAAAAAAACTAATTAATTGACTCACAAGAGATAACTTAGAAACCCAATTTATTGCATTTTACAACGTAAATCCATTGTAACGTTATCTTTGACACATAAGATGTAAATTTAGGTTACCGTTTGCTCTCCTGTGAAGTCTGGTATAGCTTCCTTCGATTTATATCGCGCCGAGCTTGGGTTCATTTCGTTTTCCCTTGAGATTTATATGGGTTTGCATCAAAAACATCGACAGGGTGAAAACCGGTGGCTCGGCCCCTGTTATTGAAGGTTTTTCTCGTGTTACGGCACGAGTTTTTTGATCTTTTTTGCATTCCTCGCAGTCCAAATCTCAAGATGATCTAGGTTTTCTGGTCATTGTTTCGTTTTTGCCTAGATTTGTATATTTGTACATAAACGTTGTTTTTGTATCTAGCACTTTGCTAGGTACTTTTTATTTAATTTTATTATACTTTGCCGTTAAAAAAAAAAGACAATATATGTTAGACCTCCCAATATTATCTACTAATTTACACCTTTAAAATAAAGACATATCTTTATCATTATATTTTAGACGTACAAATAATTACTCATTTTTGGATTGTTTTCTAGTCCTCTTGTAAATGCACATCTGACATTGATTGAATTTCATTAAGATTACACAGAGACTAGCATTAAAGGCAAGAACGGGTCGGAAAGGGACTTCTTATTAGACTAATGAGAGTGGGGAAAGCCCCCATAGGGACATCTCGCGCCATGTGACGGATGGGATGGCAAGGGGCATTCTTCACTTTTTGTGGGAGTGGGGAAGCCCCAAAAGAAGCCCCTTTGGGACCTACTATTTAATTATTTTATACTTCTAATTAAATTAAGTTTTAATATATTAATAATATAAAAATAAAATAAAATAAAATAAAAAAAAACCCCTCAATTGGACGTTTGGCAGGGGAAAAGTACAAAGGCCCACCATTTTCATTACTTTTGGCAGTAAAATCAAGAAAAGGAACGAGCTTTCCTACTAGAACGTAGCTCGCGTATCAATGCATTAGTAAGCCCCGCGGGATGGTAGTCATGGACTCATGGGCGTGGTGGGGCGTGGTCACATCAAAAAGGGAAGGGGCACGCCCCCATTCCCATCGGTCTTACATGGCCACATGGTTTCATTCCCAAGTTCTTTTGTATAGTTTTTTTCATGATTAGTAACCATAGTGATTTCCTGTGGATTATCTTCTATGTTTCGGGATAAATAGAGACACGAAAAATTCCAAAAACGACTATTAGAAAAGGCATAACCAAACGACGAAACTAACGAAACGTGTACATCAGAATTAAATGACCACCACGCCCATAACCATGTTACACCTTTTGGATTTTGGTTGTTTTTGGGACCATTTTCATTCTATTCTTGAACATGTCTTTAAAACGACAAACCAGATACGATAAACAACAAATCATTCGGTTAACAAATGAGAGATCACAAGATTTCACCTTGTCATGGACACGCTCATATGACTCCAACAAACAAGACAATCTATAACATCAACCAAACATAGGACAACATCGGCCTTTCCACTTTGATTGCTTTCAAATTTCTGATTTCACATTGGCAGAACCAAAAATTCTAAAAAACAGAGATCCTATGTACAAATCCATAACTTCTATTTTTCTGGAAGAACTGTTATAAATGTCTTGCTTTTGGTGCGATTCAAAGTCTCTAGTTGACTCGGTGGCCCGGTACAACGTACCCATACCTAATGATATGACACTTATCATAATGCTTCAATCAGTTCAACAAACCCAACTTCTATAACATCTCTCAACATATCAAACTTGTAGCTTTAATGCTCTCACTCTTACTTTACACAAGCACATTGAACTAACACCTATAATAGCCAAGCAAATACTCCAACCACCCCATAGAAATGGAGAATTTTTACAAGGCTCAAGCGGTTGATTTATATGTATTATGTGCGCCATACAATGATGCAAACCATATCAACCAAGAAACTAAGAAAAGACTCGGCCTTTTAGCAAGTTGAGATAATTGAACCGATTTTCGAAACTGGTTTTTCAACCAAGTCAAATGCACCCTTTTCAAACTACTAACTAGATTAGATGATGCCATATCATTCACGGGTTAAGCGGTTTGGACAAATTAACATACAAATTAAGAAAACTCAGATATCACAGGTATGCATTCATCTCATAAGTTACCTTCCACGGATGTTAATGACACCCCTCTCACTGCTAATTTCATCGTCAATGTTTCCATCCAAGCACAGACCGTTGTTATTCACACTCATTTCGGAGCTTGCATTGCTGCTTGTTGCAAGAGGTGAATCTGATACACTAATTGTTCGACTTCTTGTAGGACCAGGTCTTACGCTGTACATTGATGATGCTGGAATATTAGTCATCAATGGCCTCAAGTTACCAGGCACTGTCCGCCTTATATCCTGTTTCAAAAAAAGAGAAAAGAAATCATGACCACATTCTAAAGGTGGCAAAAAAGGGCGCGGTGTCATGTAGCATGTGAAAACAAGTTTGGGTCAAATCTGTGGATTTTGGTGTAGGTTGAAATGCATCAGATTGACGAAACACTTTTTGCCTAAAAATTTATAACTTTTATCGATAATCATCCCCGAGTTTTTTTACGAAACACTTTTTTGCCTAAAAAGTTCTAACTGTTATCACTTACGCCTATTTTGATCCTTTCCTTTTACACTTTTCTTATTTCACAACTGAAAAATGAAACATGACCTCAAGGTCCTCAATCTACACATCCATAGCAATTAGGTCAAAATTGCACCTCTACCAAACTTTGAACGAAAATATATAGACCAATTAGTTGTTTAACCCATAATGCTTGGCTTTTACTGTTCTTTTTTCCATTTCCATTTTCAAAAAGAACAATGCATCTTTTAGTTGCAATCTAACCAACATGAGTTACAAAAAAAGATTAGTTAACTGTCATGGACAAAGGGCCAAGACATTTTTTTTACATTTATATTACCATAAGCCACACAAAAGTCCCTCATTCTTGCATGGTATAAAGCTTTTTGGCATTTGCACAAGAAATTGTGGTTACTTTGCAATATGCAAAACCAAAATATATGATAAACTTGTAAACCATTAAACGTGAGATGGGAAGTTACCATATGTCGTATAGCCATATCCAAGGATTTCTTTGAAAGTGATCTGCCAAAACCAGAGCTATCAGGAGATGACTTTGCAGATAAGTTACTATGAGGTGAATGCTTATCGTCTTGCTTCGGTGGAACCAATTTCCGCATGTTTATTACCCTTTCAACCATCTTTGTTCCATACAAACCAGGGCTCAGATTGTCATTAGCCTTAGCATAAGCACGGTTCAGTGCAGAAATTGGCACAGAGCTTCCACTGTTATGACTCATACCATTAGGAAGTCGTCCTCTTGAAGGTGAACAAGATTGCCTTCTCACCCTTCCATTAGCCACAGGCTCAACAGATGAAGACCGGCTACTAGGTGCACCAGGTCTTCCCCGTGTAGCTGAAGTGGGTCTATCAGCAAGTGAGGTTCGTAAATTTGGTGGTGCATCAAGGGAGTAACCAGGCATCTCTTGAGGATTCCATGGTCTTGGTCTTACACTTGGAGAACTAGCCCGTGGTGGTGGTGGTGGTGCACTTCTTGTTGTACTTGGTACTGGTTTTGTGATTGTAGGAGGAGATTTAAGTGGCAGGGTGGATGTTCTTGTTACTGTTGTCAGTGTGGGTTGCCTACGGGTTGGTGTTGGTGCCCGTGATACTGGTTTCGTTGCAGGTAAAGATGGTCTGCTTGTGGGAGTCGAGGATCTTGCAGTAGACCGTGGTGTAGGAGTAGAAGATCTAGCTGGCACAATGGGCTTGGTTGAACCCATAGTGGGGCGAGAAGTAGGTGTTGAAGACCTAGTAGGTCTAGATGTTGCAGTTGAAGATGGTCTAGATGTTGCAGTTGAAGATGGTCTAGATGTTGCAGTTGAAGTGGGTCTAGACGTCGTGCTTGAAGAGGGTCTAGACGTCGCGCTTGAAGTGGGTCTAGACGTCACGCTTGGAGTGGGTCTAGACGTTGTACTTGAAGTGGATCTAGATGTTATGTTAGAAGTAGTTCTGGTTAACGAATTGGGTCTAGTAGACGAGCCCAATGTGGGCCTTCCAGTTGGAGTAGCAGGTCTTCCGGTAGGAGTGGTGGGCCTTGAACCCGGACCTCCTGGCCTGCGAAGTCCGCCACTTGACGTATTCAATCCAGGAGATGACACTTGCTGCCTAGATGCAAAGTTATTCCTTCCAGTAGCCTCTGGGTTGGTGTTTGATAACTAAATACCAGAAGCAAGCATATAAACGAAATTATTAATTTAATATGATGTATGCGACAAGAAATTATTAATCTTACGTTAGACGCACAAACTGGGATTACTGCAATGCAAAAACTATATAAAGCTATTAGGTATGAAAACAAGAGTTGCTCTTACTCGAGATTTTAGTGCAGTGGGACGAACTTTAGGTGTTCCAGTTTGACCCACGACGGTCTTCTGTGATTCCATTTCTAGTGAAGGGAACAGAGGTGTTCCAGGGGGTGTCAAAAGCCTGAAAACATAACAATGCTCACTAAATATTAACAAAACAAATCCATAACCAACATGACAATATGACATGAACCCATTAACATCACAAACTATCTATTCTTCCAAGAGTGCATACAAGAATCCAATAACACAACATATGTGCATGGTTAGTCACAGCAACCCCCATAAAAATAATCATAACAAGATTATTACACAACAAAAACAATACTAAGTATAAAACAAATTACCAGTCATAATCGTTCTTATCATTTTCAGAGTTGAGAAACTCATCAGCACCAGTCTTTCTAGCAGCCGTTGCTGGAGGCATACTGAACATCTGAGAACTTCCTTCGATCGATCCTGCAAAATGAAATATAATAACAAAAAATTTTGAAACATTCTAAGCACAAATATATCATCATTAAGTTACATACACAAGTAAATTAACCATTTTTGAGCACCTAAGTTAGTCAAAGCTATTTAAATATTTGAATATCTAAAACAATTTAAAGTAAAAAAAGCATCATACTTAAATTTTCCCCTTGTACCCTCTAACAAATGCCATAAAATTCAGATATTATCTTTGTCAGACCTCTTAAATTCCCAACAACCAACTAGTGGATACATGTTAAATGAAGTATTTTTTCAAAAATTTAACCGGGAAGTAATCAACTCTTCTCAAGCTATTTTTGTAATAAATTTACCTCCAACTCGAAACTTTTCCAATCCTACTTGGTCAAAAATTGCAATTTAAAATCTTGTCCTTGTTTTATTTACCAAATAGTACTTATACGCCAAAAAACAAGAGAAGCAGATTGATTTGCTACCTTTGTAACATCGATTCACAATTTTACAAATATACCCAAACACGTAAGATTGTGAATCAAAGTTACAAATTTACTCATTCAATCTGCTTCTCGCGCTTTCTCATACACATTAGGGGTATTTGGGTTATATAGCTTATTTTAACAGCATACAGGCTTATGGAAATTTGAAAAAGGCCAATAAGCTCAGTTCTAACAGCTTATGAACTTATTAACTTAAACCTTATTGCTTAAAGCAATAAGCTCTATACCATAAGCTCATACGCCGTTAAAACTAAGCTTATCGGCTATTTTCAAATTTCGATAAGCCAATAAGCCGTCAAAATAAGCTAAAACCCAAATAACCCGTTAGTTGAACAAACCAAAACTACTAATAAAGTCAAAATTAACAAACAATATTTGAATATAAAAATAAAATAAAAAACACACACACTACAAATTAGTAAAAAAGAAAAGTATGAATATATATATACCAATAAGCGAATCATCTTCATCAGAGGTATGGATAAAAAGATCACTTTGTTTCTCACGTTTTCTCATTTCTAAAAATAACCCTAAATCTTCTTCTGCTTTTTCTTTCTTATTATTATTATTATTATTATTATTATTATTATTGTTGTTGTTGTTGTTGTTATTAAAACTCATCATTTGCCCTCTTGCCATCTGTCCCGGCATTACCTTTTCCGGTGCCCGAAAACTTCGATTCATTTCACCAACTTAACCTTAATTTTTACAAACAACCTTAACAAACACAAACACAAACACAAAACATCGTATTCTCCAAAAAAAAACCAAACACACCCACCCACCACGCGCCTAAACTTTCAAAATATTTAAATCTTTAGCTGCAGATCTAGCTCAAATGTTTCAAATGCAGTCAAAATAAATATATATATATAAAATGAGGGAAAAAGAATTGAAAATAAATATAGTGAAAATGTTGATGGGGTTTCACTTTCAGAGAAGCATTTATATGGGGGTTTTGAAGATGGGATTTTTTTTATTTAATAAAGAGAGAGAGAAAGTTGTAATAAAGGAGTAGTAGAGTAAAAAAAATAAAAAAAATAAAAAAATAAAAATTTTGAAAGATTTTAAGCTTAAGCAAAGCAGGTGAAGCTGGGAGAGAGAGAAAGAGAGAGAGATTAGTGGCAATGAATGTAAATAAGAGATGTTTGGAAGGGGGGTTTTAATAATTTGAAACTAATAAAGACAAACAATGTTTATTTTCCCGAAAAAAAATATATATACGTACTAATTTGTTTGAATTGTTTTCAATTTTTTAAAAACCGGACCGGACCGGCCGATTCGACCGGTCAGATCGGTGCGCGGTTAAAATGCGGGTTTTTAAACCCAATTTTTTAGCAGTCCGGTTCAATTGTTCGAACCGGCCGGTTTTCCGGTTTTGGTCGGTTTTTGGGGTTCAACCAGTTTTGTATTTTTTATTTTATTTTTTATTTTTTATTTTTTTAAAAAAATTAATTTTTTATGATGATTTGTATACTTTAATGTTATTTTTAGTTGTTTGTCAACATTAAAACATATATTTTCTTTGGATTATAATTATTTTGTATAATTTTTGAATGTATTATAAACTTCATATCATAGATACTATATGAGTCCTATTATATTACATGTTAAATGACTACATATCAAAGTATTATATATTTAAAGTATTGCAAACATTGTTGTACCATTATTTATTTAATTTATTGATTAGACTTATTAGATTTTTAATCTCGTATATACATACGGTAGGTTAAAATAACTATATTAAATGTTTTAAATAAGTTTTATACATAATGATATTTCCGAGTTAAAAAGTGTAAATTGGTGATAGAATTCAAAAAGTGTAATATACAAAATAATTAAATATTTAGCCCTTATTTTATTGAAGAAAAATATAATTTTAATCAAGCTAATTACTTGTTGCAAATAATGGTCTTTATATATCTATACTACTATATAAAGCATCAACCTCTCCCTCTCTTTTCTCAAATTACAACTTTGAACTACCCAAAATATCATTCCCTTTACTTATTATTTCAAAATCTCCACTTGATATACCTAAAATACCCTTAATGAAATTAACTTACAACATCAACCCCTTAACTTCTAAAATAACTACACGACCCCTTTTACATCAATAACTTTTGAATCAATAACCTACACTATTCGCCGCCACCACCACCAGTCGCTACCACCACCACACCGCCGCTACCAACCCGCCGCTGCCGCCACTATCACCGCCGTATCGCGCGGACATTCGTCTAGTTAAATATCAATCGCTTGAATTTCCTAATAACAAGATATAAATTTTAATCAAGCTAATTACTTATTGCTAACAGCTTTAAAAACTATCACTAGCAATACAAAAAGACAAAACAATTTGGTTAATAGATCCAAGATTTGCAACATGGTTAACTATTCTTAGCAAATTTTTATTTTGTCATGTATTTCAGTTTAGATTTATTCATAAGTTTAACTAAGCGCTTTAGCTATTCAATGGAAATTTATTTATGTTCGTTTGTTTATTAGATGAATGAGTATAAATTAAGCTTTTGTTTATATATCTAATTAATAGTAATAAGCTTCAACGGCTTTTACAAACTTCTTTATGATCGACATCACATATACAAGGTCGGTGCTGAGATTTATGATGCCCTGAAAAAAATAAAGAGATGAAATGATTTCTAACATAAAGTAACTAAGTAATTTTTCATGTGGTAACGGAAGAAATCTTATTTTCAAAATAAAAACAAACATAATTAAATAACATGTCTCAAAATTTTATTTTATTTTTATTATAAGAAAAAAATAAATAGTAATTTTACAGACAAACTATGTTGCTAAAATAAATGGTTTAGATAAATGGTTGACTAAATTTAGATTAAATATTAAGTATGTGGGG
>JAOXNX010000001.1:11988473-12002217 GCA_028566075.1 Solidago caesia | reverse complement strand
AGTTAAAAGATAGAAACTTAAGTGAGTAAAAATGAAAAGAGACAAAAGTCATGTTAAAGGTAAAAAAGTTAAAAGGGTGTAAAATGAAAATTGATAAAAGTAAAAAAAAAAGTGTTGTACTTTAAGCTTAAAAACTTGTATTATTCATATTGCATTTTAGTATCTACCAATATACTAAAACAGGATTGACGCAATCTTTAATCGACACGTGATGTTTTATTTAAGCGACACATGTTCTTTTAATTTTATATTCAATAATCCTATTTTGTGGATATCATAAATAATTATAACGTATAATTAGTTAATATATATATATATATATATAGATACCTAATATAATTAAAACTCATATATTAAAAACTCTACTATATTTATTGTTATCATATCTATTCATATCCATCACCAATCTTTATTTTGGTGGTAATTTATATTTTACAACATATTACTATTTATTTGTAATATATAAATAAAATTTATTTATTCTAAGCCACAAGATATGTTAAATATTAATAAATAAATAAATAAATAATATATTATGTTTCTAACTTATAATTCAACATTACTTATTATTTAATTATTTATCCATTAACTAAATATAATTAAACGTGGTTGAAAATTTTAAAACGACGCGAACCATATTTCACTATCATGAATTTAAATTAGGTGATACCATTACACATATCAAAAGTAATATTAGATTTTGACTAATACTTTTATGATACTTGTGTTTCGCTATTAGGTTATTATTGGAGAGACCAAATGCATATGTTCAAATTTTTTTTTTCTTTAAACAATAAAATCAATCGTACGATGTATATAGTCAATCCGTACATCGTACGAATATTAAGACTAGTACATCGTGTATATATAATATGCACAATAACTAAACGGGTACACTTTATTACATTTTCATGTAATAATAGTCCCTTTAATTACCAAATAGTCTTTTATAACAATACGTAACAATTTTCGATAAACGTTATTACATCATCGCGCGGATTATCGAATATAAAAACAATCTTGATGTGAATTTCCAGTTATAGTTAAGAAGTTCACTAGTGATCGAGTTGTATATTATGCAATATAATATCGATTCTGTCGAACAGATCGGTGTTTTAACTTTTGATTATAATACTAGTTTCAACTTCCAGTAACAACGTTAAGATTACGATTTAAACACTTCTAGAAGGTTTAGGATCATCTTACAATTGTATATCATGCGAGTGATCCGGCCTTTGGGAAGAATATTTAGTTGACGGCATGAAAGAAGTTGAAGAGGTGTCATCTCGTCTTCATCCTTTTCGTGAATTAAACGTTTATGCTTTGTCGCTATCTCATGCGCCATCCCTGCATGGCCACATATACGAGATGACAAAAATTATACGATTGATTAACTGAAAGGATTTATTGCTAATGTATATCATCAGTGAACACACGGCAAAAAAAATTTTTAAAAAATGAACAGTTTGTGTAAGGAGGTTTACACAATTTCTTTTTCATAAAAATTGCCAAGGAACACAATTGATACGCTAAAAACATTAATAATCATTGTAATTGACTAATGGGACGAAGACATGCAAAATAACGTCAACTTTCAAGTACTCGAAGATTGTTGCAAGTTCGTTTATAAATGACAACAATTGAAGGAAATAAAGAAGCTGATTCCTTGAGCATTTTATATACACGATTTATAGACAACTTTTGAATTAAGTATGTTCTCATTGAAGTTAGCTATTAGTGTATTAAGTGAGTGAATCTAGTCATGTGACTAGATCATTGCATTATTAGTTAGTTTAATAATAAGTTTGTATTAGTACTATTATTGTAATTCTATATTAATATAACAAGAATTATTGTAATTTTATATTAATATAATATGAATTACATCTTACAAATTCATTATGTGGGTATATTAGTATAATACAAATTATTACGTGTGTTTGTTATTATTAAGACTTTCGACTGTTTAAGTAAAACCCAACAAAGAGTATATATATATATTTTATAACAATATATATTGGTTCTGTCACACACATACACATATATAGGCATATACATATACAATTTGCAAATATATATGGAGACACTTACAGTAGTTTCTGCTAAGAATTGCAAGATGCAGTATGGTGGATTTATCATCCCTTATAAGAAAGGTTTTCATATCTGGTCCTCGATTTGTCCTGATGACTTCATCATGAAGGTACTTAAAGATTTTTGACTTGCCATGGCGAGCTGCATAGAATAATGCAGTCTCTCCTTGCTTGTTGGTCATACCCAGCAACATAGGAGCCCTGCGTAGCATTTCCTTTGCAACGCTAACCGTTCTATTGTTCGTGCCGGTTTCATGAAGGATGGTACTTCCGCCGCTATTTTGCCAAGTGAGTCTGTGTGTATCGCTGTGAGGCACCATATCAAGAAGAGAGAGGGCTAGGTTGGTTTTCTTGTGATAAACAGCAATATGGATAACAGTGTCTTCGTGTATTGTGATTGTATGCAAAGGGCCCTTGCTAATGCTTGCACATATCTCAAGCACCTTTTCGTCATTCTTCTTCATTAGAGCTTCATATAGTTCTGAATTAGTCTTCAAGTCTTCTTGATCCATGAGACCGGCCGTATGGAGGATAAGAATTTAATGGAAAGAAAGAAAGAAAGAGAGTATTAGGTGTAAGTGTCAATTCACGGATTTGTAAGTGCTTATATATTTATAGACACATTTGTTGAGGAATGAGGAATCTGGAGTTAGAATGGAATTATTTAATTCTACACTCTATATTATACCATCCAAGTTACATGTCTTCCAAAGGAGAAATTAGGGATGGGCATGGGACCGGTCTCGAAAATCATGAAAATATGGTACCGGTCCCGGTCCCATATAAGGCGGGATCGGGACGGGACCGGGAAATTCCGTAGTTTGCGGGATTTTCCCGGTCCCGTCCCGGTCCCAATCCCGCAAACCATCAAAAATCAATACCGGTCCCGATCCCACTTGGGACTCGGTACCACTTCCCGGTACCGGGACGGGACGGTACCCGGGACTTGGGATTTTCCGCTCATCCCTAACGAGGTGTTTGGGATATGTAAATATCGGGAACTTATAATATATTTTTGTCATTTATAATAAATATAAACAGGTTATTATATTATGTAACTGTTTAAAATAAAAATTGTTATAAATGGCAAAAATATATTGTAAGTTTATCACTACCCATAAATATCTTCTAAAGTTATTTGTCATCGAGTCGTATGATTTGTGAGAATTAAAATTATATTTGAAAAGATATAAAATTTAGAATAAAAAAATCCATTTTTTTACTCACAAACTATACAACTTGATCTATCAAGTTGAAAATCAACTTTAAAAGAACTGTATCTATTTGAAATTGAGTCTAGAATGGATTAGCTGGTTATAGTGATTATCTACTATTTAAAGGATCTATCTAGTTATTATATTTGTAAAATACAAACAATTAGACAAAGTATTTTGGCTATAATAATGATTATTGTGTTTTCTTAAAAAGAATTATTTCGAGAAAAGCAAGTTGAGACATACTTTTAAAAATATATTTTTTTAATTCCTTAGTTAAGCTTTTCTTTTTTTTGAAAAGTAATATTTTTTTTCTAAAAACATATTGGTCTGTAACAAAACATGATCTTATAAAAAATCATTACACTATAGAAGTTGCTAATTCGTATTTATATAAAAGAAAAAGTTTTACTAGCTTATTTTCTACACTAACTTTTATTTTTGCCACATCATTCAATTGAACTATTTATAAAAGGTTTATTAATCAACATTGTAGAAGGTAAAGTGAAGATACTTGAAAAAAGACTATTGCTTCAATAAATTTGACAACATTATTCAGTAATCATTATAAGAATTAGTTTGTTTAATTAGTTATTTAGCTAGATCATGTTTAGAAATAGAAAACTTGTTTTTCGGTAAATTTAGTTCATTAAAGATATTCTTATAATCTATTTACAAATGATTACTAATTTAATTTAATCTTTATCTTTATCTTTATTTTCCTTAATAAAGCAAACACCTCACCCCCATTTTTTACTTTTAAGCCTTTAAAAAACCCAAAATACCCTCACTTTTTCAATAACTTTATTTTATAATTAACTTATATATCTAAAATACCCTTAATGAAATAATTACAACATCTATCCCTCAATTTTTAAAATAACTACACTACCATCTTTTACATTAATTACTTTTATATCAATAACCGCATCGCCGCCACCACCGCTGCCACCCGTCGCCGCCACCACCACTCATCGCCGCCATTACCACACCGCCACCGCTACCACCACCATCGTCGCCGCATCGTCCGGGCTTTCATCTAGTTTACTTTAATATAAATGCACTTTTTAACTTGACAACTTTGATTGAAACAAATGGGTTGGTTTTTTTCTTTAGGGTGTGGTTGGTAGGGAGAATTCGAAGGTAGGGATAAGCAAGAAATCCCAAGTCCCGATCCCGTCCTGGTACCTGTATCGAATAGTGGTACCGAATCCCATTCGGGACCAGGACCGGTATCTATTTTTGGTAGTTCGCGGGATTGGGACCGGGACGGTACCGGGAAAATCCCGATACTGCCGGGAAATACCGGTACCGTCCCGGTACTGGTACCGAATAGTGGTACCGAATACCATTTTGGGATTGGGACCGGTATTAGTTTTTGACCATTTTCAGGACCGGTACCGTCGGGATCAGTACCGATACGGTCCCATGCCCATCCCTATGCTGGACTAGTCAGTTGAGGTAAGTAGGTCTTGTGCTTCACTGTAGTTATAAAAGCTAATACGTATGGGTCTTAACTCAAGATACAAAACGATGCTTTTGTTTAAAAGTAGGGCAAATGGCCTAAAAAAGACAATTAATGTTATTTTTTTAATAAATAGTAATGTTGATTTTGTAATAATAAAAAGGGTTACAAATTAATTTGAAACAAATAAAATGAACCATTCTAAAACCGTCATCGTAAACTACCAAACTGAACAATGTTTTACTTTTTTATATGTTTTAAATTGATTAATAACCTCTTATTTGTTTCAAATTTTTATGTCATCAAGCAAATTCAAATTGACATTGATATTGATATTGATTCATATTAGCATCAATGTAAAAAAAATATTTGAATAGAATTAAAAGTAAAAAAAAAAAAAAGAAAAAAAGAAGAAAAAAAAAAGGGTAGTTAGAAATCAATAAATACAACCCCACTCTCGTTTAATTTAAACAGTAAAAACAATTCATCTCCCTCCGTCCTCTCTAACTGTACCCATTGCCTAATTTATCACCTATACATACATTCCTTATATATATATATATATATTGAACTCCTGATCAAACCAACAATCCAAAAATTCCGATATGGTTGGACCGGCGAGACCACAAATTGTGTTATTTGGATCATCAATTGTTCAGCTTAGTTTCAGTAATGACGGTTGGGGCGCCATTCTTGCTGACGTCTACTCTCGTAAGGTATCTTCTATATAATTATGTATATATGCTTATTTTTTTGCTTCTATTTCAGCTATTTTCATCAAATTATTCCGATCACTAATTGTTTTTAGTATAAATGTATATATACATGTGATATATCTATTTAATTAATCATGGATTTAAATATTTAATGATCTATTGATTGTTTCTATACATAGGTGAAATGGTTAGAAAATACGGTTAACGGGGATCAAAATGTATCCAACTTGTCACTTTTTGCTATTGTGTATATCAAACTTCCAAATGTTTATTGTGTGTATAAAATTTTCAATTTATTGCTATTGAATGTATCTGTAGGTAGTCCTATTAGTTGCCACCGCAAGAAACCGGCGCAGTGGCGCCCGTTTACAACTTATAATAAGTTAGATACATATAATAACAATAGACCTAAAAGTTTGATCGCACAATAAACTGATTGGAAGTTTGGGACACACAATAGCAAAACGTGACAAGCTGGATACATTTTGGTGAACTTAGTCAATGAGAATATGCTTTTAGTTCTCTGGATACTAGAATAGTGCCCGTGTGATGCTGTGACAACGTATAGTGTTAGGTAGTTTTAAGACAAAGTATCCATTTTTTCAAAAAAATAAAATGATTCCCGTAATGGTGCATGGGAAACCATCTCCAAGTGGTCTAGTGGTTAACATCCTAAGATCTTTACAAGTCGTCTCAGGTTCGAATTCCACTAGGGACAATCTTGGGGGTGGCCAAGGAAGGGTTCTGAAACGGCTACGAGATATCCTGGTTAGGCCGCGTTCATTTGGGCAAAAAGACTCCCCCTTCCCCGGATAACCTGAATAAGGGAAACCTCATTCATTTACCTAGTGGGACACCAGGGGGAGAGGGGGAGGGGGTGCCGGTGGAAGTTGTTGGTGGTGGTGTAAAAGAGGGGGTGTGGTGTCAGTTTATTTTATTAGGTTGGGAAAATGGGTGACGCATCGCCTTTTTATTGGATTGAGAAAATGGAAGTCCTGGCCCTTTTCATTTCGTGTTAGAGAAATAAAAAGGAATATAAAAAATTCCAATGGTACAAAAGTTTTGAACATGGAATATGCAAGTGATATGATTGTACTAAACTATTCTCTGTTTTCTTTTTTTTGGTGTAAAATTCAATAAATGACAATCTACACTTTTGTCCCAAGTTAGACTATGTAAAATGTAAAATATCAATATAGTTAATGCACTTGATGTTTATGTGTTCATATGAACATACTTTATATTTTTCTACTGTGTAAAATTTTGCTCCATTTATGTGCCTACATGGGGCATACACATAGTTATTATATTGGAATGAATCTGGATGTTTACTATTTATAATGATACAAAATTTGAAAGTTTACTTCTATTAATCAAGTTTACCAACCGGTTACCATATTACTTATATGGGGACAAATTATGAAAGTTTACTATCTATAATGGTATTTTACTTAGAACAAAAGTGTAAGTATGTTTTTATTTCATGGACTTCCCTTTTTTATTTGTGATTTTGATCTTTTAAATTATAGTCAATAAGAGATGGTACATAGACCTTGTACACTGTACAAACTTTGAGCGGTCAACAGATGTCTTAAATGATAGTGTTGATGACTGACAACTATTTCATAGGGTTGTTGGTGAAAACGTGTGTAGTTTATAAATGATTAATTACTTTAGTCTTTATTATGTAACAATATATCATTCATGAAAATTGTATGGCGGTTACAAATGGTTCATATCATCTCAATGTAGTATTGTTGTTGGGAGCAAACTCTTGAAAATTTACACATGTGACAAGGGGAATTTGAGGGTTGATATCAAATCTAAGTGTGTGAACTTGGGGCTTTTACATAAGTTGATTAAAAACACAATCAGTTTATACCAATAATGAGAAACCGTTAACGATAAAGAATATAGTAAGTGCCATTTTCTGCTATTAATAGAATATCTAACATAAGAATTAGTTTCTTTTCAGTTTAAAATCAGGAATGTAAAATCTTTCTGCAGTTAGATATTTCAAGTTAGAAGCTCTAGAGTGTAAACAGAAACTTTGTAACCAAGTCTCGCCTATCTGAAACTGTGGAAACACAGTGCCAAAACTAGTATTGTACGATCCCTTGATTGTTAATGTTAAAAAAAGCCTTTTATTTTCTCTGGAAATACGAGAGGCAGATCTGTTCCATCTTGTTGTTCATCCAGTGTCTAACTTTGGCATTCGGTTCTCTGTTCTTGCATGATGCCTATTGCCTAAAGCAAATGAACACTTTTTATGAAATGATATGGCCTTTGAAGCATCTTGGCCTTTTTCTAACCTGAGATGTTTACACTTATCTGCAGCTTGTTTGAACTAAAGAAATTTGAAACATTAAATTTATATACTTTTTAGGTTCTATTTTATATGCCGCTTAATGGATCATGCTCATTGATCTTGGTGATGACCCTTCTTATAATTATATTATGCTCGCTTTTCATAGTGTGTACCTCTTATTTATTATTGCAGGCAGATATAGTGTTACGAGGATACTATGGCTGGAATTCTAGACGTGCTGTCAAAGTTGTTGATCAGATTTTTCCAAAGGTAATCTTTGACAGCCAGTTGAATATTTATACTATATACTTGCATTTTTGAACTAAAATTACCACATGATGACCATTTGAGTATGTATGCTTATGCATTGTTCCGTTCTTTATAATGGTGTCATTCTATTATCATGTAGGATGCTGCTAGTCAGCCTTCACTGATCATTGTTTACTTTGGTGGTAATGATTCGATGGGACCTCACTCATCTGGTCTAGGTCCACATGTTCCTCTTCCTGAATATATTGAAAACATGAGGAAAATTGCTAGCCATCTAAAGGTACCATTTTTTCATGACATGTTTTTCTTCAGACTACGTGAATTGTTTCATGTAGCAGAACACTCTGAATAGCCGAATAGGTTAGACTTTTTGGAATATGCTCCATCCATGACTTTCAATAAAGGATCACATGAATACATAAAATCATGTTTATCATCTTCTCTTTTTACTCAAATATTATCCTGGGGGTGTTTTAATTTGAGTTATGGACCTACGATTACTGCACTGAAAGTCTCATACTTGCAACAGTTAGTCTCTAATGCTTGAATGAACAGATTTTTGCTTCTGATTATCTGATTTTGTTCAAATTATTAGTTTCATACCAACTGCAACAAAACAGAGTATTTAAGGGTAAACTTGAATTACTGATTTGACTATCCCGTAAACATAAGAAACTTTTACTAACATTTTACAGAAAGTATTTTTTTATCATACAAATGTATTTTTTTTGGTCATTTTATCTGTAAATTCCATAATTAATGAGCGTTTTCCAAACACAACATTTTATAATCTGATTGCTACAATTTCAATCAGTAGAAACACATCCAAACACTATCCACGACAATTCATTTATTACAACTGATCATGATTAACCCATAATTACTTTCTTAACACACATACAAACACCCCTTAATGCTGCACCAATATGAAAATCAGGGTCTTTCAGACACAACTCGTATAATCTTTCTCACTTGCCCACCGGTGGATGAGGTCAAACTTGGTGAAACTACAAGGTACGATGACTACTTTTTTATTAATATATATATATATATATATATATATATATATTCAAGCAATACATCTAAGACCAGTGTACTTCCATGTAAAACAGCTCAATATTTAGTGAACTTGTTCGAACAAATGAGTTATGCCGGAAGTATTCAGATGCTTGTGTAGAGCTGTGCAATGAGATGGGAATTAAAGTTATTGATCTTTGGACAGAATTTCAGAAACGAGATAATTGGTTGTCTTGCTTTACGTAAGCATTCTTGCCTTTTATCCTTTTGCACTAGTATTTTATTGTGTAAAAAGTTTAGAGTTGGCAATTTAGAACCATTAAATGGAGAATGGGTTTTTGTTGGCCTTAATGCCGTATTTTTATCTCAAAAAGGTCAAATTGGTCTCGTGGAAGAAAAAACAATAGTTGAAACTTATAAGGACCGAACCAAATGATTTGAAAGTTGCCTGAAGTCTACTTTTAATGCATACAATTTCCTAAAGAATATCAATTTAAGCTTTAGATTACTATTGTAATATATTGTTTTTGTACTCGTAAACTCATAGTTAACATTAACATATTATCTGTCTATAATTTGTATTATTAAACTGGTCAAAAAATGTTTGCGAGTCAATCCAACTTGGTCCATTTCAGTGTACTAAGTTGGCCCACTTCAACCCAACCCGACCTATTTGGTGTACTAAAAATGACCTGTTACCCAACCCGCCCATCTTGCAGCCTCCAAGATATTAATATGCCGATAAATCAAGGTTTATATTTAAAGTGTTATATTACTAACATGGAAGACCCATACGGCATTGTGGGCATCTTATACAATCAGGGTATAAAAGCTTATATCTTGGAACAACATGGATGTAGTAAAATTTTATTGAATATTATGATAAAAGCAATAGATGATTTATCATAAGGTTTGTTATACAATAACTGACCGCTCTTATCACCTCTAACTTTAATATGTTTCACCTAAATTGTATTAGTTATATACTGTTCCTCCAGGGACGGGGTACATTTATCAGGTGAAGGAAGCAAGATAGTTGTTGAGGAGATACTAAAAGTGCTCAAAAACGCGGAATGGGAACCAAGTCTACATTGGAAATCCATGCCCACTGAGTTTTCAGAAGACTCACCATACGATTTAGTGTATTCAGATGGAAAAACGACTCTAAACCCATCTGACTGGACCTTCCACAGAGAAATTAAATGGGACTAGTAAAGATCATTTTATTTGTGCAAAATTTGTCATAATTCAGAGCTGCAAGACACGCATTTGGCTGTAAGTAAGGCAATACTTCCTATCACAGTAACGGAGATTTGTACCTGTGCTGCTAAATCTGGTTCATTGGACTTGCTATGATTCTGAATTCTGTGATTTATTGTACTTATAAAACTACCTAATAAATATTGATGATTTTCTTAGAAGGGATCAAGTAAAGAATTTGAAAAGTTAAGATAGTAAGGGAATTTTTGCTGAAGACTTGGAAGACATTTAAGTTAACATTATTTTATATTCCATCCGTCCCAAAATCTGGCCTTGCTTGTTCTTTCATGGGTTCATCATTGTCGCACCTTCTCTACCCTTATACATACTTCGGCAATCAAAAGGTTAAAAAAATTTCTTAAGTGTATTTAGGGTGGCCCAACAACAATTTTTACGATGCTGTTATGACAGACAAATCCTATTGAGGTATGTGTTAATAAGAGGTCGATAAATGGGTGGGTTGGTCCAAATTTTGAATGTTTCATGAATTTTTAGCGTGTTAAAACATGGCAATAAAAGTTTAATATTTCAATACTAATCAAAATATATGAAGAAAACACTATTTGTGATGTTCTAAGCATTAAAAATACACCTTAATTACCTATCGAGCCACTTAAACGCTATCTGATTAACCTAAAGTTTTATTTGACCCATTAGAGATGAAACCTAACCTAAGGCGAACATTTTAAAAAGTAAATGAGTCGAACTTGTCGCATCTTATATATCAATCCGTGTTACATAATATAATTTTGTGCAGCTCATTGTCTTCAAGTCGTTACATCTTATAGGGCTTTCATGCTTTGGTGTAAAATGCTGATACAGCAAATGAAGCTAGGGATTGGGTTAAGCTTCGAGAGGTTAATATCATTTATATGTCATTATGGTTTGTTTATTCCATGAAACATGCGCATGCTGAGTTGTTGGGGCTAAAAGTTTTATTCTAGGTGTAGTTTTTGAATGTTTGTTTTTGGTTTCTTATTTGGTTAAATGAATTACTAGGTATGAAACATAATTGACCCAAAACGAGAGTTTTTTCTTGGACTTTATGCTTCGTTATCGCGTATTATAAAGATTTATATGAGGATCAAGCCCTTCAAACCAGATTTTGTTCAGGGGTATATATTATTCGTTGAATGCCTGTTGGATTTAGATCTGTTTGTGAGTTGAGCTGGTGGGGTTTGCTCGACCTGATACTACAATGCAGGCCAATTTCAACTATGGTTCACATGAAAGAATGATGTTTCAGTAACTGCAGAAAGACTAGTATTGCTCTAATTTTGGTCCATCTATTTGATATGAACTTTTATATCAAACATTTAGCTCATGGTGACTTAAGTAGATTATTTAACTTGGAGTCAAGTTTATGAAATGATGTTAACAAATAGTATCAATGTGTCATGTTCTTTTTTATTTAGCATCCAACATTTTCGAACTCATATGTATAGAGTTATAGCAATAATAATGAAATAGATAATGTGATTGACAAAAAATATGGGAAGTAATCTCTAGCCTCACCTCAAAGAATCTCACTCTCCCAGCATGAAGTTGAGAGGTGATATCAAATGTTTGAAGATGATAAGATTGGCCCTATTTTCCTACTATCGCTAATGCATAAACCTACTGCTATATATCGGGCATGTTTGGCAAAAGCTTTTCAAGAGCTTTTTGGAAGCTTTAGCTTTTAATTTTGAACAATAAGCTCATATTATGTTAAAAACTTTGTTTGGATGTAACTAGTTTAAGCTTTTATTTCAAAGAAAAAGCTAGCGTTTCGGAAGCTTTTAGTTTGGATGAAGCTTTTAATTTTTGAAATTACACAAATACCCTTTTCATAATTTTTGGTTAAAGCTTTTAATATCGAGTTTTGTCATTTTACACTCTTAAGTTGCAGCTACAGCTTCCATACCAAACACTTTTAAAAATAAAAGCTCTAGCTAAAAGCTTTGCTTAAAAGCTACAGCTTACAGTTCCAACTAAAAGCTCCAGCTACAAGCTACAGTTATCAGCTACAACAACTTTTGCCAAACATATTCGTGTTCTTTGAAAGTTTAGATTATTATTTTTTATTTTTATTTTTATTTTTATTTTTTTAAAGGCAATAAAGTAAATAATATATAAAAGACTTCTAGCGAAATGCTAGAAAGCCAAAAAAGGGTACAATTACAATTACAAAACTTAGACCGAAACACTACACTCGATACTAAATTCTTCTTGAGACTTGAACTGCGAGGAAAGCAAAAGGGGTTCGAAAAAAACTCGCGCCAATTACGGTAAACCAAGACCCGAGAAAAAACCCCCAACCAACAGAGGCCGAGCCACCGGTTTTCACTCTGTGGTGTTTTTGATGCATTCCCAAATAAGTCTCAAGGACCGACCATGAAACAAAAAAAAAATTAAAAAAATATATAACAACGGATTAGAGATCCAATCCGCCCACGATCTCTTTCTTTTCTTATTTCTATTCGTGACCCAAATAAACGATTGAGCAATAATAAGATCGACCAAATACTCCTTCCGCTGTCCACCCGGATTAAACACCTTTTCATTTCTGAATTTCCATAACGACATTATTTACATCTTTCAATTTATTGTGTAATAATCAGGATTCCAACCCAAAGGTGAAGCTCCGATATCTTCAACAGACAAAGAGTTATCCCCGGGCCTAGCTGGTGGAGATTGGTCTCCACCTCGTAGACTAAGGACCGACGAAATTCCAGCTATAGTTAACGACTTTAGGCTAGCTGCCCGCAATGCCATTGATGCAGGTTAGTATAGTTAGTTAATTAACCTGTCCACATTGTTATATTCTTTATTAAGCAATTCATAACACACCCCTCGATCAAATTTACAGGATTTGATGGAATAGAAATCCATGGAGCAAATGGATACATAATCGATCAGTTTTTGAAAGACCAAGCAAACGATAGAACAGATAAATACGGTGGATCCCTAGAAAACAGGTGTCGGTTTCCCTTGGAAATAGTAGAAGCGGTTGCAAACGAGATTGGAAGTGACAAAGTAGGTATAAGGTTATCCCCATTCGCGAATTATATGGAGTGTGGTGACTCTAACCCGGAAGCCTTGGGTCTTTACATGGCCAATGCACTTAACAAGTATAATATCCTTTATCTCCATGTAATTGAACCTAGAATGGTCTTAGCTGGGGAAAAGTTCGAAACTCCTCATAGTTCTCTTCCAATGAAGAAAGCTTTCAAGGGTACGTTTATTAGCGCCGGTGGTTATAAGAAAGGTGATGGAAACAACGCTATAGCCGAAGGCAATGCAGATTTGGTTGCGTATGGGCGACTTTTCTTGGCAAACCCAGATTTGCCTAGGCGGTTCGAGCTTGATACAGGTCTTAACAAGTATAATAGAGATACTTTTTATACTCAGGACCCGGTTGT
>JAOXNX010000001.1:11978174-11988373 GCA_028566075.1 Solidago caesia | reverse complement strand
AGTGTGGAGTGTGTCATGAGATTGCAACCTTCACCAACCCTTACCATCCACCAATAATATGTAACCACATCACTTCAACCCTCATTTCGATATTTTTTATACTAGGTGTCATAAGATTCCAATCCTCACTAAAATTTTTTTATATATTTATAACTATAAAAAAATTATATAAAACATAATATTTCATTAAAAATTCAAAAACAAATAATTAATAAAAATACAACAATAATAGATATATTTTATAAAAAAAAATACAATAATAATAGTAAAAAATTTATTTAGTATAAATATAATTTAGTTAAAAATATTAAAATTGTGTCAAAATTAAAAAAAAATTTATAAAAATTATTGATTAGTAACTATAAAACCAAATAGCCCACCAACAACAACCCCATCATCTTCTCCAATATCTCTCCCATTCCACTCAATCACTCATCACTGCTGCTGCTACTAAATACAATCAGGTATGCAAGTTTTTTTTTTTAAGTTGAAAACGGCTAGAAAAGCATGGTGAAATAGATCGTTCAACGGCTACCTTCTTTAGTATCAAACAGAACACAAACCACATAGGAGGCGGCGGTGCCCGTGTGCGGTTTCAAACAAACCGAAGGGAACCCGAGCCCCACACCTTCCCCCATTATTACTTTGTATTCTTAGAAAATATCTAACTGATTTCTTAATCTTTGATTTTTATATCGTGAAATGTAACTAAATTTTGACCGGATCCATGGCTTATAATTTTTTGGGTTAAGGGATTGAGAATATATCTAACTTATATATTCCATAAGTTTTGACCATATGACGTTTAAAGATGCATTTAGTCTTAAACTAGGATAAATGTCACAAAATAACAACATGATCAAGTTTTTCAAACAGCTAATTTATGTATAATTTCAATATTAGTAATACAATTCTTCATGATTTAGATTTTTTAAACGAAACCGGATCGGTAGATTGAACCGGTTGGTATCTAGTTTGTCCGGATTTTTATTTTTTAAAACTAGACTAGACCGATAGGTTGAACAAGTTGGGTAGGCAGTTTGTCCGTTTGTGTTAATTAAAGAGTTTAATAAATACTTACTAGCAGCAAGTTTCAAACCTTGAACCTACGACTTCAAAGAAGGCGCCTTGCCATTCATCCAACTAGTATTTGTTATTTTGTTGGTATAAATTCCTACTGCTATTTATATATATAAGCCCTTCGTCCTCTAATAGAAAAGATAACTAAATTAGCTTAACAGTTAAAACATAATGCAGGAGAAGAGATTTGAACTTGACTTGCACGTGAAGGTTACATATAGGTTATTGGCCATGTATATAATGAGGTTAGGATATATTACAATGGGGTAGTTTATATTGCATGTTGTTGGTCTAAAAGAAGAAACAAGAAATAAATGTCCTATAGTTGTAGTTGGGGGTGAATATAACTTTTCACCTTTTTCAAACCTTTTAATCACAGCTAGTCTGAAAATAAGTCCAGTCCAAGTATATGCTGAATATAAACTCTAAAATGAAACAAACGGTTTGAAAAGATTAATCAATAAAACAGTAAACAGTTTGAACGTTAAAAGTATAGAATGAAACAAAGCAAATGTACAAATAACCAAGAATAAAAAGATGTAATTTTCAACGCATTCTTTTATTGATAAATCAACAATAGTACAAGTAGTTGTGGAATAGAAACGCATATGGACTCAAACTTCTTGGCTGAATACATATTACACTTATGTTTATCTAATCCTTACAGTATACTAGCCTAAGCTGGGTATATGAACAACAACACATCTTGGAGCTGAATTCTCGATACAAAGAAGATATTGCTAAGGAAATAGATTATTGTTGTTGCACACCTCACATAATGCATCAAATGAGGTATTTATAGGCCAATCTCTCTCTTGGATGTCGTCCATTGCTTGCTACGTGTCTTTATCTGGTTCTCTCTACTAAAAGGAATATCTTGATAGTGACACCCCGTACTATTTGTCAGTTGTCACCTTTCACGAACCTTCTTCCACCAATGGAAGAATGGACACCTCATGTGAAGGACAAACCAACCTGGAGATTGTGTTCCACTAACTGTTTTGTTCTTATCTTTATTTCTTTGTCTCCAAGGTTGATTCAACAACCAAAAGTAAGGTAGAGACAACTTAAAACATTTGTAAGATTCTAAGTGTCCAGGTTGTTCTTCCAAGCTGACTGTAAGTCCTAGCTAACTTCCACACTCAGCTTAGTATTCTATCTTTGGTCTTCATCTTCTACTTAGAACCAAAAACTATGACTTCTGTTGATGCAGCTTGAAGAACTACTTCCTAAATATGAACAATTACAAAGCAATGAAGTACACAAGCTGACTCAGCTGACTCAACTTAGAAACCAAAGACTTAAGTATTTTTACATGTGTTTGTCATCAACAAATCTAATCTAATACATTGGGACTCACCACATATATTACAAACAAATAAGAACTTATCCATACTCATTGAACAAATTGGTTTTATATGCTCCATATTCATTGAATTAACAATATTCTATATATTAAGTTGGTGTTTCTTTGACATTCATATAATGTTCAAGTTGTTGTTCCATATTCACTTCATATAGTGTATACTTCAAACACAGATTGTCATCTTGAAAATCTTCAAGAGGTTGGCGTTTCTCTTCACTGGATCACTTGAAGAAGATACACAATTATGGATATGGTAACAGGCTTGATTGTTACCAATATAGTTGTGTACACGATACGGAAAGTGGCACAACGCAACTTTATGTTGCAGAATTCTATGTAAGTTTATCTTTATTTAAAAAAATTTCTTAAAGTTTTTTTTTTATGAATAAGTTATATTTATTTTTGTACAAACATGCATCAACAAATTATGGTCATGTATTTGAATAACTTTTTAAAAATTACATATCCAAATATCAATCTTGATGTTATTTCATTCCAATTTAAAAGCCTAGTGGTCACATTCATTGTAGAATATCCCAAAGTAGAAAACATTGTAAAACACTTTTGAAATAATAGTCGTACGAGTCCACGCTTATTCTAAATCATATGTGCGGGTGCACTTGGACGACCTTAAACGAGGATGGTTTCATACTCTTGCTACCAATGTGTTTAGTCATCAGCGAGGAAAACATATTTTTCAGAACATGGTCATGCTTTTCATCTCAGTAATGCACGTAAGCTCGCTTATCTTAAAATTTCATCACATAAGCGAGCTTTGCATTCCCGAGATGAAAAACATGACCATGTTTAGAAAAATATGTTTTCCTCGCTGATGACTAAACGCATTGGTAACGAGAGTATGAAACCGTCCTCGTTTAATGTTGTCCAAGTGCACCTGCGCATATGATTTAGAATAAGAGTGGACTCGCACAAGTATTATTTCAAAAGTGTTTTACAATGTTTTCGACTTTGGGATTTTCTACAATGAATGTGTCCACTAGACTTTTAAATTGGAATGAAATAACATCAAGATTGATATTTGAATTTTAGGCTTTTAAAAAGTTATTCAAATACATGAACATAATATGTTGATGCATGTTTGTACAAAAATAAATATAACTTATTCATTAAAAAAAATAAACTTCAAGAAAAGATTTTAAATAAAGATAAGCTTACACAGAAATTCTGCAACATAAAGTTGCGTTGTGCCACTTTCCATATCGTGTACACAACTATATTGGTAACGATCAAGCTTGTTATCGTATGGATAGTTGTGTATCTTCTTGAAATGATCCAGTGAAGAGAAATGTCAACCTCTTAAAGTTTTTTATGATGACAATCTGTGTTTGAAGTAGACACTATATGAAGTGAATATGGAACAACAACTTGAACATTATATGAATGTCAAAGAAATACCAACTTAATATATAGAATATTGTTACTTCGATGAATATGGAGCATATAAAACCAATTTGTTCGATGAATATAGATAAGTTCTTATTTGTTTGTAATATATGCAATATAAACTATGCCCATTGTAATATAGCCTAACCTCATTGTACACATAGCTCATAACCTATATGTAACCTTCACGTGCAAGCCAAGTTCGAATCTCGTTCCTGCATTATGTTTTAAGTTTATTTAATTCTATTATCTATTAGAGGGGGAAGGCTTTTATATATATATATATATATATATATATATATAGCAGTAGGAATTAATACCAAAAAATACTAGTTGGATGAATGTCAAGGCGCCTTCTTTGAAGCCGTAGGTTCAAAGTTCAAAACTTGCTACTAGCAAGTATTTTTTAAACTCTTTAACACAAACCGGACAAATTGTATACCCAACCGGTTAAACCTACAGGTCCGGTCTAGCTTAAAAAAAAAATCAAAATCTGGATACCCTACCGGTCAGGTCTAGTTTTTAAAAATCAAAATCATGAAGAATTGTATTACTAATATTGATATTTTAAATAAATTACCTATTTTTGAAAAACTTGATCATGTTGTTATTTTATGACATTTATCTTAATTTAAGACTAAATGCATCTTTAAACGTCATATGATCAAAACTTATGCATTATATAAATTGGATATATTCTGATTCCCTTAGCCCAAAAAATTATAAGCCATCAATCCGGTCAAATTTAGTTACATTTCACGATATAAAAAAAAAGATTAAGAAACCAGTTAGATATTTTCGAAGAATACAACTAAGAGAATATTCAGTTCAATAATAAGGGCGGGAAGGTGTGGGGCTTGGGTACCCTTCGGTTTGCTTGAAACCGCACATGGGCACCACCGCCTCCTATGCGGTTTGTGTTCGGTTTGATTGGTCACGGTGTTAGAGCCCGTGGTTGATACTGAAAAAGGCGCGACCGTTGAATGATCCATTTGACCTTGCTTTTCTAGCCATTTTTCAACTTTTTTATAAAAAAAGTTTACATACCTGAATGTATTTAGTAGCAGCAGCAGTGACGAGTGATTGAGTGGAGTAGGAGAGGTTTTGGAAAAGATGATGGGTTTGTGGTTGGTGGGCTGTTTGGTTTTATAGTATAAAATATACACTACCTTTTCTATTTCTTTTTTGACAGGTAAAAATATACACCAATTTGATTATAATTTAACTAATCTATAATTTTTATAGTTTAACTAATGTATTTATAGCCGCGAATGTGAGAAACTGGGAATGAGAATGAGAATGGAAGAATGTAATGATAAAGTTTTTATCCCGACGATTAAATCAGACATGTTTTTTTTTGGATATTATATTAGTGTTCATTTGTTTTTGTGTTATAAATATAGAAGAGAAGTAGGAAGTATTAGATACCTGGGGAGGAGTGTTTAAAAGGTCCGTTTCATTTTATGTAATTTTATTTTACTTTCTGGTTGAAATTTTCCCTAGCGTTTATTTTAATAAGATAACTCATCGCGGCTAATAAACAGAACACAAATGAGAATAAGATAATAGGCTTGATTACTAATACCACTAGCTAAATAACTCAGGTCCACCTGAACATTTTAATAAAAGTTTGATAATAATGTATCCTCGCCGCTGAAGTTCCAACGAAATGGATTGGGCCAATTCCCAAATATCTGTGATTCTATGTGATAATTTACTAAAGCAAGTTTTAGTTTTGATAAATAAAAATAAAATGCATATACTGATAATTATTTTGTATCAAATACTTCGTTACTATATCTATGACAATATTAATGTAAGATGCTGGTACACCAAATGAAGCTAGGGAATGGGTTAATCTTCAAGAGGTTAACATCATTTTTATACCACTATGGTTGGTTTATCCAATGAAACATGCGCATGCTGAATTGTTGGGGCTAAAAGTTTTATTCTAGGTGTACGTAGTTTTTGAATGTTTGTTTTTGGTTTTTTTATTTGGTTAAACGAATTATGAGGTATGAAACATAATTGACACAAAACGAGAGTTTTTGCTTGGACTTTATGTTTCGTTATCGTGTATATTATGAAATTTGATATGGAGATCAAGCCCTTTAAACCAGATTTTGTTTGGAAGTATATTTCATTCGTTGAATGCCTGATAGATGGATTTAGATCTGTTTGTGAGTTGAGCTGATGGGTTTTGCTCGACCTCTTGTTACAATGCTGGCCAATAACATGTTATCAACTATAGTTCACATGAAAGAACGGTGTTACACTAACTGCAGAAAGTATTGCTCTAATTTTGGCCCATTATTTTAGTATGAACTCTTATATAAAACATTTAGCTCATGGTGACCTAACTAGATTAATTAACTTGGAGTTAAGTTTCTGAAATTATGTTAACAAATATTATCAATGTGTCATGTTCTTTTTTATTTAGCACCCAACATTTTTGAACTCACATGTATAGAGCTAGGGAATTCCCTGCCACAAATTTTTTTAAAAATAATCCAACACTGTGCATTGTATGGTTACAATTCTAGTAATATTGTTATGCAGTCACATTCAAAACTTCATGTTTTTATGGATTGTCTAAGGAAGGAATAAACAAGTATTTGTGGATCAAAACCAAATCTGGACATATACGTTGTACATCTCTAGCTTGGTAATTGCTAGCATTTGTTTTCATACATGTCTTTAAATTCACCAAGTTTTATGCTATTTTGTTCACACCTTTTATACATATGATGTTTGATTTTGATGTGGCTTTTAAGTAATGAGAGAACATCTCAATATAAACGAACAGGTTTGAAATAATTATACACTGTACACCCCTCAATTCATTATAGCATACCAACCTCCTCAATTCATTATAGCATACCAACCTCCATCAATGCCTCCAACCATACACTTACACACCCCTCAATTCGTTGATTATTTATGTACGCCTTGACAATACTTGACATGCTCCCTTTTATTTCATTTTTACCCAAACTGATATAGGTATTTTGACATTTCATAAACTTATACAATCTTATGTAAAATTGCACATAGTGGTAAGATAATCAAAATTCATGGTACATATATCATTTCTCTTCTATATAATACTTCATATGCATCATTACACAATACGAGTAGCGAAGCCAAGTTTTTAGGTATCGGATGGCGGAACAGTTTACAAGATAATAACAAGTATATAAGATAGACCAGTAACTTTTTGACCTGGTGTGACTAAGTAATTGTATGTTTTGTTAGGTGATGTGTATGTTTTGTTAGGTAACCAATTAGCTTTGAATTACACTAATACATAAAAATAGTACTAGAAATATAGAGTTTTATAGACATTGTGAGATCATCACGGTCACCCTTGGCCTCCATGTAGCTCCGTTATTGCACAATAACTGCTCATGTTCTCGAACCAACGATATGAAAATGGACTGATTACCACTAGCTTAGACACTTGGAAGCAAATGATAACATGTAATGTCCTTTTGTTGATTCGCCATGGTAGGCTTTTGTTATACTTCCAGGTTTTAATAACATATACGTGGTAACTACATAGTGAAAGTGTTTATATGACGAGATCGATTAAAAGACAACTTTAATCAGATAAAAGTGTTTATATGACGAGATTAAAAGAAACCTCTGATCAGATATTACAAACAGTTTTTGCAATGACCGATTTTTTAATCGCAAAGAGAAACGTTGTTTAATAACTATCCAGTTGGTTTCGAAGATATGTATTTTTATGTTTATTGAATAGTATTTACATGTCAGAATTTGTCATTCTTTGCTTACCTTAATTACCAACCTTGTTTCATTATACATTTATATGCATGATATGTTTTTTTGGCAAATATATGTTGTAATTTGCTTAATGCTTAATATTTTTTTACAAGTCAGTGTCTTCATATATAAATCAAATACTAAGAAGGTTTATGGTGGGTTTTATGTGTATGTGTTTGCTTCTTGATTAGTTTTACCTTTTTTATATAACTTTATATAATTTTCCAAAAGGAGAAGAACTGTTTTTATGAATGTATTTTTTGTTAGACCCGTTTCCTTTTCTAATATGATAATGTTTGAATCTGGAAACCATTTTAAAAGTAGTCCGAATGTTTAAATCTGAATAATTTAGAACAGATAGTTTTTTACGTCTGAATTATAATTTTACTAACTCTCACTATTTTATAGATATCTAGCCCCTAATAGAAAGAAACATATCTACATCCAATTTTATGATTTGCAAAGCTCCAGGGAAATAAGAAGATGAAAAAAACATTCATTTATAAAATATAAACTGGTCGATTATAGATATATATATTTTTTTAACATTCGATCCTCATAGCCTGATAAACCTCGGGCAACCCGGGCAGGATGTGATGACAGGGAATTCAGGGAAAAAACCTCATAGGCTTGTCACTCTGGAGAGTCGAACCCAAAACCTATTATAACTAATTATATTTATGAGTTCACCTACCACTATTGGATAATGACTTCTGAATAAGGATATCTCCAATGGAAGTACCATGCCGGCATGCATGTCGGCCGACACACAGGCTATTAGCATGCCGCAATTAGAGTTTCTATATGTTGCTCAGTGTGTAGAGTCAGTATGCATACGAGCATTTAGAGTCAGCATGCATACAAGCATTTACAACCATTAGCTTAGCCTAGTGGCAAAGGTGTATGCCCAACCTCTTAAAGGTTTTGGGTTCAAGTCTCATTTGAGAGATTGTGGTGTATAAAATGATGTTTCTTCCCAAATGGATGAGGGTTGATGTGTAATAATTTGTGGTTAAAAAAAAGCATACAACCATTTTGTAAACAACTTATGATGTGGGGCCATTTGATTCCATACTTTTGTTTTTTTCCTAAATTTTTTGACCGTTCAAAAAGGAAATGCCACGATTTTTTCTTTTGTTTTTTTTAACATCTTGATGATTGATTGAACACCAAACCGCGTTTATGCTAAAAATGGGATCTGAGGGCGATTATGGTTTTTGTTGGCGATTCTCCGAAGGTAGAGAACTCTCTATACGCCAATTGTGTTGTAATATTTTTCGGCTATGATAATGATCATGATCCCGTCCTTGAAGGAGGTTTTTCTCCTTTTATAGAGTATTCTAATTATGGGATAAATCCTCTATTAATTGAAACGTATCAAGATAATATTTTATCTTGATTTGGGATAATCATATAAACCGATTTTATGGTAACGTGGACCTTATCTTGCGGGATACACTTTTGAGGGTTTTATCGTATTCTTTCCCGTGTTGGGCTTCGGGACTGATCTTCGTACATGAATGCCTTCGTATGGACGGACGGGTATATCATCAATGATTCCAAAACTTTTAAAGATAATGTGTTTAAAATTTTGAAAAGAGTTTTAAAAGATGTGAAAATACTCTTAAAATTTTTGAAATATTTTGAAATAAATCGTATGCTCTCACACTGTAATATTTCAACTTTTTTGTTTTTTTTTTTATCTTAAATTTGAAGAACTTAGTTAGGCATGTCTTGAAAATACCCAACGGCTACATCAATCGAAATAGCATCATAATCTTTGAGCCAATCTTACCGACTACTTTTGAAACCGACTTCAACAAAATATGTATTAGCGGTCTTTTTAAAAGTAACGGATTTTTGTTGTTAATTTTTATGTTTGTTTTTATGTACGTTTTTAAACTTTATGTATGTTTTTAATTTTAATGTGTATTTTAATTATAGTGTCTTTAAATTTTAATGTTTGTTTTTTAAAAAATAATATATAGCCGTAAAAATATATAGTCAAAATTGGTTGGTGACATTCAATTTGGTTACACAAAAATGAATTACTAAAAAAAAGTAATGTTATCTTGGTATGTGACATTCAATTTGGTTTCCATCAGACATTCAATACATAAACTAAACACACAAAAATGAACACATTTAAAAGGACTAAAATACAAAAATGAACACATTTAAATGCACTATGAGGGGGAAGGGAGTCGTCGCTGGCTGGAGTGGCTGGCTCCTTAACCCGCGTTCGCACACCGCCGCCATCCCCACTGGCTGAAGGCGGGCTGTGTTTGGGCTGGCTATAAGCCAGCGGCTGGTTGAGGAGGTGGTAACGTTTATTTGACCGTTTGGGGGTAAAATCCGACCGTTACTAAATGAAAATAAAAATAAAAATTCCATTATAAATACTATTAAACCAAACCAAACCATATCACAAAACAAATACATATTTTCTAAACAAATACATCATTTTTACTAAAAAAAAAAAACGTGAATGGATCCATGGAGAGGAAAACAACAACCACAAAACGTAGCTAGTGGTTCACGAGGTCGAGGTCGAGGTCGGGGC
>JAOXNX010000001.1:11956929-11967080 GCA_028566075.1 Solidago caesia | reverse complement strand
ACCAATTTACACTTTTTAACCTTTCATAAAATTATAATTATAGAAAAAATCTCACTAATTTACAGTTTTTTGTCTTCTATCACTAATATTATTAATAACTTTTTTTTTCTTTAATTAAATCTTTATCTTCTTTATATAAACTAAAAGAATGGTGTTCTAACTACTTATTAAGCAATCAAACCTTTGATTTTTATGATTGGCTACACCTTCCGGTATTCACGCACGGATAATTGTAAGTTGCAATCTCTCGTTTTCAATAAAAAAAAATGATTTCAAGGTGTTGATATGCAACAAAAATGACAGATCAGAAAATACTACAACAAATATTGTCTTCAAAAAAGTATTACAAAAAATAAAATAGAATATATGCTTTTAACATTTCTGATTTACATTTTTTAATTTTATTTAACTTATATTCTTTACATTTAACACTCGATTTAAATCAAAAAATATCTCAGGGTGTTGATATGCAACAAAGATGGTAGATCGGAAAATACCACAACAGGTATCATCTACAAAAAAGTATTTTAAAAGATGAAATAGAATATATGCTTTTAATATTTTAGAATTATATTCTTTTACTTTGAGTTAACTTACATTCTTTATATTAAATTACCAGTTTGTTTTTTCATATATTTTTAAATTTGAATTTACAAGGTTTTTTTAGTTATATATATTTAATACTTTATTTTATTTTAAAAATATAGTAAACTTCCTGTATATTTGACGCGAGTCTATATCTAGTATTTAATTAATTATAAATAAGGTTTAAACTGTAAATATAAAGATATATAAAATTATAGATATTTAAATGACTGTAAATAAGGTTTAAATTGTAAATATAAAGATGACATAAGTATGTCTAATTTGGAAGAATGGATATTTCTGGTTAATAAGTAGTTATATCAGTTGTGTTTTAGTATTAAAAATATAAAGATAAAGAAGATTTTATTAGATAACTAAAACTAATGTGTGAAAATTTCTTATAATATAAATAATTATTTAACTAATTATTTTATGATGTGAATAATATAAAGAAGTTTTAGTTCTGAAAATTTGGATCTGTATATCTATTAACGAAATTATGTTTGGATTATATTAATTTTAGTGATATTGATTATTTTAAGTATATTTTATGAATTGTTATTTTATAAATATCGATAAAAGGAATCTTCAATCAAATGTTAAAACTATTTTTTACGTATAAACTTAGTTATTAATATCTAGTATTAATCTAAAGAAGTCATATCCCATTATTATATATAATAATAATAATAATAATAATAATAATAATATAATGATTAAGAAGGATAAATTTTGACAAATCATATAAAGTGTAAGTATTAATATTGTTATTGACGAATTAAGAAGTCAAAGATGAAATAATTAATATGATCTAATGGCTCAAAATCAAAGTTGGAACTCATCCAAGGGTTCTTGTATCTTTAATAATGAATTTACAAGGCTCTTATATATATATTGGTAGGTTGTGTATTTGTGTGCATAACACTAAATTACTACTACCTTTAACTTTTTCTTGAAAGCATATAATTTAAACAATAGTTTGTATTATGTTTAAATTTCGTGAGACATAATTTTAACTTTTTATCTCTACACCCAAATTAAAGCAAATGAAGAAGCTACCAAAAAAACCTTTAAAAAAAGGATTAAAGCAACTCTGAAACTATGATGATTTTTAGGTTATAATCTTTTACTATTTTCATTTTTTTCATTTAGTTGTAAAACATTGAATGATTGTGTGTCATAATATAATTATATGGCACCACAACATAGAATGGGGCGCCACACTTTGGTTTGCTTCAACTTTTGGGAGTCTCGGCCTTATTTTTGCGCCGCAAACAAGAGGGGTGCGATGCACTATCGCATCTAGTCTTCAAACAACAAACTTCATATCTTTACATGGATACGTCCCAAACTCGGTTTGATCAACACCTCATCTCATCACCCATGCACTAAACACTTCTAAGCCTTTTTTTTGGTTGCTTTGGCATCCAAATAAGTACAATTTCCCCCAGTATCATTCAATGAGCCTACAACGTACAAACACTTATGCAAATACCAAGTGACATTTTTAATATGAATTTTACTTGAAATACACAGAAATAAAGGTTATTAGCCATTAAAACTACTATGCAAAACATGTAGAATTTGGGTAATATCCAAATCCACATAAATCCTACATAATTAATTACAAAATAAAACAAGTTTAATAAATTTTAATGAATTCATTCCTTAAAAAATTGCACAATGCATCAAAATTTTGTCTAAGAAATAATAATATGAGATACGTCATCATAATAAATACAATAAAGTATACTTATAACATAATATATTAATATTAAATGATATCAGATTACCAATATATACTTCATTTCATTACAAGACAGATTGAAATCATATTCCACGAATGTTAATATATATGAGCAAATATTATCTTCTACATAAGAACCTCCTAGGAAAATCAAAGCATACATTTCATATCATGGTTTTCATGGCGAAACATCATTGTCTTTCCCTTGTTACTTGTATGTTTTATCTATTTATCATAACATATAGTCTTGACGTTTCTCATAATAAGAATGAGAAACGTAATAAAAACAGCTGGTTCTTAGACTTATATACAGTGTTCATCATGGATGGCGATATTGATGACTTAAAGGTGCATTGCAAATCAGGAGACGATGACATCGGAGATAAAAACCTCACCGTCCCTCAATATTTTCACTGGACTTTTCGCATGAATATGGGCGGGACGACACTCTACTTCTGTGATTTTAGTTGGATGACAGATAATGATATAGTTTTCAAGCAGAAAACATTTGATGTTTTTAATATGACAGTAATGTATATGTGTGGGGAAAGATTTGATGTAAACAATTGTTATTGGTTGGCTAGGAAGGATGGTTTTTATTTTGCTAAGGATGATAAACCTTTTCCAGATGGATGGAAATTCATGTACAATTGGGATTAACAGTTGTATATTAAATAACTATATTTAAGATCAGTATCTCTAATAAACTTCACATATATTTGTTCACTCTATTTTGTTATATATGTATGAACATGCACTCTATGTTAAGAATGTTGAGTTATAAATGGTTTTAATCCATCACTTGGTAACCTTTAAATAGTTATGGAACAATATCTATAGAAATTTTAGATTCTAGCTAGCTCGTATTCAATATTTATTTGAAATATGGCTGTTAGAGCACTCCTAATGCCCAATATAGGGCTTCCGTATTGGGCTTGTATTCACATGTATTGTTGTGAATTGGGAGTTTGGGACATGTTTTGGAGACTTCCGTATTGGTGAATGCCGATGTATTGGAGGGACATTGGTTTCTTTTCTTTCTTTTTTTAAAAAAAAATTATTTCCTTCTCTCACACCATTTAATATTTAATAATTAAATGGTAGGTCCTAGAATAGTATTGACATTAGCGCATCTTTAATGGGAGGTTGATGAAAAGCTTTTTTTGAAGAAAAAAAGTCATTGATTAGCTTATTCTCATTGGAGATTATAACTTTTATCTTTAAAAGGTTGATATTACTCAAGCTATTTGATTAAAGACTTTTTTCTAATATACTCACACTAACTTTTAAATTCCTTTTATTAAAAAAATTTTTATAACTTCAACTACCACTCTTAATTTATCATAAATTAATGGTAAAGACATTGAAAAAAAGTCTTTAATAGGTTGACACCATTAGAGATGCTCTTAAAGATATTGGAAGAGATTTGTATTGAGTTTGTATTGAAAGAGATCTTGTTGATGTGGCGCTGACTGAGACATGTATTGGCCTGTATTCATGTGGGCATTAGAAGTCCTCTTACACAAAATATTTAGTAAAGTACTAGGAGTGTATCTGTGTAATGCACGACAATGGTGTAAGATAGGGACTTGTTGATGGCGGCCTTCGAAATAAGAGCAATGTTGCACTTACAAACAAATTTTTACAAACAATGTTTACAAACTATTATGGTCCAATAAAACACGAAGGAATAATGAATAAAGAGAAAATAAAAACAATTCTATCGGTGTCAAACTCAGTTTTAGATGGACCATTTGAAGTCCATTGAAGTTCTCGATTGTGATTTAAGCTTTTATCCAGAAAAAAAATCTCCTTTTGGGTTTATTGGACCATTTGAAGTCTTTTTCAAACAAAAGCCCAAAATCTAAAAAAGCTCCACTTTATCCTTCTTTGCCTTAGCGGAGTTAGCGCACATATAATCCGACCCGATTCACATAGACTTGTATATATATAGAAACAAACAAAAGTAAAAAAAAAACAACATAAGTTGAATCAAAAACCAAATAATAATAAAAAGTAAAAAAACATGGTTTGATTAGATTGAATGACAACCCTCGATTCCTCTCCCTCTCCCTCATCAGCCGCAGATTCAACAACCATGATGGACGAATCATCTAACCAACAACCACAACCTTTTTCCGACCAACAACACAACAACAAAGAATCCGAGGTTGTCTGGACCAGTTTCACTGACAGTTTTCGTGAAGTCCAAACTGTGTTGGATCGAAACAGGGTCTTGATTCAACAGGTTAATGAAAACCACAGGTCAAAGATTCATGAAAATATGGTGAATAATGTTGCTCTCATTCAAGAAATCAATAACAATGTTTCCAAGATTGTGGCCCTTTATGCTGATCTTTCTACAAATTTTTCGAGCGTGTTTCATCAACGGGGGTCGTCGGAGATTGATCCGGATAATCGTCCGCCGGTGAGGGATTGATGTGTGTGGTGTTTGTGAGATTGTGATGAGGTTTGGTTTTTAGATTTTTGGATGGTGATTTTGGTTAGTGAATGTTGAGGTTTGTGTTTGTAACTTTCACTTGTGTTTTGTTAATGTGCATTTAGCTTTCAAATCGTTTATTGTTTTGTCTACTCCATCATTGTAATTATATGCATTCTTGCTAACGTGACGACCATATAAGTTATAATGTCGCATATAAGATGTTCGAGATAAAAAAGTTTGATGCATACAATAAACGGTTTGAAAATTGAATACGAACAAGTTTAATACATTTTGATATTATATGGTGGTGTTCCCTTTGGCTAAAAGTTGAACATATTGTGTTACTGTTACATTTTGCCCATTGACACAATAGCATATGTCAGATCAAAACTTAATCCGAAATTTACATGTTTAACACAATCCCTAGTTTGGAATTGTCATATTATGATCTCTGGGGCATTGAAAAACAGGTCCTAGTGATTAAAGGCACTCACAAGTAGGTTGACTTCAAAAGCATACGTTCTGCTCGGGTGGTTTAGATCAAAGCAAGTAAATTTTGGGTCAAATCGGGTTGACGCGTAAACAATTCTTGTCAATTTTCGTGAATTTCATTTTGTAACTAGATGATACAGAAACTACAACTGGGATGGTGATCAATTTCTGTCTGAAGAGTTATACTTGGATAATCGGTTCGTTCAATCACTTTTTAGATTTACTTGATGAAAGACATGGAAGTAAAATATAACCCTAACTAATACAATTTTTTACAAATATGGTTCTGGATTGTATTCCTAGTTTCACTTTGAAATAGATGCAAATGAAGGTTTTTGAAGTGGATTAAACTGGTGAGATGGGGTTAGGAATCACAAGGGTAGTTCCCCGCTGTCAACTACAATGACCGCCGTTCTAGGTGTACCATTTTGTCCCCCTTCTGCTTCAATCTTGTAAACTATGTCCATTCCTGATAGGACTTTACCAAACACAACATGTCGCCCATCCAACCTTCAAAAAGTAAGGACAAAACAATAAATCCACAAAGGTAAAGAGGAACATTTTGACTTTTGAGGTCGAAAAACGTTTTCATATCAGCTTCAATATAGATATGGTTTTATTAGAGATCTCCAAGATAACTCAAACCTTTATTAACAAGTAGGTTTTTAGTATGTCGGTGTTAAACTTGTAACCAATACCATATCAACTTTGAAATTGAAATATTAAAGGTTTGACCTCAAAAAGTCAACCTGTGAAAAGTAAGCTTACCAGTTAGTTATCACTGTCGTGATGAAAAACTGAGAACCATTTGTGTTTGGTCCAGCATTCGCCATAGATAGAACTCCTGTTTTCAGGTCAATAACTTAAAACATTTAGGCCAACTGATTGACATTCTGAACCACCTCGCTTTGGTTTTCAAGGCAAACTAGTCTTTATTTTATCAAAATGACCAAAAGAAACGAAAATTTGCAAACAAAAGATAGCGTTTTTGGACAAAATAGTAATAGTAAATGCAAAAAGGAACCGTGGCAACATCTGTCGAAAATCTTATCACTATTGAAAACTTAGTATTCTTTCTTGCATTTTGCTAGAACTCAGGGTGGCAATTTCCAGAAATTTACGTACAAATGAACCGATCTGTGTTATATTTTATCTCTAACGGGTTAAAAAGGTTAACCTCGAGAGGTTTAACTAAAGAAAATGGGTAAAACAGGTGGAAAGAAAGGGTTTTCAGTTTTCACACATAAAATCACTTATATTGTTAACAATATGCTATCGTATATCATATTTACCATACGAAGTATTAGAAAAAAGGCTTGCGGTTCAGCCCAACTTGAGCTGGCAGTCCGTTCATAGTAAAGTATTACCTGTTCAGACTCGATACCCAACCCACCTGGTTGAACTATGCTAGGATGAGTTAATAATCTTGTTTTCTACTAGATCTAAGCTACTTTTACCAGGATCAGTGTGTTTCAGTTTAAAGTTCTCATCAGCAAACTTTTCACCATATATTGACTCTCCACCACGCCCGTCACCACGAGTGAAATCGCCTCCCTGAATCATAAAGCTTGGTATGATTCTATGGAATATGCTCCCTTTGTAGTGAAGAGGTTTTCCACTCTTCCCAGTTCCTTTCTCCCCTACAGGAATGAAAGAAAATGCTCTAGTATCATTTAGTATAGAGTAGAAAACATAGTGAGGGGAATCGGGTATCAAATATTGATTGGTTACCTGTGCAAAGAGCCCGAAAGTTTTCTACACAAAAAAGTATTTGGTAAGTGCCTTTTATAAAATCAAACCTCAAACCATACAAAAATACGACTACTTTTAATATATGAGTGCTGTACCTGCAGTCTTTGGCACTGTCTTCCCAAATAGGCCCATGACTATGCGTCCTGTAAGCAAAGATTTCAAGATAGATGATAAATCTATCTTAGAAGTTAACATAAACACAATACAACGTCTGATGAACTTCTCTTTTGATTCTACCATCAATCTGTCAAACAAACCATATTCCAACTTACAATACTAAAGTAATACCTCGTTATATAGAGGAAAATACACATTAAAAATTCTAGTGATTCTACATCTTGCAAATCCCTGTACGGGTACTCGGGGATGCAGATCATAAAGGGTCAAAGTCGATATAAGACATCATGCCACAAGTACTTGAGCAAAATTCTAATACGCAGTCCCTTTTTCTCAGAAAACTCAATGCTTATCGAATAAAACTTAGGCACGTCTAAGTTCAAATAATGGCATTTCAAACTAAAAGGAAGTTACATGTTTCAATTATAAAAGTAGACATAAATGAAATGCATATTAGTGTATGAAACTAGAAAAATACCTACGGGCTTTCCACCGATCTCAACATCGAAATAAACCTTGTGTGTAACTTCATCTAGATCGCCCTCTGTTCCCTTTGCCTAATCATTAATCAATGCACATAACTTATATCATTAAGCTATAAACCCTTAAACTAAATCCCAGTTTACTCTGTAAATTAGTACATAGCAAATAAAATTAATAACCATGAACATGTTGGCTTACCTTATGACTATCACTAATCTTATTTACAGTAGTTTTTTGGTAAGAACCAATTCCACTATCATTAATCTTATTCTGTAAAAACAAAAATACTAGTATTTAATCACACATATATAGATCATAAATGACCAAATTCAAGATCTCAAAATATTATTAGATACATAAAATAAAATGAATATATATATATAAATACCAGAACAAGAACAATGGTTCCAAAGAGAAGTAAAGCCCATAGTATGACAACTCGGTTTATTTTGCTTCTGGGAACCGGAGGCATTTTTTTTTTTTTTTTTATTTCACTGATGAATAGATCTGTTATTTAGTTTGGTTTGGGGTTGTAAAGTTTAACTTTGATTGTTTTGTGGGCAACATTCCAAACAAAAACTAAAACCTTTTGACGGAAAAAGTGAATACGGTTGTTACACTAGATTTTTTTTTTATCGACTCCTATTGACTTTTGTAGACCAGCTTCTTTACTAGCCATAACTTTTGTTGACCTTGTTTGACCAAGGCACCCAAAACCCTAAAATGGACGAGTAACGTGACTTGAAAACCTTATTTTTTTGACTCGTGAATCTAGACGTGACTCGACTAATAAGAGTCGGGATACTAGAGAGGTACCCGCACGATGCGGCAACGATGGTGGTGGAGGCAGCGGTGTGATGGTGGAGGCGGCGGTGTGATGGTGACGGCAACTGGTGGTGGCGGCGGCGGCGAGTAATATAGATAATTGATGTGAAAAGGATAGTATATATATTTTAAGGGATAAATATTATAAATAAATTAATTAAAGGTATTTTTGATAGACCATGTTTTAGTTGTTATGATTGTTGATAGATTATGGTCATTTTAAAGAAATCAAAGTTGTAATTTAAAAAACAAAGGGGGGACGGGAGGGGGGCAAAATGCTTTATAAAGGAGTATAGATATAGAAGTATAGATATATTTTTATAATAATATAAAAGTATTTATTGTAGAAATATTTTACTTTTATTTAAAATATTAAGTTAAAAAAAATATTATTGAAATAAAATCAATTTTAAAAACATATAAAAGAATTATGTTTAGAAATTAAACATATAAAATAATATTATTTTTTGACTCGTGACTCGGAACATAACTCGCCTCACCACAACTAGCAAGTCATAGTTCGAGTCTGAAACAACTTCGAGTCATCAACCGAATTACCACTTTTCAAGTGTCTTTTGACTCGAGTCTCCCTCACAAAAGAACCTTCAATTACCTAACAACCTACCCACTTTTGGCAACAACCCCGTTTTCATACGTACTGGTTGAGATTCTTTTAAATTGGTCAAGTTGAACCAATCAAAATGCTATAAACATGATTAAGGCTTTTATAAACATAATTAAGGATTCATCATGAATTAAGACCCCACTTTTTTCTACTATCACAAATTTCAACTTGATGGAACTTGAGAGTGTGAAAACTCTCACAACTTGAGAGAACTTGAGAGAGTGAAAACTTCAGAAGATCTGAGCCCGTAGTTCATACACCATCCATCACCTCCTTCCTTTAGTATCATCATCTTCAATTCTTCATCATCATTCTTACAAAACCCACTTCTCCCTTTGTTTGATTATTGGAGATATGTTATCATTTGAAGACTTTGGGATTTGGTGCCTTGATTGGAGCTTGGAGAAGAAGAAGACCATCACCCATCATCATCTATAGTTATTGCTTCTGAATTATAGATTTATTTCGTGTACACACACTCATAACTTTTCAAACCTGTTGATTTCTTAAATGAATAGCTACGTTTGTTAACAACACGGGATCACCCCTTTGACTATTTCTAAAAATTAACTAATAAGCGTTCACAGGTCAACCCAACTTAACGCATCCGGGTCAGCCAACTTAATGTATAAGTTGTGCCCCCGTACGAAAATTTATTTTACTACACCCATGCGTTAAGGGTTAGGACCTGTTAGCCAACATACACGGCCCCTAATCTTGCCAGCTCTATATTAGACTTCCTTACTTGTACTCCAGTTGCTGCCTTCGTAAGCATTGAATCACTACTTATTAATAAATCAATATGCTTCAAAACAAGAAAGAAAATGTGTTCCATTGCATACAAAAAAGCATGTGTTCAACGGCCACCTTACGATGGTTGATAATAGCAATGAAGATTAACAGTGGTGAGATAGGCGGCGGCATTACGCCCTCACATAAATACTATGTGATCTTATGATTTCAGAGAGTATAAATTAAGGTTACCAAAACTGCAAAACAAATCACAACAACTCATTTGCTGGTAGTTATTGTCTTCAGTTACACAGCTTCGGAAGTCTTTTCCACACCTTTGCCTTTAACCT
>JAOXNX010000001.1:11923426-11939957 GCA_028566075.1 Solidago caesia | reverse complement strand
AAGGCTAAGTCAAGCTTCCGTGCTCGTACTACCTAAATGATTAGAAGATACGAAGGTCTATTGTGATGCTTCAGCAAACGGCCTTGGTTGTGTCCTTATGAAAGGGATAAAGTTATTGCCCATGTTTCGAGACAGCTAGAGATATCGAAAAGAGTTACCCTACTCACGATCTAGAGCTTGCAACGATAGTTTTTAGTTTGAAGAATGGGCGTCATTTTCTTTATGGTGTCGATTTTACCAATTATTCGAATCAAAAGAGTCTCCGGTGTTTCTTCTTGTAGCGAGGCCTCAACAACCGTTTAAGGTGGTGGTCAGACCTTCTGAAAGATTTCGATTGTGAATTTTGTATTACTCTGGTAAGGCCAATGTTATGGCTGATGTCTTGAGTCGAAAGGTTTTTCTCGTTTTATTTGTGTTTCACCTTTGAGCGTTTTTAATCCTGAACGATTTCTTCGATTAATTTAAGAAGGCTTAAGAAGAGGCTTTGTAATGAAGTTTTAAGCAAGAGAGAATTAAGGGTCAAACGGAAAATCTCTTCAAAGATTCAGCGGTTTTGTAGCATGTTATGGTGGAATTTGAGATTTGTTTTCTAGCGAGTTGAAGAGGACTTTATTCGATGAAGCCCATAAGTTCAAGTACTTCTTTGATGAGCAGTTGTTGAGGGCCCACGAACAAGTTTTGCATTGATAAAAAGTTTTCAGATTCGAAAAAGAGGTTCTGAAATCTCTTGACGAATAGGAGGTTTCTAAGAGGTTTGAACCTCTGGATCCGAAAGAAAAGAAAAATAAACGGTCTGAACACTTTAAATCTCTAACCCGAACCAGATTTAGAGGAATTTCAAAGTTTTGTTTAGAAAACAAATATTCGTAGAATTTCTTTCCACGATGGAATGCAGAAGAACGGGATAGCATTGTTGGTCATTCCTTACATTGCATACGATTTAATAACATGGAACAAATGAATATAGAAAAACTATATATGATCCTAAGAACATCTTTGTTACAATTTGTAAGCCTAACAGACACACACCTACCAATAATCCCCACAAGAACATTTACCATCAACAAAGTGATGGAATCTATGTGAATCTCTAACAACAATTAACCGCCCCACAATCTTTGAAACATACTTAAGCACCGTGTGACAGTCACCACAGACACGAAGATTCTTCATTATTCTAATGGGCATTTCTGAAGAATTTCTAGCAAGAACAAAAGCAACAGCAAGTTTTTCACTATGGTAACTCAAGATCTCCTCTTGATTCTCAATTTCAAGATCACGAAGCGCATATCTAGTCTCGGGTACATACCCCATCTCCCTCATTCTCCCTTGCAACTCCTTGAGCTTTTTGTAGATTGCTTCTGTATCAGGATGTGATTTGTCAGAAGCTACAAAAACATGAACACCATCTTTCATGGTTACCCAACTACAACCAGCTTCCTTCTTCACTGCAGCCCGTTTCATTAAATAACGAGTCTTTTTCATGTCTTCCCAATTACCTTTAGCTGCATACATGTTAGAAAGAAGCACGTAGTTTACAGCATTATCAGGGTCCAGTTCCAATAGCTTTAACCCGGCCCTCCTACCTAAGTCTGTGGTTCTTTCACCACTTGCTCTACAGCAAGCTCCAAGTATGGTTCGCCAGATAAGCATGCTTGGGTTCATTGGCATCTTGTTTAAGAAATCCTCCATTTTATCAAACTCGCCAGCCCGTCCAAGAATGTCTACCATACAAGAAAAGTGCTCCATTTTGGGGTTTAGCCCGTATACTTTACTCATGGCATTAAAATGTTCAAACCCTTGATCAACCAAACCCATATGGCTACAAGCTGATAAGACACCAATAAAAGTCACATGATCAGGATGTTGACCTTCCAGCTTCATTTTCTTGAAAATATTTAAAGATTCGTCTCCATGTCCATGTCTAGCATATCCTGATATCATTGAGTTCCAAGAATAAACGTTCTTAACAGGCATTGATGTGAAAAACCGTGAAGCATAGTCAATTCTTCCACATTTTGAATACATGTCAATAAGAGCACTCCCAACCACAACATCAGAGTCCAAATAAGCCCTAATCCCACACGCATGGACTTCCATACCACGTTCGAGTGTTGCAACTGATGCACATGCACTAAGAACAGTCGCAAAAGTGTAGCAATCTAGTCTTTGACCGTTGGTTAGCATAACTGAAACCAAGTCCATAGCTTTATTCAAAAGCTCATTGTGTATGTAGCCAGAGATCATAGAGTTCCAACTCGTTTCATCCTTTCGACCATCCATTGTTGAAAAAACTTTCTCACAATCATCCATATGTCCACATTTGCCATAACACATAAGAATTGCATTTTCAATTGCGTTATCATCAGCAACACGGTATTTTAGTGTTAACCCATGAATTTGTCTCACCAGTTCACTTGCTGAAAGAGATGATACTGCTCCAAGGATGTTTACAAAGGTTATCAAGTTAGGCCGCCACCCACCACGCATCATTTTCATGAAATATTCAACAGCTTCTGGAACTAAATTATCAGAATCAGAAAATGCACCAATAATGGAATTCCAAGAAACTTGATCATATTCAAGGATCGATGAAAACACTTTCTTGCAGTTATTTATCCATCCCGTCTCTGAATAAAAGTCGATGAGAGAATTTGAAACCGAAACATCAGTATCCAGTCCCAACTTAACCCCTTCACAGTGTATTTGTTCTCCTGACCTTAGCCAACCCAAACCAGCACACGAATTCAAAGCACTAATCAAAGTAAAATTTGCCGGCTTCAGTTGATTTCTCTTCATTGCGTAAAACATCATAATTGAATCCCTAAAGTAACCATTCTGATCAAAACCAGTAATAATTGAATTCCAAGAAACTTCATCTTTGTTTATCATAGCTTTAAACGCAGAGGCGGCATTCATAACTGAGCCACATTTGGCATACATATTAATCAGACTGTTTCCAATCACAACATTAGAATCAATCAGCCCATTACGGATAACATAACCATGAACCTCTCTACCTTTTTTTCTCCCTTCCTCAACCGAAAAAAATTCACTAAAAGTACTCAGAAGAATTACATAAGAGTCGGATGTTAACTTGACTAAATCTTTCATCCCCATGAAAACTTCAACAGCTTCTTCTCCGTGGTTTTGTCTTGCCAACCCTACCATCAGTCCATGCATCGAAACCACATTTTTTACGTCCATCAATTCAAAGATCTTCCTAGCTACGGAAATTAGTCCACCCCTAGCAAACCCGTTCACCAAAGCACTGCCCACATACAAGTCATATAAAATTCCAGACTTTTGTATTGTGCACATCACTTGTTCAAGCAAAAATGAACCCGTTTCAGATGATAAAGAAGCTGACGTTATTAAGCTTCCAAATGTATACTCAGTTGGCCGAAACCCCTCAACTTGCATACCATGTAAGAGCTTAAAAGCGGAACCTGCATCTCCCTTATTAGAATAAACCGAAATAATTGAATTCCACGACACCAAACTTCTAACTTCCATCTCATCAAAAACACTAGAAGCACAACCAACCGAACCCATACAATTCCCATACATCGAAATCAACCCATTACACACTACCTCATGAAAAGCATTCAAAGTTTTCGCTACAAAGCCATGAACTTGCAGCCCGAAACCAACCCCACTACTTCCTAAAACCTGACAAGCTCTCAAAACACTCCCAATAGCATAATGAACAGGCGGAAACCCCTCACGAATCATCTCCCTAAACACATTACAAGCCTCACTCTCCATATGGTTTCGGGTATACCCCGAAATCAAACAAGACCAAGAAATCGAGTTTCTTACAGGCATTTCATCAAACACGTTACGTGCAGATACCATATCACCAATTCGTGTATGTATATTGATAAGGGTATTGACCAAGAATACATCACAAGTATACCCATTTTTAAAAATGTGTAAATGAAGGTGCTTTGAATCTTGTATGCAACAAGAATATTGATATTTATTGATAAGTGATTCATATTTTGATGGATTTGGGTTTTGGTGGGTATTGATAAAAAATGTTTCTTTTGTATGAAAAAATAATGGCGCCAATGTTAGGTATACACACTTCGAATTGTGTATTAGCCTTTTATGTGTTAATAATAAAGTGTTTCTTTGAAACATTGTTAAACTGTCTGTAAATTTATTTCTAGTTTTTAAAAATTACTAGTAATAAAAATAAATATATATATATAAGATCTTAAACAAGTTACTAGTGGACTGGTTTGTCTCAACAAGCCCTCATATAAGCCCAAACGGGACGCTTCGTTGACATTGGTCCGTGGCTATAGCTCTGATACCACTTGTTAAGGGCACGACTAGAGTTTCTTGTACATGTTTCATGAAATTGTCTCCCTCCGTTGTGTTGGTGCATCGTATCGCACAAACACTATTCTAGTATTAATTAAGAAAGATAAAACAAGAATAGATAAGATGCAAGCTTAGGCCTCTCCCTATCCTGACGCCGTCATCTTCTCGTCTTGACTGCCACATCAGCTTTCTCTCTCCAAGACACACCCAAGAACTACCTCCTCCCTATCATACCCCATTCATCATCTCATCCCCAATAAAATAATAAAAACCATACACACACATACATATAAAAATACCCCACAAAACAAATCACATCAATTCGTGGTTACGATATCTTTCGACGACGACGAGCACGATATCGTTGGTGCCTATCATGTCATCGACGACAAGGCTTACGACCACCCACGACATATAGCTTAGGGACCGGCCTTAGTGTAATTACCTAAGATAATATTTTATTACTGCATTTGATAAATTATGATAAGTTCTAGAGGTATTTTAGTAATTCCTTTATTTTTAAAAAAATTAAAAATATAACACAAGTCTTTTGCTTTATAATATATAACTAGATTTAGACTCGTGTCAAATACATGGGATGTTTACGACATTTTCTAAATAAGATTTGTTATAAGTAATATATGAACGAAAGTATTTTACCTATTCGTCTATCAGTATCATGTCAAGGCTCAATGGTGTAGCTGGGTTTCTATTGAACAATTGATTCCAGAGAAGCAATATTTCAACATTGATTGCACAATTGACTTATTTGTCATTGATATCTTTTAAGAATGTTATTTATGTTTTTAGCAACCATTGTTATTTAGAACAATAACATATATTATGTGCAATATGGGGTATATGTTACGATTTATATAGTGATAATAATTTCTTAATCACAAATTTTATCAATGAAAGTAGTCATCATCCCATTATTAGTTATCTTATAATTAAATATTATTAAAAGGTCGTCAAAAGTATATATCGGATGACCTCTCTAATGAAAGAGAACAAAATTTTAACACTACCCATATTTATTTTTTGTCTAACGATAAACGGTTTTTAAGATAAAATTTTTTTAATGAATTAGATGGAATTTTATGATTTTAAGATCAATGAGTATGATTGTTTCTCGCGTTCTTTTTTTTAAAGGGTTTTTCAAAATAATTCACCCCTAAGGACATATACACTTAACGATACTAACGGATTTCAAGATAAAAAAAACGTATATTTGAATATTTTTGTAAACTTGAATGACTTTAATAGTTGTAAAAAACGTTAAGTGACTTATTTGAATATTTTATAAATTTGAAGTTACTTTTTTGACGATAACCTTTTAAAAAAAAACTAAAAGGAGAAACAAATCACAAAAGAACATATCTTATCTTACTATACCTATAAGTGAGGATAAGTAAATCCTACATGACATTCACTGAACCTATCCACGTCATCTCTTATGTGGCTCAATGAGGCTATATTAGTCCTACGTAGCACTCATTGAGTCTATCCACGACATACCTTACGTGACTTAGTGATACAACAATTACAACAACTAAGAATAAACCTTTCATTAAAATAGTAAAAATCTTGCGTATAGAAACTAGAAAGCTTAGAACCTGCGTGCAGGTGAAACTTAACCATGAGCCCATTAAATCAATTATAACATGGTGTAAGATTCTTATTCACCATCACTTTTATTCTATTACTATCAATTTAATACATTGTTATTAGAATATTTTTCTTCCAAATTTGCAAATAATTTGACTTTTTAAATTAATACTTCACAAATCGGTGTATTGGTTGGAATAATAAAAAAAAACAATTTTTCGCTACCTTATCACTGCAATAATATATGTACGCTGCTCATTCATGTTTATGACATTTTCCATTGAATTATTTCTTCATATACTGATTCGATTTATGGTGTTTCTTTTTTGTATCTCAATATATACCATCAACTTCTGAGGTATTGTTGGGTTATTTATGTAGTACACATACCTTGGTTTCATATTCAAGTTCAACCGATTTCTTAACAGAAAATATCTTACAAGTGTTAAATTATAATTTATCTTGATATCATGCAGGATGTTCCACGGTATGCACATAGATAGTTTTGACAATATTCCAAGGCCATAGGAATATACCTATCAAAATAGTTACAATTCTCTATACATTATTTTTCCTTTTCAAGTCGATAGAAACATCTGCATTACCCAGATATTTCTATCGACTTGAAAATGAAAAATAATGTCCAGTATGTATTAAGTAATAAATAGGTTATTGACGGTTATTTTTGTTTACTAAGTCAAAAAAGAAACATGAAATTTGACTTAATGTATTAAGTTCTTAATGATTAAATCTATTAAGCAAAAAATAAACGGGACCTTACTCTAATTAAAACGTCAATATCTTTAATTATCAATGTTATTATGTTTTCCAATTGGGAACCCATATTAGTATCATGCTTTTTTTATTAATGTACCATTTGGTACATTTGAAATAGCGGACAGTACAAACATAATATGCACAGAGTTGGTAGATTAATCAAAAGTTACGGTACGATTATCAATTCCCTATTCACATAAAACGTGATAGATATCCATCCAGATTATCATCTTATTTCAATTTACGTACCACTTTTTCCTTCATTCTCTTATTAAAGTGTACCAAAAACAATAACATTACAAATTATAGAGTCTAACATAGTAATTACATGTGTTACATGAGCCAAATCAATTATCCAAATTTCTTTTTGTTATTTACTAATGTAGCCAAATTTTGGTATTAATAAATCCCAATGCACAATTTCACTTCGTCGCATCATTTTAGTTTTTGTTTAACGGCTAATTTAGATTAATGATGACCATTAGAGTTTCATCGTGTCACCAGTGGTACCACCCGATCATATTCTAACATCACAGGAAGAAATTCACCATAGGTGAGAGAAAACCTCCCGGGCTAACATGGATCTCCCTATTATTAAAGTCATTGGGTGTCTCATCTTAACCACTTGGACTGAGGGTCATTGATTTTTCATCGCATACAGTTGAAACAATGTTGTAACCTTGCATGATATATTTCATTAATTTTATGGCCATTACAATTACATGCACTATCATACAAATTTTCATAAAAAGACAAAAAAGTAAAAATGTGTAACCATGTACATAAGATAAGATGCTAACCCAATTATTAATTACTATTAACATCATTTTTAATCAAGAAAAACAAACTAAACATATAATCAAACCTCCCTAATCATCATTCTCTTTCCCGAACAATCACATTCTAAACAAAAACACATCCCTAATTACATCCTTAAATAATTTTTTTATCATTGATCTTCATGATCCCCCAAGAAATCACCTCAAATAAACGACATTTGTACGTAAATACATACAATCCCACAACCCATGTACCAAGATGATGAAAAAAAAGATAGAAGAAGAAAAAATGTCATGGGAAGCTATAATTATTACAAAATGTTTGGATGTTTTAACCGAAAATTTAAAATTAACGATCTGGGTCCACCGGTTGACGTTGTTGATGTATATAAATTGTATTGTGGCGGTGAATTGGAGATGTCACCTGATAAATTTTTACGGTTTTTGATAGAATTTCAAGAAGAAGAGGAATGGGTCAGAATTGAAGACGTGGAACGGGCTATGGATCGGGTTTTGAATTCGTCAAAAACCCATTTGACCCGTTATGTTTTTAGTGTTAATGATTTTTTTCAGTATTTATTACTTGATGACCTCAATGGGCCCTTAAAAACCCAGGTTGGTATATGTTTTTGTTTTTGTATTTGTATTTTTATTTTGTTTTTGCATTTTGATTTTTATTCTATAATAATTGCTTAGGGAATGTAAGATCATTGATATTTAATGTGATGATAGTATTATGTGCCAAATGAGTTTGATATCAATTTTTGGTCAAGGTTTGTGAGTTAATTTTAAAGTTGTAAATTAGAGTGACATGGTCTTTGTCCTAGGAATATATAAGTGGTACATGTAACTAAGTTGTAGGTTTAAACCCCATGTATGACAAATAACATATATTTTTAAAATGTGTATTGTATTATGTATGTGGTATTGTGTTGTGAGTTTGCTTTAAGAAAAACATATTCACTGTAGGAGCGGTTAGTGGGGATTGATAATGAGTCGGTTATTCATACAAAGTCAAAGATAAAGGTTCTTGAGGTTAATGGAAAATGTGGTAGAGGTAACCAAGGAAAAAGATAACTTTTTTTTAAAAAAAAAAAGGTAAATCGGAAGGAATCCCTTAATCCTTTGTACCGCATTGATACCTACACAACCACCCTGCAAGGTTTTAGTATACCGAGGTAAATGCACTTGAACGGATACCACCACATAGGTGAACACAAATATGGAAATAGGCAATGTGAATATTCTAAAACAAAAAAAGTTCACATGATACAAATATATCATTATATTATGTTTGGTGAATATGGATACATCATACATGTCATTTCATGAACTATCAAGCAATTGTGACATGTTAGTATCATCTGGCATTATGTTTACTTGCATTTTCTTGCTTGTGAATATTAAGAATTTGTTTTTCAATTGGCATGTTGTTTAGCACAATTTTTCACATGATAAAACTATAATCATTAAGTTTGATGCATACCAACACATTTTTTAGATTTTCACACAAAATACTATATGCAGTTTTAAGTATTTGGTACAATCTTTTTATTCTTTGTCCAGATTGTGTTGTTTAACTATTTAAGCAAGCATATTTAGTAATTTATATGAGTTCAGGTACATCAAGATATGACCGCTCCGTTGCAACATTATTTTATATATACTGGTCACAACTCATACCTTACCGGAAATCAACTCAGCAGTGATTGTAGTGAAGTGCCAATCATAAAGGCTCTTCAAAGAGGTGTTCGCGCAATAGAGCTTGATTTATGGCCAAGTAGTTCAAAAGATAGAATTCATGTACTTCATGGCAGGTATGCATATTCCTTTTTGTTTCTCTTTAGAGCCTTATAGGTGTCGGATTTGAGTTTTGACCCATTACTTATGAAAGAGTTGTGTATTTCATTTCGAACATGTCAAATGATAAAGTTTATCCACCAGTGAATTGGTCAACTGGTTGAACGGATTGAAAGTCACCAAAAGTCTACATTTTATCCAGTAAGGCAGTCAGCCTCCTAAATCTCTTTTATTGAAAGATTTAGATTTATATTACTACCGTAATAATGTTGTTTCGTTGACATAACTAACTCATTAAATATTTTATATCTGTTCTTAAATTTACAGAAAACTGTTTGTGGGTCATCCTAACACATTCAACCCATACTAAACATGCCTAGTTCCAGGTTTAACCCAAACTCATTACCCAACCCAATCTGCCCACCCATATTGTCAGTTGTCAACCTTATGAACAAGATTTTATTCATATATATCTATGATTTACATGGTTTTGTGTTCAAATGTTTAATGAAAATAGGACGTTGACAACTCCAGTAACGCTTAAGAAATGTTTAAAGTCAATTAAAGAGCATGCTTTCGTAAATTCTCCTTATCCGGTTATTATCACTTTAGAGGATCATCTAACACCAAGTCTTCAAGCTAAGGTTGCTGAGGTTAGCTTCATATATCCCTTTGATGTTTACAAATTATAGCTTTCTGTTTCATTTTAAAGACTAAATCATTCATTTATAAAAGTTTAGATGGTTACAAGCATTTTTGGGGATATGCTATACTTCCCAAAGGCTAGTGACAAAGAGGAATTCCCTTCGCCCGATGCATTAAAATATCACATCATTCTATCAACAAAACCCCCGAAGGAATACCTTCAATCCAAGAATAAAGAACGTTCATCGCTGGATAAAGATTCTTCTGATGAAGAGTTGGAAGATCAGCAGGTGAGCTAACAATATACTAATCTTTTCATCTTTTCTAAATGAGCGATTCAATTTTTGAACTATTGTACTATACTATATACTATTGAAAAGAAACTATCGTTCTTGTGAAAGTGGAACTACCCCTACCTTTAGAAAAAAAGATAGAATTCGTATACAAGTAGACAGATGGTGTGTCAGCGGGTTGGTTAAGATCAAAATGGGTTGGGGTTAGATGGTTAGTTAAGGATCAAACAGGATGATTTTAGTACGCGTCATAATGGGCAGGGTCAGATTGGTTTGACCCGTAAACTTATTTATCCACTTCTTTTTATTAACAGTTAATGTGTTATTTATGATAACATTTCTTTTATTACAATACAGATTCTTTTATTACAATAATAATGTACATGTGTGAATAAAACCATTTGGGAGATCACATGCATCAATATTGATCTTTAGCGAATTTTGACTCGTTGCCCTTTAAGCTATATGGCTTGTTTGAAACATACACAACCCAAATCACAGGTCAAAATTGTCACCACCAAATTTGTACACAAGATACCTACAACAATGGGTTTCTTGGCATTCACTTCTCATCATTTGTACTAAGTTGCCCATTCTTGCAAAGTGTAGGGTATTTTTGCTCTTCTTTTCGGTATTTCTGAAAAAAGAAATGGTTTAATCCCTTTTTCTATATTGGATCAGTTTATTTTAATCTGACTTTTTAATAGCAGAGCCAAAGTGATCAAGATGAGGATAACGAGAGATGCAGTGCAAGTGATAGATACTGTGCAAGTGAAATAAATATTGCAAGCTCTAGCACAAGTCAACCACTGTCAGAGATCCTTGGTGTTGAGTATGAAAATGATGATACTAAAGATGAAAATTTTGGGCATCAAGCAGCCCCAGAGAACAAGCACCTTCATGCCTCTAACCCAAAGAAAGGAACAAAAAAAATGTTAAGAAACGAAACAGGGAAACCCAAACGTCTTAGTGAGAGCGAACCAGCCCTTGATAGTGAAAGCTCTAGCACAAGTCAACCGCTGTCAGAGATCCTTGGTATTGACTATGAAAATGATGATATTAAAGATGAAACATTTGGGCATCAAGCAGCCCCCGAGAACAAGCACCTTCATGCCTCTAAACCAAAAAATGGAACAAGAAAGCTGTTAAGAAACGAAACAGGGAAACCTAAACGTCTTAGTGAGAGCGAACCAGCCCTTGATAGTGAAAGCTCTAGCACAAGTCAGCCGCTGTCAGAGATCCTTGGTGTTGACTATGAAGATGATGATATTGAAGATGAAAAATTTGGACATCAAGCGGCCCCCGAGTACAAACACCTTATTGCAATTCATGCCTCTAAACCAAAAAATGGAACAAGAAAGGCGTTAAGAGATGAACCAGGGAAAGCCAAACGTCTTAGTGTGAGCGAACAGGCCCTTGAAAAAGCTGCAAATCTATATGGAGCTGATATAGTCAGGTAAACTAGTAAGTTGTCTTACTTTGACTTAAGCACCAGGATAACAATAATTCCATGGGTAAGAGTTCCAATAAGTATTGTTAACTACAATAAATTCAATAGAACTAACATATCTGAACCATTTACTAATGTTAGTCGATTCAGGTGATGTATTATCTTTATCGGGATAGAAAAAGTAGCCAAAGAAGAAATGAATCAAATGAGTCGAATGGATTGAAAGTCACCCAAATAGTATTTATAATGCAGAAAAACTTCTTAATCATTTTATTCAAAAGGTTACATCAAAATATTTGGAACAAAGCTATTTTTGTAATTACATTTTACTCAATAATCATCTATTAAAAGAGTAAAAAGGATAATGGGTTTCACGTCAATCCAATCCAACCCATACATAAGAATTACCCATTTTGTCCCATTACCCAACCATCAATTTTCCAACCTCTAAGCATCGGTGATAAAACTTTAGAGGACAAAATAATACAAATACTTCGAATTTTGATGAATATAAATTTGAAGTTGAAAGTGACAGCATGAAATTCATTTATTTTGGTACTAAAAGGACTTCATTGGCATCTAGATTCACTCAAAAGTATATTCTTCGGGTGTTTCCAAAGGGAACGCGCGTAACCTCAACAAACTTTAGACCACTTACTGCATGGATGCATGGTGCTCAAATGGTTGCCTTCAATATGCAGGTGAGTGTTTTAAGTGGAATTTGTTATGCTTTTATCACTTCTTATTTTCCAGGCTCACCTACATGCTAATTTTCCCCCCTTTCTCGAAATTAGGGGTATGGGAGATCACTTTGGATGATGCACGGGATGTTCAGATCGAATGGAGGGTGTGGTTATGTTAGAAAGCCCGATTTTCTAATGGACCAGGGTCCCGACGGAGAAGTGTTTGACCCAAAGGCAAAATCATTACCCGTGAAGAAAACTTTGAAGGTAGAATAAACCATTTTGTCTGTCCTGAATTTCCCTACCTCGTACATAATAATTGTTTTGAATTGTCAGGTTAAAATATATATGGGAGACGGGTGGCGGCTGGATTTTAGCCAGACTCACTTTGATGCATTTTCGCCACCAGATTTCTACACAAAGGTTAGTTAGTACCTAACAAACAGCTAAAGAAACGCTTTAATATTTTAGATGAACCTATTATCTTTCAAGTTCAAATATCTAGCTTGGAGAGGGCTAGGAGATCCCCAACCCCCAACAAGTAAAAGATGTTTGGACATTATTTTTTGATGGTGATAATGTGATGTGAATAATCTTGGTATAATAATCAGTTGTAATAAAACCGTCCGCATTCCATGAAGATTAATGATACATAAGTCCCAAACATGGACTTCAAAATGAACCTACTTCGTCCAGTGTTTAACACGACACATACACGTACTTCATCCAGTGGCACATGTCTCAGTCATATTGTTACGTCTATTTTTAGGTTCATGAAACGATAAGATGATTAGAAACATAGTGAGATTATCCATACAATAGATACTAAAGTCAGAATAATCAGATCTAAAACATATATTGGAACAAGATTCACTTTATCTAACGGTAAAATGTGATCAACAGATTTATATGGCTGGAGTGCCAGTTGATGTAGCCAAGAAGAGAACCAAAGTGATAGGAGATGATTGGACGCCCATATGGAATGAAGAGTTCACATTCCCATTAAGAGTCCCTGAGCTAGCGTTACTTGAAATCGTCGTACAAGAATACGACGTAGACAGAGATGACTTTGCTGGTCAAGCATGTTTGCCTGTGTCAGAATTGAGACCCGGGATTCGTGTTGTTCCGCTTCATAACAAAAAAGGAGAGAAATTTAAACATGTGAAGCTTCTAATGAGATTTCTCTTTGTATAAACACAAGTCATGTTTTCGATCTTGTTATATATATGTAGAGGTTGCATTCTTGACCTTGTTGGCAAAAATGCAAATTTTTTTCAAAATTCTGGTCAGTGTACATAACAGAGTTTTGGTCACAAGATTTGTGCAATGCATAGGTGAAGTTTTCAATAATATTTGTTAAGGCCTTTCCTTGAAGTATAGAATGTCAATGGGTTGAAATGAGACAAATAACTAACTAGGTTGTTAGATTTGAAGATGAGACTTTATCAGCAACCAAATACTACCTGACTAAATATGGCTGGTTTTTCATTTGGAAATCAGAGCTGTTTTCGTGCCAAATACGAAAAGAAACGAGACTTTTGAGGTCTTTTTGTTATCTTCCATCAGAATACAATGTAACAATTTTAGAGAACTTCTAAAGAATGATCAACGATTACCAAGAGTTATCGAAAATCAAACACAATAAGCAATAAAAGAAAAGTTATCCAATGACTTTTACCCATTTGTATCGAAAGTTTATGTGACCTTTTTAACCATTGTCCTTATAATCGAAAGACATGAGTACCCATGGACCTATGACTATTCACATTCCACCTCCTACAAACGCAACCCTCTATGGGATTGAATATCGTTGTTGGCTCTATACAAAAGGTGGGACTACTCACTGCTCCCTCTCCGGTCTTAAATTTGAACTTTATTTGATCCGTATATAATACTTTATCAAAATTAATGAACTGCATAAAGTTATAGCATTCAAGGCACTATCAAGTAGGGATGGGCATGGGACTGGTACCGCCCGTACCAGTCCCGGTACCGACAATATCGGTCCTAAAAATCACCAAAATATGGTACCGGTCCCGGTCCAGTCCCATTTAAAATTCGGTACCACTTCCTGATACCATATCCCGGTACCGCAGTTCCAAATCCCACAAACCAATAAAAGTGGGTACCGATCCCACTCTCACTTGAGATTCAGTACCACTTCCCGGTACCAGGATCGAGAAGAGACCGGAATTTGCGAAATGATGCTCATCCCTAGTTCCCTACTATCAAGTATTCAAAAATAAATTTTGAATTAATTAAAGCAAATGTTAAATTTATTACTAATAAATGTAAATAACTTTAAACAAAAACTCAAGTATTTTAGTATAATACAACTATAACTATCTTGCTTATACAACAATCACATACCACAAGGCCGGGGTCGGCAACGGTGGCCATCGTCACCTTAATTCTTTAGGCGTATATCTTACTAAATAATTTGAAACATATTCAACTATTGTGCATCATGTGGACACCTTTCTAGTGAACTATTAATTACATGCTTTTTACATATGTCGACTGTTGCAAAGTTGGCTATGTAAAAAGCTTTGATGGTTAAAATAACAATAACAATATGTAACCAAAAGCGTGTCAAATACTTAATCGTTCATCGATATTGTAAAGTAAAAACATACAAAAGATGTCATAAAACTGCAATTCCAGACAACGTTCGAATATTACACTAGTTTATTTGGGTTGGGGAAACTTGAGACCTTAGAGGTCTTGAATTCAAATCTCAGTGTGAACTAAATGCTTCGAGATCTGGATATAGGGGTTTTTCAAAATGGGTTTCTCCTGAAATTGGAGTTGAGTAAATGAATTGGCAATGCCGTTAAGCCAAAATTTACCGTTAAAAAATATCAATAGTGATCATGACACGTTGTTTTTTTAAACATTTTAATTTTAATTTAAATATTGATCATTGGATGCTTATATTGCTTTAAGAACTTTGGTAGGAGCATTTCTATTGCGTGTTGTCGAGTTTCATATAATTTGGCAAGTTAAGTATGATGCCGTAAATTGAGCTATGCATAACCAATGGTTGGTTTAAGATAGTACTAGTATAAATGGATGGTGTTCGATTTTTATTATGTTAGTTTTATATATTTTTTATACTTGTATTGCATAAATATCAATATTATTTTTGATATTTACATAGTTATTCTAATATTTTCTGAATAGATATTCAAAATAATTGTGATTAGTCAATTTTTGAATCTAAAGCTAACTGGTGTAATTTGTGTACAAATTAAACATACAACAACAACAAAAAATGCATCACAATTAAACACGGTTATGTTAATACCTCAAAGTATGTATGATAAGTTATTTAAAGATGCTGATAAACACATACGAAATCATATTTTCAAATCTAAGGCCTTATCCAACCGTCACCTTTTTCTCATCTCTTTTTCACTCTCGCATCAGCACCACATCACCGTTTTCTTAATTCACATTTCAAAAAATATCACTACCAACCATACCTCTTTCTCATCTTTTTCGTATTTTTTCCTCAAATAATTTATTATATATTCTAAAAAAAACATTTTTTAATTATTATTTCTAATGGAAACCTTTCATGGCTCCACCCCATCCATTTTCTCCTTTTTTTTTCGTAAGTAAACTCAAAGTCTTTTTTTTTTAAGAAAACACTTTTAGAAAATAATTTTGCCAATCACATCCTTTAGAAAATAGTAAGAAAACCCTTGAGAAAACAAGAATTGGCAAAGGTCTAAGATACAATAAATATAAAAAAGTTGAAACTTGAAAAAAGGTTTAAAAACATTGCATTTATTCTTATCAATAAGATTAATATTTAATGTTAGCATTATGTTTATATTATTATATCCCTACATCCAAATATATAAAGTCACAACTCTAAAAAGTTATTTGGTCCCGATAACGACAAACAAAAATATCAAAATGTTATTCCTATACCCAGAGTAAAATTAATTTAAAAATACAAAATTATTTGTCTTGGCGATAACAAAACTAAAAATAACAACATTAACATTACTCTTTCTGGAGAAAGTTAATTTGAGGACACCTAAATAAAAAAGGACAAGGGGACAAATCTCAGCCATATATTTCCCCCCATTTTTCTCTCTCCTCCATAAATCATTAGTTTCATCTAATCCATTCAAAATCTTTTATCTCAAAAAC
>JAOXNX010000001.1:11897323-11916146 GCA_028566075.1 Solidago caesia | reverse complement strand
TCGGGTTAGGGTCAGAGATTTTCGACCCGTCAACCCGAACCCGCCAACCCGAACCCGAACCCATTGACAGCCCTAGTCTCCTCCAACTACTTAGGAGCTTTAGGAACAAATGGGAAATTTGACAAATGGAAAGTGTTTGATATGGCGAGTAAGAGAAATTTGCAGGTTTTGGTTGTAAATGAGATGTTTTTGCCTTACAGAAATAGGTTGGGCGTAGTGGTTAAAAATGGCATTTCTAGAGTTATGTATAGAGCCTGCAAGGTTGTATGCACGGTCGGCCATGTATACAACCTTGCTCTTCTCATCTAATTGTCATGCTTTTAAATGTGTTGTCATTTTAAAACGGTTATAACTCTCAAACTGCAACTCCATTTTCGATGGGTAAGATATCCATGTAAAGGGAAAAGAGTCTACTTTCCAATGGTAACAGTGTCTAACTCTAATTCAGATTTTTAGTATGTCTTATAAATGGTTTAAGAATTATTGTTTGGTTGTTTTTGTTTCATGCTTGAAGTGTCTGAGTATGAACATCTTCACGTTAAATATTTAAATGAGTTTTAAAATGATTTTGAGTTGAATTATGATATCAAAATGTTTATAAAAAATTGGGGCATAACACATTACAGATGCCTTTACCCAAATCATTTTATTTTAGTAATATATACATAAAATGTTATTCAAATATAATTATGTAGTCTTTATATTTCGTTGTTTTAAGTTAAAATACATTTTTTTTTTTTTATAAATATGATTTGCATATATTTACAAAAACATTTTTTTTTGTTGGGTTATAAATACGAACTTGTTTGTTAAATCGTTAGCCACTGATAACCATAAAACATCAAATATTGTCAGAAACGTCAAAAATCATGAAAAACTATATATCTAATCATTTCGAGATTTACTATTCGAATATGTATATATGCATCTACATATTTTTCTTAAAGTTTAACAATGCAAAATCCGAGTCGGGGCCTTATAAACTCGATGTGACATGTTATTTATTTCAACATGCTCAAACTTCAACTCAAATTATTTGATAAACATTATTCATTTAGAACATCCTTAACTGTGAATACGTGACTATTGTGACCATATCATTTCACCAAAATTTTCAGTGTGATTCATTATTACATTTAATACATATATTATAGATATGTATTGCCCACTTGTATAATTTGCTTTAAAAATTGTATATTGTAATAAATTAACTAAAAAGAATGTTAAGTTTCACTTCCCTTAAAAATTATTACCCAAATCATAATTAACGTGTACTATAGAGATGTATCTGAATGAAATACAAATTAATTGTATGAGGATTTTGAGGAGACTTCTTTGAGATTTTTGATTTAATTTTTTAAAGTGACAAGTCTATGTAGTTTTTTTCTTGAATTTCCTGGTTCCATCCTTCACAAGTCCAGACCCAAATCAAACGTTAAAAAAAATAAAAATAAAAATTAAACCGATGATATTAGATTATTAGACATATTTCACCTTTGGTAGAGTTTTGAAAACCCATATCCATTATTAAATATGTAACCATGCCTTACAAAAAAAAAAAAAAAAAAAGTGTAACCATCATGTAACCATCGGTCATTTATTGTTTCAAACCAAAGACCCGGGGTTGACCAAAACACTGATCACCTTCCTAAACATACATGTATGTACACGGTTTCGTACCGACCACTAATAGATGAATTGGTATTTAAGGACTTGAAACTTTAATATTTTAGGTTCAAATTCGGACGTGGGCAAAATATTCCTCGGGTTAGAGGCATAGATTTTTCTGAAAATAATCAGGTTTCTTTTAGATTGGAGTCGAGTATATAAAGAAGGAATGCCGCTTAGCCCCAAAATTTTCGTTAAAAAATAAATGTATCGCGTTTCATCCGTGTTTCTACTCACCAAATCCAATCATCTAACTCCCGACACACCAGCAAGTTCTATACACACATACATACACTGTACACACACATAAAACAGCGGGACCCACCATTATACTATGCATATCCCAAATGCCTCGCTGTCTTATATAAAAACACAAACAATAATACAGTAACTAAAATCAAATAAATCATCTCTAAAATAAACTAAAACTAAAACTAAAATAAATGCTTTCCTATCTATACAAGCAAAAAGAAAAAAACTAAAATCCAACTTATTACATAAATCGATCACTTGAACAAAAAAACAAAGGCAGAGGCAGGCAGGCAGGCAATAATGTCGTCCAACAAACAAACATACAGAGTATGTTTCTGTTTCCGGCGAAGATTCCGGCTAGCAGCCACAGAAGCACCGGCTCAGATCAAGTCATTATTCGATCAGTATTCAGAAGGCGGGATAATGAACGCTGAATGCTTTAAGAGGTTTTTAGTTGAAGTTCAAAAACAAGAAAAAGCTACAGTTGAAGATGCTCAATCTATTATGCATTCAACTGCACATATTTTTCATAGAAAAGGCTTTAATCTTGAAACCTTTTTTAAGTATCTTTTTGGTGATCTTAATCCTGCACTTGATCCTAATCCTTCGGTAATTTTTCTATTATTATTATTTTTTATATTTTTTTGTTGCTGATTTTGCTAATCGTATCGTAGCCCTTAGGTTTATAACACGGATATATTTTTATATATAACCTTTTACTGCTTGTTAACTTTTTGGTTCTATATTTGATTTGTACTATAATTATAGTTATGTTTTTTGTCGGCTTTCTAAATTTAGAAATATAGATTTTTTTCCATTTAGTTATCTACAGTTTGAAGATTTTATTGGAAATAAGTCAATAACTATGTGTGTGTTTTTTTTTTTTACAAATTGGGTTACAAAAATTAGATTTGTATTAGTGGTAGAAAAAAAGATTTTTAGATATGATTGGTGAATTGATAATGTGTCAAGTGTATAAAAATTTGTCGCATTTTGTTATTGTGTGTGAGCGATATCTAAACGGTTGATTATATGCATCAAGTTTTCAATTCATTGGTATTGTTTGTATCTGGTTAACTCATTATTTGGTAACTGGTAAGTTTGCTGATGTGGCAACCAAATAAGTTGTCACGTCTCGTCAGAATGGTGATATTTGCTAGTTATGAGAGGTCAGGTATCTACAATAGCAATGAATTGAAAATTTAGCACACAGAATAGACAATCTGGAAGTCCGATACACACGATAATAAAACGTAACTAGTTTGATACATTTTGTTGCGCTTAGTCTATAGACAAAGTGTTGATGTTGTTTGTAAATGTGTGAAAATAGAATGCTAGATTGCACAAATTAACGCTAAAGAATAACTTGAAAGACTGGATAATGTTTTGGTTGGAATAAGTAAGTTACCAAAATACTTTTCTTACCTAAATGGTATGATGATGATGATGTTTCAGGTACATCATGATATGAATGCACCATTGTCTCACTACTTTATCTTCACCGGTCATAATTCCTATCTAACTGGGAACCAACTGAGCAGCGACTGTAGTGATGTACCAATCATCCAAGCTTTGGAGAGAGGTGTGAGAGTCATTGAGTTAGATATATGGCCTAACTCGACCAAGAATGATGTGGATGTTTTACATGGAAGGTATGGTGTGCGCATATTATTGCTCATTTTCCAAAAAAGAACAAAGTTGGATTATTGTCATAAAAGCAATTGTGGTGTTACATCTAGAAATAATTTGTGTGACTTGTGAGGCAATTTTATTAATTGTTAGTTTTGTTTTGTAGGACTTTGACCACTCCTGTTCAATTGATTAAGTGTTTAAAGTCTATCAAGGCTCATGCCTTTGTTGCGTCCGAGTACCCTGTTGTAATTACCCTGGAAGACCACCTTACTACAGAACTTCAAGCTAAAGTGGCTACGGTGAGTAACTTTTCCTTAGGAGGTGTTTGGATGTGCATTTTAAACCTGATTAGTTAGTTTTGAACAATTATAATCAGATAATTAGTTATATTAACGGACCCTTAGAAAGAGTAGTTTAACTTGCTTTTGTTGTATGAAGAGTAATAAAAGTTTTGATGAATTTGGATTATTTGAGAAATTAATAGATCAAAACCGACATTCTGCTGGAAAATGAAAAAGATACGACTTGTAAGATGACAGCAAAAGTCTCCCAAATTATGTTAAGAGAATGGGTAGTTTTATTTGACTATTTGATGATAAGCTTTATTGCAGCTAGAATGAAACTGATTATCCAATATTAATTAGACAATGAGAAGCAAAATCTGTTTATCTAAACATCTAAAAGCGATTATTGTGATTACAAGCCGCAACAAATTATCAGTTTCAAAATGCAAATCCAAACACCTCCTTAGTTCCTCTTGTTTAGGATATGTTGAGGACTTGAATCCCTCTTCTAAAAGTGACGCTTTCAAGGTCGTAAGAGTTTTCTTGATCTCATTATTTTCCACTGTGACTAAATTGTAGATGATTACTGAAACATTTGGGGACATGCTTTTTACTCCCGGGGCAGAATGTTTGGCGGAATTCCCATCTCCGGAAAAGCTGAAAAAAAGGATCATCATATCTACTAAACCTCCAAAAGAATACCTTAACGCAAAAGAAGCCAAGGCAGGTGGAAATGGTTCGCAGAGGGAGCATGACTTAGCTGCAGCAGCTTGGGGTGGTGAAATACCCAACATGAACTCTACAAGTACTGCTGATTTTAAGGTACTTCAGTATTACTTGCTTGCGGATCTAAGTTCATAATCAGGAAAACAAAGTTGGTTTCATGCCATCTGACTTATCTCTTGCAGGATGATTTGGAAGATGAAGTGGAAGAAGAGGAAGATATTCAAGATGACCATTGTGCCCCTGAATACAGGAATTTGATTGCTATACATGCTGGAAAGGGTAAGGGTGGTTTAGACGATTGGTTGAGTGTTGACCCCGATAAAGTTAGACGTCTTAGCTTAAGCGAGCAAGAGCTTGAAAAGGCAGCAAAGACTCACGGGCCGCAGATTGTCAGGTATTGTCAAATTATTCATGAACATTCTCCTAGTATTGCTAATAATGTATTTCTAGAGCCGAACATGTTTGGAGCATTTATCAGATTTATTGTCGTTTACAAAGATGTGCTAAAGCTGGCTTTCTTCAGGTTCACCCAGAGGAATATTCTGAGAGTGTACCCCAAGGGAATACGGTTTGACTCATCTAACTACAACCCACTGATTGGGTGGATGCATGGAGCTCAGATGGTTGCATTTAATATGCAGGTTAGACATCAAGTATCTTAAGTTAATTTCTGTTCTATTCTTTGCATTTTGCAAATCTTTGAGGGTTCATTCTTTACTTATTTGCTGTACTTATCACGACTACCTCAAAACTAGATTCGAGGTGGTTACTTAAGAGGATCGGATGGGTGGGTAATGGGTCACATGGGTTTGGGTTGGAACAGGACATTATTAGATATGTTGCGAAACAGGCTAGTCTTGTTGGGTTGACCTACAAAAGCCTTTTTGTCATTTTTGATGTCTTTCTATACTTTATTGATTACAAAAAACAATATTATTACTAAATTTGATGAAAAAAGATTTAGTCATTTAGGAGGTTGTATGTTGACTTTGGCCAAGTTCTGACCCATTTGGACTGTTTGACCCATTTCCCTTCTTATTAGATATGTTGATTTGAGATAACACGACCCAAATCAACCATGCATAAGTAAATAGATGTTTGTAGAATATTAAAACTAGGAAGCGATTATTATATTTATTGATATATCTGTGATATAAATTGAGCTTAGGAAAGTAATAATAATAAAATAAAACTGCAGTACTAATGGAGTTTTCCTTGTTATGTCAGCCACCATGTCTCGATTTTCTTGCTATATTTTCGTGGATCATACATCTGCTGCTTCTTTTTTTTTTTTATAGCTAAAGGCACTAACATCATTCTGATAGTATCTAAATGATATTATATCGGTAATGGTCAAATTACAAACCCATCCCTATCCCAAGAATTTACAATGAATTATTAGATGTCATTATGTCAATCCAAAACTAAGATCAAAGCTAGCCACAATAGTTTTATAGTTACCTAACCTCTAAACACACTACAATTATATGTTATCTTTGTGACGACAAGTATGATTCACACCAACCACACTTGCATAGATTTCTTATTGTGAATGTGTGATGCATTAATCTTCCCACAATCATTATTACCTCTACAAAAGTGTGCAGATATGACGAACCGAAAATGTTTTTGAGAGAAATTCTTATATATGTATGAATGTGTGGTACCATTGCTGTTTCTACTGATTAACCTGATTTGCTAATTCAAATGACTAGAAGTGGATTGTAAGTTATTAGAGTTTGGTTGTGTTATGAATTTAACTACTTAAGGAATCAAATGTTACATATTTATCTGTATGGTTGGCATTTTTCCTTGCCTTGGTTCAGCCATCATCTCCACTTCTAAGGTGCAAGGTGAAGTTGAACTTCATCACTGTGTTTATAAATGATGTAATTGTGCAGTTCTTTAAGTAGTAAAAAGACACTTTAGTCTCGGTCTCCATTAAGTCTGTTCTTATGTTGACGACTCTGAAGCCTTGTAGTATGACATAATATACTCTGTATAAGAAAATGAATCATTTGAAAGTGGCTAGCAATTATTAACAAGTTTCTGTTGGCAGGGCTATGGAAGGTCGCTTTGGGTGATGCAAGGAATGTTCAAGGCCAATGGTGGTTGCGGATATGTTAAAAAACCTGAAATCTTGATGAAAAATGAGTCCATCTTTGATCCTAGAGTCACATTACCTGTCAAATTAACCCTGAAGGTAAACAAGAAACTAGGTCTCTATCTCTTATATGATTTTCAATTCCATCCATTCGTATCTTGTTGGGCCCATCTCATCTCATTTTCACCAAGCCAAATCTTTTGGACCCTCAAAATAGAACTTTAAAATTACCTATACAAACAGAATCTAGATTTTGTGAATTCATTTGGTTCAGCGTCTTATTCCCAATCTAACTAACTGAACTTCGTTAATGATTTTCAGGTAACTGTGTATATGGGTGAAGGATGGTATTTTGATTTCAAACATACACATTTTGATGCATACTCACCTCCAGATTTCTACACAAGGGTAAGACACTTTTTGTAATGGTCAATTATTGACCCTTTTCCCGTTATATTTCTCTTAATTATCTTTGTAAATTAGTTTAAACAAAATCGTAAGCAACCATTTCACTAGTTTTAAGGTTCCAATCACTCAAATTCTCATGCTGTGAAATACTTTTACATGTGTTAACTCTGTTTCAACTTCCTAAATCATTTTATTCAAGAAGTCAATTGTTATTCCAATAATGTAGTTTTTAATCATATCTAATAAGCTCTTTTTTTTTTTTTTTGAATGGTGTCGCGGCAATAAGTGTTTTGGGCCCCGACTTTGCCTGTACCCCATACAACTGCCCGTTTTGATGGTGTTACCCAACTCGTCGAACATATCCATTTCCCCCCATTAATAAGCATCATTTCTTGAACGCTTGATACCCTATGCAGGTCGGAATTGCTGGAGTGCCTGCTGATACTATAATGAAGAGAACAAAGGCAATTGAGGACAACTGGATCCCGGTATGGAATGAAGAGTTTGAATTCCCATTAACAGTTCCTGAACTTGCTCTTCTCCGAATTGAAGTTCATGAGTATGACATGTCAGAAAAGGATGATTTTGGTGGTCAAACATGCCTACCCATTTCAGAGCTGCGTAAAGGGATCCGAGCAGTTCCACTGTACAGCCAGAAAGGCGATAAGTACAAGTCGGTGAAGCTACTTATGAGCTTCGACTTTGTTTAATTTGTTTCAAGTGCCATTCAGGTATCATTAACGGGTTACCTTTTGCATTTGTTGTGTGTATGTGTCAGCATGTTGATGAAAACCATGTGTGTACAATGTTTGTATGTCTGTTATAAGTTGGAGTTGTTTATATGTGAATATGTCTGAGAAGTGTTGTACAAACCCAAGAGAAATGTATGTTTTTGACAGTTACAATGTGCTTCCTAGTGTAAATGACTGTTCTAAACATTTTGTCTTTTTTATTTTTTTATTTTTATTTTTACCTTTGCATTATTTTTATGTAACTTGCCGAAAGATGGGAAAAAGGGGTAAACAACGGAGGTTTTCCAAGAACGACGAGTCTTTTTGAGTTTTTGACATATTTTAAGTGTTCAAACTTTCATCTTGCAAATCCACAAGACTCGAGAGATAGACATGATCATTCGTCAAGTTATTCAGGTGTGGGTTTTAACGCAGGATGAAACTTGAGTGATGTATCTGGAATCCACCACCTCTGCCTTGATCATCCATATCGGTCCAAGTCTTTTGAAACAAGTTATTCGTTTACAAACTGAAAATTGCAGGCCTTTCGAATACGGCAAAAATCTTTGATCTGGAAGATGGACTAATTCACACATTTGTATGTATTCGGATGGATCTAATCAGCTAAAGCTTCCATCTATCTACCCGACATTTTCTCACACGGATATGATTTCAACAAGAAGGTTGATGTAAAAACTTAAAATACCAAGTTTGACAAGTTTTGGTGGGTTAGAAAGTCTTGAGTCGAATATTACTAATTAAATTTTTCTTGGTGCTTCACATGTAACCGGCTGCCTATTTGCGTCGGTTATTGGTTGGCATGTTCGTATAACCCAACTCGTACATGATTCACCGGCTGCCTGTTTGTGTCGGTTATGGGTTGGCATTTTCGTATAACCCAGCCCGTATATTATTCGGTTACTTAATTGAGCCGAAAGTTAAACCCTAACACAAACATGCTTTAACTTGAGCAACACCATTATGGCATTATCTAAACATAAGTTAATCTAATTCCTTCTTGAGTGAATTTCATATATACCCTTTCTAAATCTCTTAATATCATATATACCCAAAGCATGCTTTAATACCAGTGTACATGATGTATTGAAACTTATACTTTGGGTATATATATATATGATGTTAAAATTAATTTTATAGGGTTTAGGAAGGAGATATATGATATTTTCTATTCTTTCAAACCACCTGAATTTGTAAAATTTAGTTTTACGTAGTTACAAGAGGGTTGGCATCTCTCCTTTTGGTTTTCTCCCACCAGTCACTCCCAACCAATCCCCTTATGCCATCTCATTTACCCCTCACTCATACCACATTCCACTATTTTGTTGGCAACTCATCACTCACTCATACTACTTATACCTTATGCTTAAAAACTTGTACAATCACTCAAACACAACACAGCACGCGTGATATCAGTGAGTGGTCTCACCACTCAAACACACCACTCACCCACCCCTTGCCGCATCTAACTTTGATGGCGGCGGTGTTCAAACGCGACACCGCACTCACCATTCGTTGATAATCCAAGTGATGCCATCGCTCTAAACCCTACTATGCTATATGTGTTTCAACTTAATGATAGATGCATTGATGCAGGCATGCGGCAATTACGTATCTTTAGTTGCAACATGAATATTATATACTTATTTTTAAAATTAGAAACAAACAAGCATAATTTCTTTTTTCTAAGAGAAAGTTCTCGTGATAATTTTTTTTTTTTGAGAACCGTAAAAACTTTAAAATTATGTATTAGATTATTACTTGTGAATAACTTCATTCACATGTAAAATATAATAAAAGTTCATATGATAACAAGAAAACAAGAATCCATATTTGGTAGATATTGATTTTTTTTCAATTTGTTCATGTATGCTATTCCTAAAGTTTATTTATTTCTCTTTCTTTATAAGAAAAAAGAAAATAAAAATGGAAATCACGTGGCATTAAAAAAAGAAGAAAAAAAACAACCCCTCACCGACTCTATAAATACAGGATATGAACAATTGACAACCACATTCACGTTGCTACTACGCATTCGCTGTCTTTATCACCAATAATAACATACTCGTTTTTTTGTTCCTTTTTTGTTCTTTCATTTTGGTATATAAAGTAAAAGACAAACGGTAGGAATTCCACAAAAGATTTGGAACGGCCTAGAAATCTTAATTCTTGGTGTCACTGACCCTTTTTCAAGGACCAGCTACGGACAATGTTCACTTGCTTTAGACACAACCCTACGTTTTTGAAAGACGAGCTTCAGACAATGTTCACTTGTCTTTGAATCATACCTTATAGAGTGAGCTCGAATTTAAACCTGTGACCTATTTCTTTAAAAAGTACTCTATAGTGGCTCCACAAAATATTTCCAATGGACGCCAGTTGATCTACGACCAACCGGCACAAGCTATAGTAATTAATTGAACACCTTAAAATGGTATATCAAAACTTCAAATGTGTTATTGGGGTGTTAGCCCAGTGGTCAGAAGGTTTTCCCTTAGAGGTTTCCTGCTGGGGGGTCTCAGGTTCGAATCCTGCCACATGCAAATGTAGTGAGGGGCCTTAGCAATGCGATACCCATCTAACACATGAGGAGCAAACCCTTTAGGGCATTGCCAGGAGTCGAACCAGCATAGGGAGAGTTAGCCATTTATCTGTTGCTGCCTTACAAAAAACAAAAAAAAAACTTCAAATGTGTTTATTTATCCCTAAGTTACATTATGATTCCCAATCAATTACCACTCAAATAATTAAAATTAAATTATTTACCCTATCAAAATTGAATCAATTACATATTAATGGATTAAATTGAATTAACTATCTATTTTAGATGGAGGGAATTATTTTACCTCTTGATTACCAAAAACTCATTAATGACCCATTTCATGAAATTCACCATAAAATAAATCAACTTCACAGATTTTGCTACAATAAACTACATCATCACTTCGGTCATAATAAAGTCCATAAAAATATAATGAATTTGTTAGTTTTTGCTATATGTAAAATTTATATTGTGTGTGATTTCTTATACTTTGTAAACCGTTGATGTAGCTTCAGTTATGATGACGTGGCAACTTATATAGTTACCACATTAGCGAAAAATCTTGTTACCCAATGAAGAGAAAACCGGATGCATACAAAGTTTGATACACACGACAAAGATTTTGAGATTTTAATACATACAATAGCAAAACGTGACAAGTTTATTAATGGATCCCAGTAATCTTCTAATACAAAAGTTAATGAATATGAACTTGATTACATAAAGAACTTGCCATTTGAACCAAAATCTAAAATAATAAACTGAATTGATGGCACAAAAATTTGTAATGAAAAATTGAAAACCAACATACATTATATTCCAAAAAACAAACAAAAATGGTGACTTATTCCTATTCAAGGATCTTGATTAACACCTTCAAAGAATTGCATTTGCAAAATGTTGCATCCAACATATCTACAATCTTTACAAATATACTCAAGCCCAAAATACTAAATAAAAAACTAAAAATCAAAATCATTAAAAATAAAGTAAAGAAAAATAAAGAAATTAGAAACTCAATCTGAAGGTACTGAAATACCACTAGAAATACTACCATGGCTGTCACTGCATAGTCCTAAAGCTCTTTCCAAATTAGCCACAATGTCAGTCATAGTTGGTCTATAACTACCTTCTGAATGCACACAATGTAGTGCAGTGTATGCCATGAGCTCAACGGCTTCCGCCTCATTATCCTCAGGCGGCCCAACCCGTTTATCCAAAATCTTCTCTAATTCGCCCGTCATGATTATTGGGACTGCGTAGTCCACCAAGCTAATAGGTGCACCGCCGTTTACTTCAGTGCTCTTGAATATTGCTCTTCTTCCAGTCAAAAGTTCTAGCAATACAACTCCAAAACCATAAACGTCACTCTTGGCGGTTAGCACATTCAGTCCATAGTATTCTGGATCAATGTAGCCAACTGTCCCGGCTGCTTTTGTGGGTTTGTATTCAGAATCAGAGATGGGACTCATTAGTGATAACCCGAAATCAGAAACCCTTGCAACCCATTTAGCGTCTAACAGAATGTTGGATGATTTGATGTCTCTGTGTATTATAGGTGGAACTGCATAGTTGTGAAGGTATTCGATACCTCTAGCAGCATCTAACGCAATTTTGATCCTCATTTTCCAAGAATTCAACAAACTGGTACTCTTTTCGCTGTTTTTAGTTCCATGTAAATGATCGTACAATGCTCCATTTTTCATGTAATCATAAACTAGTAGTCTTTCATCGTTTTCTTCGCAATACCCAACCAGTCTTACCAAGTGTTTGTGGTTTAGTCTAGACAAGAATGCCAATTCTGAATCAAACGCGCTTTCTTTCTCTTGAAATTTCTTGGTTTTATCAGTTGCCTCGCTTCTTTTAATGGCAACGTCACGACCATCTAACAATTTGCCTCTATACACGACACCAAAACTCCCTGCACCAATTTTATTTTCTAGAGAGAAGTTGTTTGTAGCTAAAGCAAGATCAGCAAATGTGAATTCCTCTTCTTTTTCTGCTTGTTTTGTAGACGGGCCACTTCTTTGTCGCCTAAAACCTCTTGAAAATTGTCGCCTAATAGTAGCTGACCTTGAAATTGGGCTACCATTCGTATGTTGAGGAGCATTGATTGTAGGTTGAACAGAGTTATGTATCTTCTTTTTACCAAAACAAACACCAGTCCACAAACAATAGATAACAGTACAAATACCAGCAACACCCCCTACCGATCCAACAATAACAAGTGCCAATAAACCCTTTGTTAACTTTTTCGAACGTACAATCCTTGGGGACGTTGGTGGTGGTACCAATTCCGGAGCTGGTGGAGCCAAAGTAGTTATACCACAAGGTCTACATATAGATCCATAACCAGAACAAAGTGATTGAGATTGCGGATATATACCACATTCACAACCAAATTGAACACAAGGCCCCGGAAGAATTTGATCAAAACCAAGCGGGTTAGAATCATTTCTAACCCATCCATCTCCCCAACAAATCACCGAAAAATTATTAGTTGTCAAGCCACAAGTAAAATTCAATCCAGCAACAATAGTTTCAAACGAAACCCTTTCGATATAGCTACTCATAACACCTGCCCTACCACCCCAACACTCTACATAACCATTTAATCTTCTCAAAGCACAAGTATGATTCGCACCAAGTGCAAGTGCATAAAATTCAAAAGCCAGATGATCTGGTACATCAAGCTGTTCATAATCATTATTACTACCTCTACATATCAAAAAACCGGTTATGTTCACTCCACAAGCATGATTTCCACCAACAACAATATTCAACATACTAAAATCAGTAAACTGACCTTGTATAGAGCTTGCCAAATTTGAATTTGTCCCGAAACAGACAACCCCATGAGTCTCATTCACACCACAACTAAACCCCAAGCCCGAAGAAAGCGACGAAATCGTATAACGTTGATTTACAAAGCCATCATTGTCCCTCCAACAATAAACATTTTGGTTACTTGTTGAATTCATAAGGGCACACACTTGTGTATCACCTATCGTTAAGTTAAACAAACGAACAGATTCATTATAGTAAAGTCTTTTGGGGATAATATCATAATCCCAACACACAAGTGTTGAACCACCCGACCTGATCCCACAAAACACATCACGACCACCTGCGATGGACTCGAAAGAGATGTTGGAGAATACCGAAAAGATGTTCCCGTTTCGCCAACATTGGATACGTTGACTTGGTTGACCCGCAACTATGCCACAAATTGTGGGAGTACTGCCACCATAGCTTATAGAAATAGTTGTGGCTGACCCACCAAGCCCATTGGCTGATGAAAAAACATAGCATGTTAATGTCACAACAAAAATGACGGCGGCGAACAAGGGTGACGACGTCATGTTGTGTGTGAGTTGCCGGAGGTGATGTTTTTCATGACCGGAAATATAAGAGGTTTTTTGATGAATTGGAGCATGAAAAAAGAAAAAGTTGTTGGGATTAGAATCTAAAAGGCCCTGATTATTCTAACGGAACGTATTGTTTGTTAAAAGTTGCCGTGTAATTTACTATACAAGGTGGCAACTTTGACCGATACTCCTTTTTAGTAGTTAGAAAAGAGATAAGTAACTTACACTAATAGTCCTTCTTCTTGTTGGGTTATACTTCATTGATAACAAAGTAAACGTCTTGTTCCAAAAAATACAAAATTTTATAAAAAGGTGATGACCTGTATCATTTTTTAACCGTATACTATTAAATGTACTTCATATTATTTGTACAGTATAACATTCAAAAACACATTTGGTAACGTGTGGTGAAAAAAGATGGTATGCGGGTCATTAACCTTTGTATTGTGTAACAATAAGATGATAATATTATTTTGTTTTTTACATAGATTCTTAGAAATTAATTATCTGGAAAAACATATTATGGATAAAATGGTAATGTTAATGTATAAGTTTTAAAAATGAACATTTATTTTGTGATAGAAAAATTCAAAAATGAGGTGCAAAAAATAGGTTTTTATTATTATTATTTTTATTTTTAGAGTTTGAAATTTTCGTTTTAAAAAAGGGATAGTATGCCTACATATGCTAACATAACATAACATTAACAAAGGAATTAAAACAATGATAGGGAAAAACTTGAAAACATGTTTTTAGTAGGGTTGGTAATTTGGTCAGATTCCGTAACACAATAGGCATGACAGAAAATATCAAAGTTTAGATTGGATTAAATAAGTTTAGATGATAGACAGGTTAATATGATTCATGGCCTAAATCAACTGGCAATTGATTGGAGACTAGTGTGGAGACATGAGGGGGTTTAAAACCTGGCTGAGTCTTGTAGGTTTTTTTCCATGAAGATTTGTTGGATATTTTAGTGTAATTGGATTAACTGTTTGACTATTATTGTCATAATAAAAAATCATATAGGTTTGGTGATGTGGAGTACACGCCTATTTGAATTTACGACGACCCTAAGGGCGAAGCCCCTAAAGGACAGGGGTCCGGGGACAACACCCCCGGGAGCGGAGTCCAAGGGGCAAAGCCCCTAACTGGGGTCGAGCTTGAGGGACTAATTCCCATTAAAGTATTATGGTAAAAATCTCTCAGAAATTTAATTTTTAAAACTTGAGGGACTAATTTTGCCAACTTTAAAAACCTACAAAGTTAAATGCCTAAAAGCCAATTAATGGGCCAAAATCAATTATCCGCTCGTCATTTTTTCTGGTCGACTTTTTCTTTGGTTCTTTTCTCTCAAACATAAACATTAAGAACGTTCTCAATCTCTGATTGTATCCGATTGAATATTTCGAGTGAACCGTCAAATTGATTCAGTCTGAAAACGATTACGTGCATTCAAAGATTCCAATTATCTAGTGATTTATTGTTTGTTTACAGAATATCCCCAATAAGATTATCCGGTGATTTTGATTGCTCTTCAATGCATGTTTACAAACATTTAGAATTATCAATAAATAAGTCAATAAGTATGAGTTTACTGACAAAAATCATAAAAATCATAGTTCTGTGTCAATATTCAATGTGATTTCAAAATATTTTGTATTTATTTATAATTGGGTTTAATAGCTTTTTTTCGAAGCAAGTGTGATAATACTTGTCATGTGTATTGAGAATTTTAACCTCTAAATGTTATTACATAGCTTTTGATTTAATATGGATTGTAAAGAGATTGTTTATAAAGCAAGTTAGGTTTCGATTCAATAAAATATCATTTTTTGACGTTCAAAAAAAAAAAAAAGTTAGGTTTCTATTTAACTTTTCGACACAACTAATTAAATTTTGGATTGAATATATAAAACCCGACAATAAGTGAACCTAAACATGACACAATTTACATCCCTATTTTTTAGTTTTTATTTATAAAATGTGTACAACTCTATGATTGTTATTCGTGATTAAGCAGTAAATTGTTTGTTAACATATTTAATGAATTTAGCTCATTTGTAAGCTTAATAGAATGCATATCTCCCGTTTTTCTTTGGTATAAGGTTCTAATTTAGGTGTACCGAGCCTTAGTTATAAAAAAGTTTGTTTTAATATCGATGATAAAAACACTAAATACTTCTTTCTCCTCATTTTAATCGTCTATAAACACATGGTGCCTTGGGATTTAGCGGCGACGGTACCACTTGAGCTATGCTCAATTGGTAAGTGAGACAAGGTTGTGTTAAGATTCATTGGCGGTTCCCTTATGGTAGCTGGTTAAAGTCTGCTTTACGCCATTGAATATCTTGTGTGAGGAAAGTATGTGCCAGATGCGCTGGCGATTCCCATACGGTAATTGGCAAGAACCTATGTTACGTCGTCGGATTTTTAATATGTGTTTTTAGGTAGGAGCAAAGTTGGTTTCAAATGTGGGTTTGAGATCACTTTTATAGCGGTGGTAGAAAAGCGTGGAAGGTTGTAGAAGAGTGAAGAACCTTCCAGTTGACCAGCCAATGATAACGCTTCACGTGGATATGTCCTTGCGAATGAGACACAGTTGGGTTGGCTCGTAAGGGATAGTTCTGAAAAGGACTCTATATCTTTACGTCATACTGTCAGGAGGTAGTTTTCTAAAGACTTCGGCCCAGCTTTGTTTAAGCTTCTAAACGTACTTAGAAAAGTGTTACGTTATCATATATAAAAATGAAAATACTACAAAATTCACCTAAGAAAAATTTGAACTTACAATATCTCCAACTAGAAAACAATGAAAGAAAAGAAAACTCAAGGAAAATAACATTCAAACCTCATTTTTGTCATCTTCCTAAAACCAAACAACAAATCATGGTTTAAGTCAAACTACGAATGCATCAAAAGAGAATCACTTTTAGACCTCTAGCTACTTCCATGCCAACAATGAGCCATGCGGGTGGGTTGGGGTTTGAATTCAAATTTGATTTCTAATATTACTAGATTGGATAGGAAGGAACTGAGCCATAAATCCGTAACAAGTTTTCTATCAAACACCTCACATCTAGCCTTTTTTTTTTTTTTTTTTAACGGCTATTAATTCTAGTCCTACTTTAACTCTAAGCTACCTTGGACTTTTCCCTCAAAAGACAGGAAACTCTACCACCCAGCTAATGCTAAAATGTCCATTCAGCCTCTTATTTCTTAACCCAATTTGTTACATATTCATCACACCATTTTTTAAGATCCAGTTATAATTTTATAATCACTTAATGCACTTAAATTTAAAACAAAAGAAGTTGTTGGACACACCTTCAATTCACTCCTTTTTAGTCGTGAGTCCCCACTCTCTTCCCTCACTCTTTAGTCCGGTGGTGTAATAAATTAAATTGATAATTAAATAAGATAATTGTATAAGAAGGGAAATTTGACTAAACGAATAATAAAAGCATAATTACTCGTAATAAATTAATAGAAGTATTATAGGTATATCAAGTGAAATTGTTTAAATTAGTTAATAACGTTGAATGACAATTTAAACATTTCAATTGTTTGTTCTTGTAAAGACAAAGTATATATTTTATAATGTATTATAGATAGATATACAATTATACACAATAAAGAAACAAAGATTTTGGACTGAAGTTGCGAATAAAGAATGTCTAGGGATGATCCTTACAGTTTACTTTAGGATGTATGTCTCTTTCCATTCAATACATCGAACTTACTTTTCAACGAAACCCGAATTTCTATTGAAGAAACTTTTTTGTAGACTTGACATTATTATTGAATACCTTTAATAGTAGACAGGTGTTAGATAAAGTAAAGGAAAATGACATAGAAGTTGTTAATAATAGTCATTTTGATTAAGTATAAAAAATTATTCTTTCACCATAAATCGATATCCAAAAACTATATATTAACTAGATATGTTCATTTTTGCTTGATATCGGTAAGTAGTTAAATATAAATATATATAAATGAAAATTTTTGTTCATGGATCAATATATATTTTTTAATACATATTAAATTTAAGATTTTATATAACTTTTACATTAATCTATGATGATGAGGACTTTTATTTCACTTTTAGAATCATTGTACCGATTTAAACTCTTTATTTTTTTTTTATAAAATTTAATTGACTTGTACACGATTTTTTTATAGTTGTTGGATTTAGACCGTATGTTGTTTAGATATAGTGACGATTATGAGGTGTGAAGATTCGTCTGAACTCTGAAGTATCTCTTCGAGGAACGTACATTATGATGTAACATTGCTTTTTGTCATTTAAATTTAATAATTAATCATAGAGTTAATTACAAAAATCGTCCATGTCGTCGACCCCCGCTTGCAGGTTTCATCCCTAACTTTCAAAAATTACATTTTTAGTCCAAATTTTTTTTGCTCCATCAACGCTTTTGGTCCTGAGCATTAACATCCGTTTAAAATGTAGTCATGTGCCAGACAACTGATGGGTATAATGGTCTTTTTTCCATCATCTATCATCATCATCTATATCCATATGTATGATGAAAAAGAAGTCGCCGAAGACTTTGTTGGATTCCTGATTTCAACTTCGATTTGTGGATCGAGGTTTGATTATGTATAGATTTGTGCCGAGATCTTGATATTTTCATTTGAGATGGAACTTGTTATTTTCGTTTGAGATGGATCTTGATATTTTCGTTTGAATTGGGTCATCAGACAGCAAACCCACTAGTTTTCTCCGATTACCGCTGAGATTTGCGGATGATGATGATATGAAACGTTTGATGTGTATTATTGTTTCCAGATATGATATTATTGTTTATATGGTTTTTATTTTGATTATGTATTATATATATATATATATATATATATATATAAATGGGTATATTGTTTTTGTGTTGATGATGATCTTGATGTTGATTATGATATTGTTTCCAGATATGATCTTCATTTTGTGTTGTTTTTGTTGTTGATGATGATGATGAAGAAAAAAAGATTGAAAATATGGGGGAAAAAAATTATAGATATGGATATAGATGATGATGATAGGTGAAAGATTCAAAGTTAATTACACTTTTGGTCCT
>JAOXNX010000001.1:11885487-11896656 GCA_028566075.1 Solidago caesia | reverse complement strand
TGCCAATATATACTTCTCATCATGATAACATGCCTATATGTGTATATAATTACATAAATCATTACGTTGATAATTATTTTCAATGTGTTTATTCTTCAAAAGGAAAGAATTCGAGTATATATTTAAATTTAATGAATAATAAAATTGTAAAATATAATAATCATTAATTATGTTGATTATGTCAACCAAGAGGATTTGTTTAGAATTCCAGTGATTCTTATATGTAACATAAAACCTTTGAGGTTTGAAGGATTAAGAGTGTAATCTTTCTAACAAGTAGACTCATTATTAATGTAAATTAATTGATTTTATCGTTTGTAATAATTTTCTTAAGTTTAACTATGATATCAAATAAAGTAATGTCATAATATAGTCTATTACACATGAAATAATAAAATAAAAAACAATCAACACCGACTCTCTTATAAAAGTTTATGGCTTTAATACACAACAGCATGGAATCACCACTCAGATTCTCGATAAATCGGATTAACTACTATTACCAAATTATTTACTTAAACATAATGACAAAATTTATACGATATGGCGATACGCTACATATATCAAGTTATTGAAAATTAATATAAATGAAGGCCACATACATGATAAATGCATCAAGTTTTGAAATACTGGGTAGTACGTGAGTATCATTTAGATATGAATATTTGCATGAAGATTTTTAGTTAACAAATAATATGTAGATAGTACCTCATTCAAGGTGGAATATTATTAGGCCTCTTCCTATCTTGAACTCGTCATCTCCTCATCTTCACTGCCACATCAGCTTTCTCTCTCCAAGACACACTCAAGAACTACCCCCTCCCTATCATACCCTCATCTTCACCTCATCCCCAATTAAAAAATTATAAACCCACACACATACACTCTCTCTCCTTATCCCCAAATAAAAAAATAAATAAAACTCACACACATACGCGCTCATCGTCCGATTTCTTAAAAAAGATGGGGGAAGATGATGAAGGGGAAGGATGGGGTGGTGCCTATGGTGTCTTCAAAGATGGGGGAAGGATGAGCAAGAAGGATGGGGGATAGGGAGGGGCCTTAAGATTAATTTGTCCAGTTTCACTATTTAAATGTGATTTCTTAGCTGTGTGATCTGTATTTGTGGGTAGGGATGAGCTCGGTAACAATCCCGTTTCATAACCAAAAATACTGAAAGTGAAAATGGCCAAATCTTTGAACTGTATACTGAACCTAACTAAGATAGTGGTGTCGGTTCAGTATCGGTTTTTTTGTATGGTACCACATGGAACTGAGTTTCTACACCTAAGATCTACACATGCAACAAATCTATGAAATGTTATTTATGCTCGACTCATTTTCGGTATGGTACCACATGGACTTAATGGTTTTTTCATTCGGTATCCATGTTCGGTTTATGGGTATCGAACCAGTACCGAACCGTATGGAAACGAAACTGAAACAGCCACTAAGTAAGAATCGAAACCGAATCCATATCGCTTCAGTTTTCGGTATCGGTTCACTTTCGGTTTTTCGAGAATTTTGCCCATGCCTATTTGTGGGCAGTTGAGGATATTAGGCCCGTAAGCTCAGTGAAGCCCATCTAAAAACTTATTGTGCATAGTCCATTGGACTTGACTGATAAGAAACTAACCCATTATGGTGGACACTTGGATTTCTATTTCTAATGGTATAAAAGGTTCTAAAAGTTATTGACATACAAGCCTGTTATCACACATTTTTGAATACCAAAAATCACACAAAGGGTTTTGATCCTACCTCATGATATTTGTGACACATTCTTTCTTAGATCATAAGCTACACAAATTAAGTTAAAGCAACAAGACTAATCATAACATTAAAATTGGTGTCAAATGTTCATGTTATATCATGTGTAGTAATCACACCATTCCTACAAGCCACAAAGCCCTTACATTATACTTTTATTTGTTTGTTTAGTTTGTATAACAAGAAGATTGCATAACTCGTTTGAAATCATACAATTTTATCAAAAAATGTTTATCAAAACCAACGCAAAACAATTGAAACAAGAGTTGAGCCAAGGCTACATCCATGTAGCCTCGACCATAACCATGTGCGTGGTCATGGCGGTTATTGTGTTTGTTCTAGGCACATTTGTCGCCAACCATTACAAAACAATCGTAATTCCAAAAGACTTGTATTTTCCACAATTTACAACAATTGCGCAAACTCACTCTTCGTCAGTCTACGTATGTCGTGGATCTTCATCACCTTCATTGTTAACTCATGGTGTGGAATTTACCGATACAACTGGTCTTGTCGATCTTTCCCACTCAATGAGCGATGATGAGCTCATGGAGAAAGCCATGAAGGTACCAAGTGTTGCGGAATATCCAAACAAAGTGGCCTTCATGTTCTTGGCAAGGGGGCGTTTGCCCTTGGGTTTATTGTGGGAAAAATTCTTCAAAGGAAATGAAGGTCTTTTCTCAATCTATCTTCATACATCTCCCGATTTCGACTATGAACCACCAAGCTCGTCGGTGTTTTATAAAAGAAGGATACCAAGCAAGGTTTGATGTGCATAATCTTTAATCTGATAGTATTAGTCTATCCAACAAACACAAAGGTTGAATATGTTACAAAGAAAAATATGCTATCTTATAAAAATGTACAATATTTTATATATTTAAGTGTCTCATATTAGTCATAAACTTACTCTCTTTTTTTCAAACAAGTTTGAAATTGAATTACCCTTTACCATAAAGAAGCTACAAATTAATAGTGATTTTGTTCATAACATTAGGCTGTTTCATAGCAAAGCATAAAATGAACATTGTTCGTTTTTTTTTTCCACAGCCTGTTCAATGGGGGAAACCCTCCATGATTGATGCCGAGAGACGACTACTAGCAAATGCACTACTCGACTTCTCCAATCAAAGGTTTATCTTGCTATCGGAAACATGCATTCCTCTATTCAATTTCACGACCGTCTATAACTACCTTATGAATGCCAACCAAAGTTTCCTTAGCTCTTTTGACGATCCAAGGAAAATGGGTCGTGGAAGATACAACAAGCGTATGAGCCCCACAATAACGTTGCAAGATTGGCGTAAAGGCTCCCAATGGTTCGAAGTTAGCAGAGAGCTTGCAGTTGAAATAGTTTCTGACAAAATCTATTATAATGTGTTTCAATACCATTGCTTGCCACCTTGTTATATGGATGAACATTACTTACCTACACTTGTAAATAAGGTTCGTCCTGATTCAACTACAAATACAACCGTGACATGGACCGATTGGTCTGGTGGTGGGTCGCACCCGAGGACGTTTATGAGAAAAGATATCACGGAAGCGTTTCTAAATCAAATCAGATACGAGTCCAATTGTACCTATAATGGTGTTAATAGCTCGATTTGCTTCTTATTTGCTAGGAAGTTTCATCCAAGCACTTTAGAATCATTGTTGAAGATGGCTCCAAGGTTGTTTGGGTTTAGCCCATAGAGTTCTAGTTCTTTGTTCAATACATGTTTGTATGAGTTTTAACAACCATAGTATAAGTCACTTTTACTTGGTATTATACTAAATGTTATCATGGGCTTGTACTTTTGTAAAATGAAAGGTGCACACTGCATTGGACTTTAAAAACTTTTAACAACAAAAGGGGAAACGTTTTATACTTTTATATATTAGTATGTTTAAAATAATTATCTATTTGTAAATTTTAACAATCAAGAATCATTTAGATAAAATATTAAATATCATGATAAAATGAAATGGTTATAATAATTTTAAGTTATGTAATTTTTGCCTGAAACCAATAATTTTGATTTTTGAGGCGGTGGGAGTTTTATTTTTGAAGATTTTATGTAACAAGACTAGTATGGGACGGGCATGTTGCGGTGACGACGAATATATCATGGTATCTTGATTAAATATATTGATTATTGATAATGACATATAAAATATTGGATTAGGATCCTCACAAGTTAAAAAAATGATGTATCATGTTGGGATTGTTGGAAGTATAAAATATGTGGAGTTTTTCATTATGGGTCAGGTTTTTTATCTTATAAGTTTTTCTTCTCTCACATAAGTTCAAAATGGCCATAGACCTCAAGAAAAATTATAAAAGGGTTGGAGGCTGAATGCATTTGGGAATGATTTGGATTTGATGGGCAGCAATCCAAAAGATGGTGGTGGTTGGATACGGTACGGGCTCCGCCCTCGAAGATGGCGTTGATCGGAGATGGTGGTGAAGAACGATGGATACGGTACGACTTTCACCCTTAGTTTTATATAGAAAGAGGTTACGGGTTTTAATTTTTTTATTTTTTATTTTTAAATGGATTTTTATTAGAAAAATAAAAAAAACTTAAAAATGGAAAAAACAAGATAAAAAAAAAATAAAAACGCACATTTATGTATTCTTTCCTTAAGTCACATTCTCATTTGATTTTTATTAGAGTATATATATAAATATATATAACATTCACTTTCGAATCTATTAATGGAATTGTCATGGGATATGAATAAACTACAATTGTCAAATACTGATTTATTTCTAAGGTTCGATTTTCTTCCCACGTCATTAAGTGCTTGTTTTAAGTCTTTTCTTTAAATAATTTATTTAATAGTGTAAATAAATTAATCAAACCATGTCTTAATCTTAATTGAGACATGTTTTATCGTATTTATCGGACCGGCGCATATGTATATTATCGAACCTTCGCGGGAGTTTCTGGCCAAGGTTTGAACCTGGGGCGGCAAACCAAAGCCACACATTATGTGCTTTCGTATCTCCATATTCACAATTGAATTTGTAACGAGGTGAAAGAGTCCGTGCCTTGCCGCATTTATTTATAGAATATTACATTTTTTTTTTCCGTAAAAGGTTGCCCCTGCTAATTTTGAATATTACATAATTTGTTGTACTCGTTTTCGATTTTATTAAAAACTCACTATCTATATCCGTACAATATATGGATTGATTATGTATATTTTTTTTCCTTCCATTTAGACCATTCTTAACCATTCACCTATTTCACCTACACTTTTTCATGCCACATCAGCATCACCTTCTCACCATCATCACTTTCTCTTTTTTCCCTTAACCGTTCAACTTCAAATTTAATACCCCACTATACCTCACAATATACCCTCAATAACCAATCAAAAATTTTTAAGGAAAATAAACAAAACACAATGGGACCACATCCAACCCTTCACCCTTGGTGATCCCATTCACCTTCCATTTTCAACCTAGCCCTTTCACCTACTACCCTCAACCATTCACCTTGTTTCACCTCTTCTTCACATATGGTCTTAACCGACCTTTACAAATGGTCTTACCGTCAAAATTGTTAGCAAAAAAGCCATTTCCCCATATTCCCAAAGATACGTTGTTAGCAAAACTGTCCTGACCAATCCAACTTCCATCAAGTTGCCTTACCGTTTCCCGCCTATCACATGGCTCCCCAAATCTCTCATTCCGAGGTATTATATTTGTCAACCAGTGATTTTGATTTTTGAGGTCGTGATGTACTATCTGTACGCGAGTTGTTATCTACCGTCTTGGTAGTAGAATATAGTAATAAAACGAGTTTTGTTTGCCGTTCAAAAAAAAAATTCACTCACTTTACAATATTTACAAGTTACCCACATCTCCAGCAAGATGATTACATTAGATAAAATCAATAGATAAGTTGAGACAAAATAATTAGCATAATACACATATCATGAAATTATGGTATTTGGACTATCAGTAATTAGTACTCGTAAGAGAATAATTTAGCAAGGCTCTTGCCTCTGGGATGAAGTCCAGGGTTCTATCCCCGGCATTTGTGTAGTTAAGTTATTTGGGGGTAGTTTAGGTGTAAGTATAGATTTGCCGTTCAAAAAATAAAAAAAATAGGGCTGTTACAAGCCTGCAACTCCTAACAACAATAAACAATCAGAATGATATGTAGACAGAGAACAGAGATATCAGCAGTCACCACACAAAAATTGTCGGGCTAAAAAATTTCAATGGAGCGATGTGATGTTACAGAACTATAAAATTGGAATCAGAACAATTAGCCCAGAATAGACCCAATGTAGCAAACTATATACTAAATTCGTTGAAGAATACAGCTTAACAAAACGATTGATACTGACCTAGAAAGCAAACTAATAACTGACGATTTGATAACTATACAAAATGTGATACTTCCAATAAATTATGCTGCCCTTTGAATGAATCGGCCCGTGACATCCAAAATATCACCATCTCAAAGAAGTTGTTTGATGGTGAAGAATTTTTCCTGTTTTTAGGTGCCTCTGATTTAAAAACAAAAAGCTTATAATCTGTACAGATGTATTTAACTTTATCCATGTGTTGCCCACCCAGAAACAGGGATTCCATGTTTATGAAACCATTCAGGCATGTGAAACTTTTCATACAGCATGGGCCGTACATCCCCTTGTCGAGAAAGTTGCTCCAAAAGGGGAAGAAGAACCTCAAGAAGCTGATCATAATGATAAACAAGGAAAGTGGTGAGTAAATGTGCAAAAACAACAAAGAAAGCATAATTAAAGACAGAAATTGATAAAAAGCCGCATAACCAAGTAAATGTTGATCAGGTATCTCATATTAAGAAATAGGCATAGAACAAAAGAGGAAAGGGTGTCTAAGATTTTGTTTTTGTAGAGGGTAATGGAGGCACCAAGAAACGTCGTTTTGGGTAATTTTGCATTTGAGGAATTTCATACAATCAAAGTTTTCTATCTGAGGCATAGTTGTTAGACTCTTACGAGTCAAGTTGAGTTATGTCAAAAACGAGGCGACTCTCTAGGTGACTCTTATTTGATCCCGACTCTTACGAGTTGGGGTGTGAGTCGGTCCGAGTCAAGGCGAGTCGCAAACTCATTCGAGTCAAGAGAAGATCATAAAATTCATGATAGCAATGACCTATCGTAAATGTCTAAGTTATTCTAGGTACCTGATCATCATGTGGCTGTCCAGCAGAAAAAGGTACGCATGGGATTCCATTGATTGGTTGCAATAAGAAACTGAATGGATTATTGTCGACAATGACAATTCTACAAAAGTTAGTTGATATACAGGCAAGATCCTTCACATGCTCCCGAAACTCCCTGTGAGCCACCAAGGTATGAATTTTAACATATAATTAATCCATGTCTAGGGGGTACAAGAAGTGAAAATGCTATTAATGACATTTTATGATGGTGCCATGGATCATTATTTGTGAAGTCACGTTATATTTGGATCGTATATGATTAGACAGTGTTAGTTATATAATATCTCCATAGCATAAAAGTTGCAAGTGCAAAAGCACTTACGTGGAACTTGTTGAAGGTCGATAAAGTCTGCGACTAAACCTGTTTTCCACATCTATTCTATCAACAAGTGGTTTAGCATAACCTGCAATGGTGTAAAAAAGACAGCTGAAGAGTATTAACAGGTGTTATATAGCACATGAATAATTTGAATCAAAAAATAATATGTATTTCAGACCTTCAAGACCAGCAGTAAATAGCACAAGTTCGGCAAATTTACTAAGTTGGGTTAAAAATTCATCCAATCCAGGACGTTCAAATACTGTCACATAGTTGACTTTGGGTTTGCCTTCACATTCCTTCATATCAGAGGTTCAGATATTATGTTTGATTAATTACTCTAAAATAATACGTATATGATAAAATAACATTAATAGATGATCAAGAAAGACATTGTCACCTTGTCAGAAGATACACATTCTAGCTCAAACCACTTTAATCCGGCTTCTATGGCTTGATTACGAACAATGGAAGGCAAACTAGAAGTCTCATAGGCACATACCAGAGTTTCATCCAAATCAAGAACAACCTGCATCCATAGTCCATAAATTGTGGTCAAAGTTATAAATTTCATTGATTAACCAAGCTTTAAAAAGCTAAAAACAGACAAGCAATAACTAAAACAAAATGCCAACACTAACTACAATCCTAATCAAGCAGCATGGCCCAATATGTGGATATAAGACGTCCAATATAAGCCTATTATTATCAGCTGTAACAGTAAAAGGTTGGTCTTGATGCAAATCCTGCCATTTTAAGATGCACCCAACTTGGCCATTTTTCTTTGTTACAAGCTTCTCATAGCAACATCATATGTACTGCAGATAACCTAAAGCATCGTATGCTTGTAATAAAAGATTATTCACATAAAAGACAAAAGGCACAGCTAAACAAATTTCACATTCTGTTATGATTAAGACTGGTTAAGTACAAGAACTATTTTACCACACTTGAACCTTCAGGTCTTTAACCAGCAGATATGTAACACAAAAGAGTTGATAGAAAATAAAAGAAATCAAACTTAAACATGCTACTTTATAAGACGACAAAACCCAGTGATGAACAAGCAAACCCAACCCTTGGGGTTATCCATATCTGAACATAACACCACAAACATCATCCATCTTTGCTAACTAACTTTAAATAGTAGCATCGAAGTTGCTCCTCCGGTGTTGATTTTATTTACTCGGTTATCTTGTTTTCATTTTAAATATAATCTAAAAAACTGATCTTTAAGTGACGGGCCAAAACCAAAATTCTGCTTTTTTGTTGCATCACCTTTCTACATCAATTATAAATAAGAATGTCTAAAAAATAACCATATTTGAAAGATCAAATGTTCCTCGTGCTTTATTTATAACTTTAAGACATAAAAATTCTCCTAAAGTTTCAGATAACGAACACAACACTCTTTGAACATCCATCTTTTATTACAAACCAACTATCTTTTATGCATATACGCTTTCATTAATGATGCCAACGAGATCACGTGAATTCCATTTTCCACTTACATCAATCTCAGTAAACAAGCACACCTTATGGGTGGGGATAATCATGTTAATTACAATTATTCAATAGCAATCATCTTGTAAACCCACTTAAGCTGATATGTGGTAGTGAATAATGATAACTAACATGATTTGCCTCACGTTTACTTAGTAATTGGCTGATTCCCAGAAATCAAGAATAGCTCAATCTAAATTTTGACTATTACGGAGTATTTATTATCTCAGCAACTTAATGAATGTACAAACCCATAAAGGTTAGGTTTTTTCTTAAACCACGAAATCCCCCTATTTGGTCTTGCACAATCGATTATCATGTTGTGTTGCATGTCATGGAAGTCCTAACAATGTTGTAACAGATTTCTGAATATCTATGAAAAGTTTTATGCCTAGAGCATGAAACTAATTTGATCATTCAAATATAAATCACTGATCGCACATTCTATCGTTAAAGTTAACATAGACAAAAATGATAAACCTAGGAAAAACTAAAATGGTTTTCGGACGATCAATAAAAGAGAACTTGTTAATCATATTACAAAAGAAAACAAAATAACTAAATAAACGAAATCAAACCTCAAGAAGGCAAAACGTTACATTTATAACTTAGTTGGCAAGCATAAACTATGTTTGTGGTGTTGCATTAAGAATGATTTAAGACATAACAATGGTAGCCATAAAATATTGGAACAAATTGCTGAGGCTGTTCTTAACCACCACCTCCAGCGTGCCCTAGTGGTCAGACATTCTGACGTTCTAACAAACAGTCTAAGGTTCAAACCTCCCTAAGTAAACATTTTGGGGTTGCCATGGAAGAATCCAAATATAGTGTTGAACAAGTAAGTATAACTATTGAGTTGCATACGACTGAGTCGAAGATTAGCCCTTCCCATTAGCCCGAACCAGGAAAACCTCCTCCGTTTATTGTTGACTACTTGACTATGTTCTTATCACTACTATATTAGTCAAAATAAGTCCATTTCATATTAAAAGTGAATTCTATAAAAGTCTATAATATTCCAGTCATACAATGATCTATATTCATCACAATTCAAGTATAAAAACACAACATATATATATACATATATACAATATAAAAATAACAAAATAAAACATACAATGAGCTTTTGAGAACGATCAAACTCCGCACCGGCAGACGAAATACGGACGGCGGCGGACTGCGGGGAAGGAGGTTGTTGAGATTCCGGCAGCTCAACCACCGGCAAGGGATCAAAAGAAGGAGATGAAGATGAAGAATAATATTTGATTAAAGAAGGGGTGGCGGCTCTAATGATTTGAACAAAGATCTGAAAGAAAAAAGACAGCCAGTTCAACAGTGTTTTCCATACTTGTATTGTCTTTTTAGGCTGCGCGTATACTTCTGTTGTTTTTGTATCTGTTTGACCTACGACCTCAACCATCGCCCAGCTACAAAAACACACAGTTGAAGGTTTTTGTGTTTTCTGGTTTGTTTTTTTTTTTATATGTTGTTTTGGGAATATGGTGTGTGTGGAAACGGAGAGTGAGGTATACGCGCTTGTGAGTGTGAGTGGGAGTGGTGTTAAAGTTGCCGTGAAGATGGGTTTGGCCGTTTGGGAGTGGCTGGTTTTTTTGTTTCGCCAGTTGTGGATTTTATCGTTTTTTATGTGTTTGTTTCTTCTAATTTGGGTTTGACTAAAGGGGAAAATGTTATATGCTGTTAACATTATATATGTTGCACACATATAAATATTTTAATGATAAAAAGCCCCTCTTGATTTTAATGTTTCCCCTCACAAACATTCATAAACATCACCTAACTATATACTGTTAACATTATATAAGTTATCCCTTTGACTAAATAGGTACATGAATTTTTGGGTTGTTTAAATGAGGTCACAAATATGTCATCTTTTGGTTTGTTCAAAAGCTGTAAATGAACGGAATGAATACGAATGAAACATGAAACCTTGTTTATGTTCATTTATTTAATTTGATGAACCTACGAATGAAACTTTGTTTATGTTCATTTATTTAATTTGATGAACGGTTCATGAACAAATAACCAAAATAAAAATGTGTTCATAAATGAATGCAAAAAAAGAATAATTAAACTAATATATAACTTGAAACTTTATGATGTAAATAGAAAATTACAAAATATCCAAATTCTTATAAAAAGTTATAAGGCATCTTCCTATCCTGAACTCGTCATCCCCTCATCTTGATTGTCACGTCAGCTTTCTCTCTCCAAGACACACCCAAGAACTACCACCTCCTTATCATACCCTCATCTTCATCTCATCCACAATTAAAAAATTATAAACTCACACACACATACATTCTCTCTCTTCATACCCAAATTAAAAAATTAAATTTATCATAC
>JAOXNX010000001.1:11871022-11883283 GCA_028566075.1 Solidago caesia | reverse complement strand
TAGAATCGTTTTTAGTTGACTTCACATCAGAAAAAGCATAAACGATAAACATAAGACATGAGCGTTTACCTGAAGATATACAGCCAACAAATTAGGCCATTTTTTACGAATAAGTTATATTGCAAATTATCATCTTCGGGTTGATACCTCTCTAAAGAATATCAAAATACTAAAAGTTTTATATATACACTAAGATTATGACATTTAATTTTATCATAAATTAACTACCCTTTCATCACATTATTATGATAGAGACAACATCTACATACATATAGATAGATACAACATACATATACATACATATATATGATAAAATATATAATTTACAAAAGGTGTGGTTTCAGGGAGAGAAAGCCATTGATCAAAAAGCTTCTGAGCAAGATAAAAATTTGATGACTTATTATTACCAGCACCCAATATAGACTTCATTTAGCTGTAACAATTGTGGGTCAAGATTACCCAATTCCCCATTATTATTATTATTATCCATCATAATATCCATATATTTATATATGTATATATATCTCCAAATTTCATTCCGGTAACAATAAAACTGAACCTTTACCACTTACACTCCTAACAAAAACACATGCGCGCAGGCTATGTTTTTTTTTTTAGAGTTAAAAGGGGCGACAATGGAACACCGGGATTGCTCATAATTAATGCCATTATGATTTATGAAATACTTTCAGAAACAAATTACACTAACAATTAAATTCAACACTTCAAAGAATTAAAAATAAAAATAAAAAAAATCAACAATTCTTGATAAAGATGATTGAAGTACAACTGGGAACACCGAACCCACTTTGGAACAAAGGAAATAATGATACATCCACAACAGAAAATAATGATACCTAAAATATAAAACTTTCTTTTTTCATATGTATAGAATGCATCTATGATATTACAAATTGCAAGTTTAGGAGGTTATACACTTTTGGGGAAGAGACCCCTGCGTATCTGCGAAAGATGGAATAGCTAAGAGGAAACATACCTTAGAGACTTTGAACTCCTTTTCTTGTGGATGGTGGCAGGTGATAGGAATGTTTTGGATTTTAATCTTATATGATAGGAATTGTATGGATCTTGTAAAGTCGGTGGTGGAAGGAGGTAGAAGGAGGTAAAGTTAAAACACTTGTATTTCATGCTTGTAAGATGGTACTTTTAGCTACAGTAATTACACTCACATAACCAAAGTTACTTTTTAAAGTTAATAAAAATCAATTGTTTATTTTAGTTTCTTTATTATATTTTTTGCTTAACAACTGAATGTTTAATTTATAACTTAATATGCTAAAAGCATAAAAAAATTTTTTTAAAAAAACGCCGAAACCGAAAACAGAACCGATCAAAAATCGAATTCAACTGTTTCTGGTTTTCAATAACCGAAAGCATCGGTTCAGTTTTTAGTTTTGGAACCCAAAAACGACCCAAGCTGACCAATGTCACCCCTTGTTTTTACACTTTCTAAGTTTCTATCTTTATCTAACGAATATACAAACGATATGCATGATATTGATATGCTTACATTATACTTGACACATGACACCAGAATCATTTCTACAAATTATACTATAAAGAGATTTTTCTCGTCCTCCAATTTTACATAAGAAAAACCAAAAACCAAAATAAAAAAGTTTTAAAAAATAAGAAATAAAGTATGAGTTTCCCGGGTCTTCAAAGGAATAGTGCAGCAGTGAGATTAAAAAAAAAAACTCAAGAACTCTTATACATATGTATCAAAACTTTGACATGTGTATATATGGGATTGAAAGGAATTTACATGATATGTGAACAAAGACAAGCAAAACAAAAGGGGTTACAACTCATAAGACCATTTATGTGCAAAAAGGAAAAAGAGATCCAGCCATCAACGGGCTGACCCTGGTTTACATCAAGATTTACATGAACTGTGTTGATGCAGGCAACCACATGAACGTAATTGTGACTGCCCAAGTGGCTCACCGGGGTAAAAACCAAGATTCACATTGACGGGCTGGCACGAAAATGGATAAACATCACACGAATCGTGTGGTGCAGCCTGCCAGCCAGGTGACCCTAACTATGACAATTGGCTCCTTTGGGTATGGATGGACCAGGATTCATATTTGTTATACTGGTGAAGAGAGCCATGGGTGTTGCAACGCTTCACTGGCTGTTGGCCGTCTTTGGGGATTAATTTCAAGCAAACTCTTAACAAAATCACGAAAGAGTGCATCAGAAACTTGAAGGTGTTCTTCCAGTGAGGTTTCTTGTGGGATTATGTATTCCATTTGATCAGTTTCCTGTGTACATTGAGACCAGACAAATGACATGAGCTTAATTGAATAAAAACCCAAACAATTATCATGGGCACTATTAGGCAAACACGATCGACCCATTTCGACTTACCCTACAGAATAACGATATTTTGTCAGGAACCTATTTTGACCCGTTACCCTTTTGACTTTCACACAATCAACTATCATTTGAAAATGGTTGTCCCCAAACGTAGATGCTGCTAGCAGCACCCATCATTTTCCCGTAATTATTGCATAAAAACTTGGAAATACAGGAAAAAACATAATAATATACGTTGTCTATTTCTTTTTATAAGATTATGCAGCAACCAAACCTCATTTATGTGATAAAGATCAAAATCTTTTGTGAAATACTTGTCCGTTTCTTGCCCATTCTCCAACATCTCAATATCAATTGGTCCAAGCATTCCAATCACTCGTGCAAGCAAAATCACAAGTTCATCATTTGGAAATAGAACCTGGTTTTCCATAAAGGTAACATAATCAAGTTAACATCTCATTACTATTTATAGACCTATTGTCTTAACACTGCTTCTATTTGTATCTACGATAATTGTTAAACCATCTGATAGCAATCATTGACTTTTGATTGTTTGATAAGTAACTTGATACCGATTTTAAAAAATACAAGTAGTTTATTTGACACTTGAAGTTAAACTAGAACACAAAGATGGTAGTTTCCCAGTACTTATAAATTAGTGGAATTAGGTTAACTCTAACGGATAAGGTAAAAAAAAATATAGCTAAAAGGAAACTGGTCAAATGGATCGAAACAAATCAAAAGTCCCCTGAAGTTTTAATCCATAAAACCTGACATATCATTTATTCAAATATACTAGCATATTAATGTATTATAGAGATCATATATTTTTTATAATCAAAGTTAACACACCAAGGGTTTATGAAATGGTTAAAGTTATTGGAAATGAGAGTCTCTTGTCATCCCAAGCCTAACCATTTTGACCCATACAAATTTTTTTTGAACCATTAACCCTCTTGACCCGCCCCTTTTGCCACCTCTATTTTTACACCTTAACAGCGAAAAAAAGTTAAGGCCTTAAGCAAAGCCTGTGAAGAACATACCTCACCAGAAGATAGCTCCGCTAAGATGCAACCAAGAGACCAAAGATCAATCTTTTGGTCATATGGAAGTCCAATGATGACTTCAGGGGCTCTATAAGATCGAGATTGCACGTATAGTGACAAATTGTCATTTTTAAAGCAGCTGCTTCCAAGATCAATGACCTTGATCTCACATCTGCTATAGCTTTTGATAAGAATATTTTCGGGTTTCAAATCACAATGAATGATACCCAGATTATGCAAGTACTCCAATGCCTCCAAACATTGCCTTGTTATCACCTGATTTTGACCTTCAAAAGTCAACACTTTCTGAACACCGAGATAAGTATACATAAATATATACCAGAGGTGGCAAGTTAGACCCATTTTATGGACAGGTTGAGCTGGATCATGCTTTATCTCTAACAAGTCACACATGTCAAACACCCAAAGTGTATTTTTATTGCATACCTCTTAAATCGCTTTCTTCAGAAACTTAGATTTTTATTTTAACTGTATAATTTCTGTAAACAAACTTATGCACTAACTATTTACAAAAGATAGTTAAAAAAAACAGATAAAAAGTGTTTCAGGTTGACCCAATTCAACTAGTTTCGCTGTGTACAAGAAATATCAGTCACCCGGCCCACTTATCTTGCCACTTCTAAGACAGACTAATTTATCAAACCTGTAGCCTTTTTAATGTGAAGTAAGGCTCCCCACCACATTCTTTGTTGTATTTTTGATATTCGTATAAGTTTGCACGCAGAAGTTCACAGACGATTATAAGATGTTCCTACAAAGTTGCCAAGAACATGATAAGAAAAATCAGCAAAATGGGAAGTGTGATGCATCAATTTACTTTCAAACTCTCACCTGAAAATAGAAATAGTCATAGAGACGTAATATGTGACGCTCATCTTCTGGATCATACTTGTTTACAAACTTTAAAAGCTTAATTTCATCAAGGCTCTGGTCAAAGAAATCTTTATCATTCTTTATGATCTTCAAACAAACATCAATACCCATTTGGGGATCATGTGCCTGAACAACTCTGCTGAATGCAGCCGAACCAAGATACTCTATAACACAATATCGTGACCCAATCACACTATTTAAAACAATTGGTAAATCCTTATTTTCTTCAAACCCCGTCCTACAAACGCCATAAAAACGAGTTATTTACTTATCATTTAACATAAACTTAAAATATAATTATAATAGTAATAATAACATCCCAATTGCTACTCAGTTATATGAAACTGGTCCATTTGGGGTTTTTTTTGTTTGATAGCACGTCTGGTAACATATAAACGCTAACCACGGGTCAAAGATCATCTAACATGTATTCAAATGTGTCTAACGTCCTAAGTTGTTTTACTAAAAGCAAATCATATTATAAACTTAAATAGTCATGTTTATTATTTAATAAAAACCAATAAGTTGCGACACAACAATGTTTCAACCAAGACATAGAACCACTTTTAGCTCTAAATACATTACCTGACCCCACCTGTTTTGCCACCTCTACCCAGTTCCCGTCTACAATATTCATTACTAACCGGTTTTTCCTGTGTATAATTCGTAAATCAAAAACTTCATATTCATCTTCGTCTGCATGCATCAAAAGCTCGTTGTTGGTGGCATCGGCATCACCTTCTTTGACTTTGGTAGCATCAATTTCTTTGACTTTGGCAGCATCACCCTCACGATCTTCATGTAAATTTCCTCCATAAATACCCATGGAAGCAGTATTCATGTCAAGGTCAACATCTTTGTCGCCCATCTGATTTTGTGGTACATGGCAATTCTTAGATTCCCCTACAAGATAACAATCGCAACTTCTTTTATTTTCTTCAAGACATAAACTACATATATTTGAATTACATGCCGCCTCAGTTTCTTGAAAATCTTTCAAGTTATTTCCTTCAAAAGAGCCATACAGGGTGGCACCATTTAGATCCCGTTCAACACACTTTCCATCTAAATCATAATAATCAGTGACTTTAACACCATCTTTTACATATCCGATGGAAGTTAAAGGCCACGGTTTATCCAGATAACCAGTTTGTTCAAAAGGGTCTAAAATAGGATCAAGAAACAGTTGAAGATTCTCATCTTGGTTCTCTTTATCTGACGTCATTACAAACTTGTCCTCAGTTGGACCACTGAATGGATCCGAGTTGTCGAATAAAGGTGGCATGGCATAGTCTTCATCTCTCTCTGTGTACCAGTTTAGGTCATTTTGTAAGTCAAAATCATGGTAATCACGAGCTGTACCAAATTGGGACAACCTATCAGATGAAGCTTGAGAACTAACAACTCTTGTTTTAATTCCATACGGATTTGTGAAGTCTGCACAAACCATAATTACCCAAAATAGTCAATAAACATCAAAGTCTTGAGCTTGTTTAGTCAAAGCAACTGATGACTAAGAATACATTTTACCTCCTGCAGTCAACAAACGTTATATATTGTCCGCATTCATTTGTTTCATTGATTTTTAGTTTTGAAATGTTAAAATTCACTAATGGCAGTACTATATGTGGCAATTTCAAACATTGCACCTATGAATTGGTTGAATTGGGTTATGATTTAACTAGAGCAGGTCAATTTGGTTACGTTAAAAGATAATAGATTTAACTACGGAGGAAATGGTTCAAACGAGTACAAAGTATATTCAACTCTTGCCGGAAGGTCTTTCTGGAAACAGTCACTCTACCCTCGAGTACAGGTACGTCTATCTACATCTCACCTCCCCCATACCCCGCCCCTGGCGGGATTAGATATCGTTGTTGTTGTTCAGTCCAGACTCCAGAGTATATTCAAAGAGAAAATAACCTCAATACCTGCAAAAGCCTAAGAATATACCATTTTACCCAACTTTTTTCGAGTTTTCACAAAATACCCAAGATCCGCAAGAAGGAGCTTGCGATTTTGACTTTGGAGGTTGGAGGAAATGGAGAAGGAATTAAGGGTTAAAAAGGGTGGCTTGCATATTCACAAGGCTCGCAAGGCTCCTCCTTGCGATTTTGATGGGTATTTTGTGCAAACTCGAAAAAAGTTGGATAAAATGGTATATTCGGCTTTTTTAGGCATTAAGGTTATTTTCTCATATTCAAATGCATAAACTCTAGCAAATATTCAAATATTAATTAAACTGATGTTAGATTATTGTTATAATAATACTGGTTTCGTAATCATATTTACGACGCTATTTATAGATCAAAGTATTTAAAAAATGGATAACAAAGTGTTGGTGGATGGATCTGTCCCTAGCAGTTTTGACATGCACCAAAATATCTGTCTTAAACCCAACGTATATCGACCCGTTACCTGACGCCTGTTTACCAACTCTAGTGCTAACTCTTCATGTAATTTAATGATGCCATTATCAGTCCTAATCCTAAGGGTTTGTTAGACCACAAAAATCAAAGTGTATATGTTACTATAGGACCAACTTGTTACAGAGAACATGAAGTTCATGATCATCACATCCACATCAGAAAACCACACAAACTTTCACCTTCAATCGATGTATTTTGTTCGTGATCACTAATATTGATATCCGGTTAGAGTGAGCTAAGCAGTGTCTTTATAATTCATATCAATTCATTTAAGAATCTTGAGGGATACTACTTGTACGAATATTGGTTTTGTTGTGGTATATAATTCACAGGGGTATCCCATTACCCAAAAGAATCTTGAGGGTGCATGGTGGTCAAGAGCGGGTGAGTATCTTCAACTTGTTGGTGAATTAGAATCATCAACTCTTTCTATAGCCTTAATTTGTGGGTTACCAATAACTTCTGCCATAGTGTTAAGTTAATTCGGTTGTTAATTATAGGGACAACCTACTATCTTTTTGTCATGACATTTTCTTACAAGGCCTTAAAAGACCGATTTTCGACCCAAATTATACTTCACATTATGCTTAGTGAACTCAACAAACTATAAATTTTAATGGCATTTCTATATTGGGTAAAAAACCAAACTTTAAATCAAACAAAACTAAAAACAAACCAAGATGTGGTCCCAAAATCCAAACTAAAATCACTAAACTAAAAATAAAAATCACATTCACACTTGCAGTTAAATCAATCTACATCACTAAGGGGTGTTTGGGATTGCGTTTTCGAAACAGATTTTGCATTTTCAACTTTTTAAAAACTGCATTCTCAAATCACTATTCTGCTAAACACTTTTTTCTGATTATTTGCATCCTCTAAATGTGATAATCAGATCATCTCTCCACAATGCAATCCCAAACACCCTCTATATTAAGTTATTTAGTTAAATAGATTATTAAAAACAATCAAACATTTTTATTAAAACTTATTTTCCAATTAGCAAAATGGTATATATGTATATATACCTGAAGAAGAACATAAATCAGTAGTAGATGAATTCAAGCTAAGAAATTCATCATCTGAAGAAGACCCATTAACTTTAACCTCCTCATCCTCCATCATCTCCGGCGGCGGAGGGGCTGCCAGAATCTTGAGCAGCGGCGGCAGAGAAGAAGGAACAACAACTGGGAATATAAATCTTTGGAAATCAAAAGAACCCAGATGAGATTTTTCAAGAATATCATCCATAAGAGCTGATTCAGATTCTGAAAGCCCATTTTTTCTTAAAAAGTTTAAAACTTGTTCAATGTCAGAAAGTTGTTGTTTTTCTTGTTCCATTAAAGAAAGAAGTTGAAATGTTTTTTTTTTTTTTTTTTTTTTTGAAATGTAAGTTGAAATGTATTTGATTATGAAGAAGTTGGTGTGGAATGTGAATTTTAGAATATAATTTTGCATGATGATTTTATGAGTGAGTGTGAGTTATAGAGAGGTTGGGGAAAGAAGTGTTGCAACTACTTTGAAAAGTAAAAAAGGGAATATGTGTGTGTGTGTGTTTGCAGATAAAGGTGTGGTATGTTTTTTACAGTCATGATGATGGTAAAAATTCGTTTCTTTCTTTCTTTCAGACAAGCTTAAAATAATAAAATATTGCAATATTGAAGTGAAGTGAAATGAAGTGTAAAAAAAATAAAAAGAATTAGGGGGTTGGTAATGGGATGTAGTGTCGTAATCCATACCACACTCCTCAATCAATCTTCTTATGTCACCTCATTCCCTTATTTTTTCATACCATACTCCTTTATTTTATTGGCAATGTCATACCATACTGCAATCCATACCACACTACAATTAAATAAATAAATAAACCACAAACAAACAAAATATACTTCTTGGATGAGGCATACCGTGCGCTACAATGTTTACCATGTTTTCCATACCATGCCTCATACCAAGGGTTGACGGTGGTGTTCCCACATGGTATGAGGCATACCGTGCATCTATCTAGTGCCATTGCCAACCCTTTAGTTTTTTAAGGCTAATAAAGTTTTTTTTTAAGGCTAATAAAGTAACAATGGTTTTAGTTTATAACTTTTAATTTTTTTTTTAAATTTTTAATATTTTACATTTTTCAAAGTTTTTATTATAAACGTATTTTGTGAAAGTATCTGAAATAGAGTTCATAAATGTAAATGTAAAATATATAAACATTACCAAATAAAACTCAAAATATAAAATACAATTAATTTTTTTTTAAATAAATTAACTTTATAATTTTCTTCTACTTTTAACAAGTTATCACAAATAGCTTCTAGCTATAAAAAATAATATTATTTTTATAAGTCTTTATAAAAACTTTAAGTTAAAATAAAACTAATGAGCATGAGTTTTTATATATTGTAAGGAGGTGCTTGTTTTAGTTTTTTTAATTTATTTTGTTTAAAATACGCCAATTTAAGTTATTTTTTTTAAATGACAAACGATCTTACTTATATTTCTAAACTATCCGAATACTTAGGATGAAACCAGGACTTTCGAAAATACCCAAATACCCCCCCCCCCCCCCTAACCCCACCCTTACAAATGGGGGAGTGAGACTCGAACCCGGGTGAAAAACCCCAAATTACAAAAATCTTACCAAAGGGTCACTGACACATTTATCGCTAGTTTAAGTTTTTGGATAGGCTTTTAAGCTTATATATGCTCTTTTTAAGAAGCTATACTTAGAAATCTTTTTTTCCCAAAAGCTAGAGCTTATGTTGTAATATTGAAGAGAATTCTTTCAAAATGTACATAATCAACATAAGCTAATCCGAACACAGAAACATAACTTATAAGCTTGTACAACATACACAATAAGTTGCTTTCATAAGCAATAAAAAATAGAAAAAATATATATATAGAAGCTTCTCGGTGTAAGCTATGATAAGTTTATAAGCTTTGTATCAACATACATTGATTTTAATAAATTTAAATTTGATTCCATCATATTACAATGAAAGTCTACATGACAAAATGTAGCCGAGTTCCGCCGTGTTACTTGCATTTCAGCTTGCACCGGGTACCCGTATATAGACAAACAAGATGTTGGTGCCAGAAAACATGTTGTCGTAAAAGATGATGTAGTTAAAGAAGATGATGACGTGTTAACTTATGTGGCATAAGTGAGATATATGACAGCTTACATGACATTCAAATTCATATTAAAAATTATAAAATAAAACTTTTAACTGGTAACATGTTGTCTAGTTAAATTGGTACTTACAATAAACATTTTTCATACATTTGATTCTTACAATCACAAAAAAAATATAATAAATAAATAAATAAAAAATTCTTAGTGAGTACTCATAAACAAATTTTGGGTAATAGTTGGATGACTTTCCAAACTATTAGTCCTTTTTTTTTAAACATTATTAGTCATCTATACTATCTTATAAACCAAATTGTTAGTGTCTTAAATTTTAAATTTATTAAACATTTACTTATTTAGCATACATTTAATGTCTATTATAATCTTTTATTATTTAATAATATCTATATTAATATATTAATTAATTATATATTATTTCTATAATACATTATAAAACATTTAGCCCTTCCACTTTTCTAAAAAAAAGAACTTAACCAATCGACACTCACCTCTCACGTCTCGCCACTATCAACATCGTCCCGCTGCATAGCGCTGGTAATCTTCTAGTTTATAATTAATGGTGTAACATGCCTTTCGTGGAGGGTGAATAATAATGACCATGGTTAAGACCAACAGCCGCTCATTATGGTGTCCAACCTTTTCTTTCGCATTCTGTCTTTTTCACCCCCTCTATTTTTTTCTTTTCCCCTTGTGTGCCCACTTTTTAAAATTATTTTCTCCCAGCACCTTTATTACTTTTTGGTTTGCTTTTTCTTGGTTAAATTTCCTTTATCTTTAAAAAATAACTACAAAAATAGATACACATATTATAACATTCAAGTTTTAATATACAGTCTATAGTATAAAACTTTTTCTCTATTCATCTCTCTTAAATCAAAAGAATTGTTAGGTGTTAATTGAACATACCAAAGACACTTAATGGGAGGTTTTTCAAAATTAAGTTGCTTTATTCAAGAGGTTCCACAAATCCTAAGGAAAAGAATTACTTATGGTACATTGCGTTGGGGGCAAAATTAATGATATGTTTTACAAGTTATCATTTGTGAGCATTGGCCAATTTTGTAATATTATATTATGGTTCAGGTTAAAGTTTGGTGATACACAACACAATTGTTTTAATAAATAAATAGGCGAATAAATTCACATAAACATATAAATTAACCAATTCAAAGTGTCTAGTAACTTTATCCGATAAATAGAGCTAGATATAAATTAAAGATGATATTTCTTTGAAAGTTTTATGTGAATTATTAATATATCAATTAGTTCATTTAATATATAATTGATAATAATGTAATTAGTATTATTTATTTTATTTTTTGTTGTAAACTAAAGTTATGAAACTAATTATTTTATTTTTTTGTATTATTTATAATATAAAGTTTGTCTTGATGTTTTTTAAGTTAAAAGATGTATATGTGTTTATTATAAATTACAAATTAGTTTTGGTGATAAAGGAAAAGAGATTAATAATAATGTGCAAGTAGAATATTTTCTAGTTAAATGGTGAAATTTTTTAATTAGCGAAATCTTTTTTTCCCCTCACATTGAAGGACAAAAAGTATAATATCTTTATTTAAGTTAGGTATTTAGTATAATTAATTCTTTCATGATAGGCTAGAACGTATAATATTTTTATTTAAGTTAATTAAAAGTTAGGAGATTTTTTTTGCAATTGAAGATTAGAAATTGAGTCTATCGGTCAATAAAAGTGTTTTTTCAAATTATATTTCTTATTATACTATTAAGATACATGTGAAATGTCTTTAGCAAATTGAATATAGGTCTCAATGTTATGTCTAACCAAAGCTTTATATAAAACATTCAATTCATTTTTATAAACGGAAAACTTAAACAAAGTGTTTTATATAAGAATGAATGGGTCATGTTTGTTTTTAATAAGAATGAACTGCAAAGACACTGTAATTAACATTAGTCTTGCTTAATTAATAATTAGGTTGAAATATTTGGTATGCAAGTTTTAAAATACAAACTACATAATGTAAAAAATAAAATATAGGGCGGCTATAACTTTTTTTATATGATATTAAACTCATCTTTTACACATATATAGTTGATAACATTTCTTTCACTTCATCTTATCATATTTTTTTTTCCTGTCATATGCAATAATCATATAAATACGATGAATCTATATATAATATAAAGATTTAGTGATAGAAAGTTTTTTGAAATCTTCATTTATGAAGGTTATTAAGTGATTTCAAATATTTTGTTTGCAAGTCATTTGATAAAATGCTTTATATTATACCTTATATTATATTATTTAATTTTTATATTAGTTGTAATAATGATGATACATAAATTGTTATGATAATAATAATTTCAAGTTCATATAATTAGTAAACATATCATCTACCATACCAATTCCAAT
>JAOXNX010000001.1:11837536-11847834 GCA_028566075.1 Solidago caesia | reverse complement strand
TATTGCACATAATTAAAAATATAATTAGATTTGGTTTGGATTTAACTTAAAGTCCATCCAAGTTATATTAAATTTAAAGAAGTCCAATTGGAAAAAAAAACGTGTTGATAACTTCATGACTCCGAGTAGACCACTTGCCTTCTTCTAGAATATAATCCCACTCCGTGTTGATAACATATTGAATTATTGACCTTCTCAAAAATTATAAATAACAACCTGAAACTAATCATCTGAAGGAAGATCGATGAGATACGGGTTGATAGTTTCAACTACAAAGTCGATTTTTAAAACATTGATGAAATATAAACAACTTCCATTCAATAACTATGAATTATAAACTGAAATTGGAAGGAAACGATAGATCATATTAACTTATAAATTTAACAAATGTAAATCTGAAAAATAAATGTAAGAAAGTCAAAACTGGTCCTAAGAAAACCGAAGCTGCATTTTTTGGTAATTCTGTGGGATTCGAATCTGAGCACTAGACCACCTTGGTCTGCAAAATAAATAAATAAATAAATAAATAATAACAATAATAATAATAATATGTGGTATTGATCACTCATTTTTCAAATACCTTTTCATCATTATTCAATAATTATATTAATTGATTTGTTGATATCAATATAATATAACTAAAGCTGCTTAATAATATGTGTGCTGCAACATTAGGATATAAGTTCTATTATGTTAGAGTTTGGGTATCAATTATTTTAGAAACACCTTTTCATTAATGAATAATCATTGAAATTCATTCAATATCATTAGAAATAAAAATAATGTCTTAACCCGAATGTGAGACCTTGTTTAAAAACATATAACCGAACATAAAACTATGTTCATGTTCAACAACAACAACAATTGTACCAAATCCGGACATAAATGGGTATGTGGTGGTAAGATGTAGACAGTCTTATCTCTACCCAAGAGTAATCTATCCATGGAACACAAACAAGTTGCATATTAAGTTATTAACTAATATATAGTAGAAACTTTATGATTTAAATTGAACATAAATTACCAAATATTCAAAATATAAAAAAACGTTTAAAAAAAGTTCAAAAAAGAAGAAGTATAAAGGTCATATGATTCTGAATGAATATGATTATGAATGAATGGACATAAATGAACAAATATTTACGAACAAATAATCAAACTTTTACGAACTAATTATTAAATGTTCACGAACATAAATGAACGAACGAGTCATATTCATGTTCGTTGATTTAACTAAAACGAACATTTTTTTTTTAATATGTTTGTTCGTTTAGTAACTGTTCATGAATGATTCTTAGAATGTTCAGGTCATTTACAACCTATTTGTCGTTCCATTTTCAAAAGATTTTTTCTTGGTTCAAATTTGTGCAATGTTGATAACCTCGTGGATTAACCAGTGATAGTATCGAGCCGTCTATTATACATATGTTATGTGATGATATCATGTTTATTGAAGTAACAAGCTATTATTGGAGATATGAGAAGTACATGGACTAAAGATGTAATTTTGTTAATTATGATAGTTAGGCCGTTAAGAAGTTAGTTAAACATTTGAAAATTAGTTTAGGCGGTTAAACATATACATACATAGTTAGATACAGATTTTGCTTTATATATATAGATGTAATGTAATTGTAATTTCTCAATGAAATCAATATAGAAAATTTCCCAATTCTTGTTTCTTCATAAATTCTATAATGTTCTTTATATTGATGTAACTTACTCCAATAATGATTTCTTTTAGTTCATATCTGATTTGAGGTTTGAATGAAAAAACATGGCAAAAGGAGCATAAATTAGGCTCAAATTTAGTAGATCGAAAAAGTTGAAGATTAATATTTAAGGTTTAGAAATAGAAGATATATTTAATAAAAAAGAAAAGAAAATGATTGCATCTAGTTTCAGAAAAATGAAAATTAGTATTTAAGGTCTAGAAAAATGAAGAATAGCCATTGTTCAACCTGAACGAAAAATTAGAATGAAGATTAGAAGAATAAATAAATTTACAAAGTGAGAGCAAAAAATTTATTTGATTAAGCTTTTCAAAAAAAAAAAAATTGAAAGATTGTTTCAATCTTCATATGAAGATTTAAAAGCTATCTCATCTACCTCGTGTATTTGAAGATCGTCTCAAATCCATTACCAATTAAGCTATACATCGTTGTCACAAAACGATTGAAATTAAATGAAATAAAATACCAAAGCAACTATTGTAAATCGGTCTAATCCGACCCCGAACCATTGTACCCATGATTTGGTAACAACTCGATCATTATAACTGAATCGCGTGGGGTTTCATGGAACATCTCAGCCAGACTCTATTGACCTTGAAAGTTGAAACTACTCACCCACCCATTAATCAATATCCACTCAAAGGTTACTAGAAAGAAAACCAACACACACGCACTCCACCTTCCACTTTTACATTTTAATTTCATTTGCATTTGCATTTGAAGTTATTTTATTTGTAGTTTGAAAGTGGGTTACTCTCACTTCCACCATAGTTGAATGCACCTTTGACTTTTGACCAAAAAAAAAAAAGGATATGTCACACGTTCCTTCCCCCCTCGTGTCCTTCTTTTTACTTTATTTATTATTTCAATTTCCATCATCATATATATATATATAAATATCACTCATTCCATTTCATTATTTTCATATCAAAGTTCACCTTGATTCCAACATTATTTTCTACAAATAATAATAAGTTCCACAATATTTTAGATCATGGAGGGAGATATGTTACAAAGAAATAAATATAAGGTCCTAATGAAATGTTCCAATTTGCTCGAATTAGCCGCGGTGGATGATGTGTCCGGATTCGTAAAAGAAGTAGAAGGAAAAGGGATTGGTGTTGATGAAGCTGGCTTTTGGTATGGACGAAATGGTTCGACCAAACCAAAGATGGGGTTTGAAGAACGAACCCCATTAATGATTGCTTCCATTTATGGAAGCAGTCTGGTTTTAAAGTACATACTCGGTACTAAAAAAGTAGACGTCAATAAAACGTCCAGTACCGATGGTGCTACTGCCCTCCACTGTGCTGCAGCAGGCGGGTCTTTGATGTCAGTTGAAATAGTCAAAGAGTTAGTTGATGCGGGTGCTGATGTTAATATTACCGATGCTAACGGGAACAAACCTGGCGACTTGATTGCTCGTGGCATAAAATCGTCCATACGAAAGGGCTTGGAGATGTTGTTGAAGGGTTTTGTAATAGATGATATCGTTGAGGCTAAAAAGGAATACCCAGTTGATGTTTCATTGCCTGATATAAACAGTGAATGGTATGGTTCGGATGAGTTTAGGATGTATACTTTCAAAGTAAAGCTATGTTCAAGAGCTTACACTCACGATTGGACCGAGTGTCCGTTTGTTCATCCAGGCGAGAACGCACGAAGACGCGACTTGAAAAAGTACAACTACACTTGTGTCCCGTGTCCTGAGTTTCGTAAAGGAAGTTGTGCTAAAGGTGACTCTTGCGAGTACGCTCATGGGGTGTTTGAGTCGTGGCTTCATCCAGCTCAATACAAAACTCGTTTATGTAAAGATGAAACTGGATGTGCACGAAAAGTATGTTTTTTCGCGCACAAGGTTGAGGAATTAAGACCTTTGAATGCATTGACTGGTTCTGCAATCCCTTCACCAAAATCAGAGTTGGTTCATGAAATGGGGTCAATGAGCCCACGCTCGGGCTCTAGCATGGGCTCTATTCAAAGCCCAAGCGTGATGGGTCATAGTTCCACCCCAGCCATGTCACCTTCTATTTCTCCGGTGAATGGGTGGCAGAACAAAATGAACCATTTGACGCCACCTGTGCTTCAACTCTCGGGTAGTCGTTTACGAACGTCTTTCAATGCACGAGATATGAGGCAACAAATGATCAATGACTTGTCCGCAAATCTCTACACTAAAAGCTTTGGGGAAATGAATAGTCCTAACCCTGAAGATGTTTTTGGATCTTTTGATCCATCTTCATTGCCAACATTGCAATCTCCAAGCAGGCCCCAAGAAATCCGGAATAACTCAAACCAGCTCCACGGAAATTACTCAAAACTTGCTTTTGATTCATCTTCCGCAGTTGCTCAAGCAGTAATGAATTCAAGGTCTAATGCATTTTCAAAGCAACGTAGTCAAAGTTTCATCGACCGCGGCGCTACAAGAGCAACTAGTCCACCATTATCGCAATGGGGATCGCCTAATGGGAAACTCGAGTGGGGGTTTAATAGCGAAGATGCTAATAAATTAAAAAAATCCGCCTCATTTGGGTTCAAAAATGGAATGCCTAACAATGTGAGTCATGAACCTGATGTTTCATGGGTGAATACATTGGTTAAAGATGTTTCGTCAGCCGGAGTTGGGTTGTATAGCTCGTCCGACAAGCAGAGATACGGTGGCTACGTTGGTGGTCTTGGAGAGAACTTGCCACCGTGGGTTGAACAAATGTTTATAGAGCAGAAACATTTGGTGGCATAAACCAAAACTATAGTATTGTCACCATATAACTAAGTAGATTTGTGTCTATATTCTTTTATGTCTTTTCTAATATAATGTGTTCTTCTCTCCATACCTTAAAAATGGGGATTTTAATACTGAATTTCTTAAGCTATAGTGTAATTTCATGACAATTTCTTATAAGTAGATCCATATGTTCACCAATCTTTTTGTGCTATTCTAACCTTATTCGCCACTTAATAGTAATACTATTATAAACTGTAATAATGATGATCTAATAATGATATATTTTTATTCATAAATAAGATATTTCCAACACATGAATGATACTATATAAAGCACATAAGTCATGATACACCTAACGAAAATCAAACGAACTCGATTATAAGACACATCGAAGCACATTTAGGTCAAGTCATATGTTGGATCACGATGACCATGTAACATTGTCCTCATAGGAACCCAAGCACTACATTTTGGTAAACTACCAACATTTAACTCAAAGGGCTATACTCATATAAATAACCAGTATCAAACAAATGTCTATAGACCATCTCAACTTATATATACACATATAACTTAGGATATAGGAATTTTGGATATAAGTATGTGCAGTAAAGGAATTTTGGTAGCTTGGTTATATTAGTGTAGTGATATGCTGCTATTAGTGTATACTTTGAATATTGTTTTTTTAACCACTTGGTCATAGATCAAGTGGTCACCTGCCACTGCTTATGCGGGACCCCATTGTGGGGGAGCCTAACAAAAATTGGCGCGGATTCTATCCTCGTTTCAGACCGGATTTCATTGATTCCATGTGGTGGTTTCCGTTCTAGTGCACTTACTTCGGTACACTAAAACCTTACAGGGTAGTTGTGTCGGTACCAATGCAGTACAAGGGATTAAAAGGTTCCTTCCGATTTACCCTTTTTAAATATTGCTTTTTATGATTATGTAGTGTTGATCTAGTAGTGTGGAAGGTTAGTTGTGGATGTATAGAATAGGCTAGAGTGTATTGATAGAGAATTGTAAATGATGGGCATGTCCATCATAGATAGGTGTTATAATTGTATGGTTTTTTGTGGTTTATCAATAAAATAAATGAGGTATTGCCCTTTTTTGTGGAAAAAAAAAAACTTGGATATAGGAGCTACTTTTTGAGAGCTACCCACGGCATAGTTCTAACGTCTCTTATAGTCTTATTGCCATGGTAGCATCATATCATGAGTCACGAGACATTATATGACTCGCGGAGGAGGGAAAGCAAACCAACTGAAATCAAAAATGTCTCATATAGTGATACAGAAAACATGTTTCTCAATTGACAAAAGTGTTGGACATACACACTCAAATAAAACTAGAAGAGTACCTACGCCATGCGAATATGACAAATAGTTTTAACCTCGAAGGGAGAAAATCTGAAAGCATGTTCATTGGGTTGCTAAAATGAATAATATGTTACGTTTTTATGACGCCTATATTGATGTTGGTTAACTTTATTATAAGATGAATCATTTGGAATAACTTTTGATGAATAGTTACAAAAAAAATTTCTTTTAACAATCCCAGTGTTGTGTGTGCTTCCATATATATTTCTTTAAACTGCAGAATTTTATTCCAAAATAAAAGGACAACTCAAGGCGAGTTGCCTAAAAAATTACAAAACCAAAAGAGGATTTAACAACCAATCCTCCAATCTAATGTTTCTTTTACGATTTCTATACACATACCAATTAAAAGCATATGAAACATTATGATCAAAATACTCATCTCGTAAAGTCGAAGACGGATGGAGAATGAACGAATTCCTAATACACCATATGTACCACCAAGTCGTGAACATCATCGAGAGAACCAACCTCTTTAGTATCCATCTTTATCCTAGCATTATCAACCATCTCAGTAATCCTAAAAGGGTGATCCGGAGCAATATAATTCAAGTCTAGCCACACAACAATTCTAGAAATAATTCTAGACGATATAGGGCAATATGAGAGTAAATGACTCATCGTCTCTGGAGCGATAGAACAAACCGGACAAAGAATTGAGGGTATTTCTAGACCACATATAGACAAACTAAATCTAGTGGGAAGTCTGTCTAACAATAAACGCCAAACACAAATATTTACCTTTTTGACACGAATTTAATCCACCTTGTAGCTTGATCAGTCCATGGCAGCAAGCTGTAATCAATATAGTACCTCAAAGTTTTAACCGCAAATTTGGTGTCTCCATTAAGATCCTACACCCATCTATCCGGGTCCTTAGAGAACAAACACCTGTCCAAATTTTCCAGTAAGTCCTTGTATTGATCCCTTTCCCTACCATCCCTGATTTCTCTCCTCCACTGGTATTTCCACCCTACCCCACCCCCGATCTCTAAGATTATCGACTATAGCATTTTTCTCAACAGCCAGCGCATATAGTCTAGGATATAATGACATGAAAGCAGTCGAGCCACACCAAACATCAGTCCAAAAGTAAGTATCATTACCACATCCAACTTGTTTACGAAAAACCATAGTAGGAATATTCAAGGTAGAATGAATATCGTTGACAATCTTTATAATTCTATTCCAAATACCATTCAATCTAGCCAAAGATACCCAAAAACACACCAATAAATAGCTTTAATAACTTTGACCCATATAGCTTCATCGTTACCCAAAAACCTCCGCTTCCATCTGAACAAAAGAGCTTTATTTAATGCCGACAAGCTACCAAATCTCAGCCCGCCATTATCTTTAAAGTTAATAAGTAATAACCACGTCCCATTTAACCCACGACATCTTACGCCCTTTATCCTATCCACCCTAGAAAATTTTAGAGTGAATAGGCTCAAGAGTATGCAACACTCTTTTTGGAACATAAAAGGAAGAAAAGTAGTATGTACCGAGAGCAGCCAACACAAAGGTGATAAGAGTCACGCGACCACCAGTGGAATGTAGATTACCTTTCCATGTAGCAAGCCTTTTGTTGACACGATCAATTCATATTTATAAGGCTTACATTCTATTTTAAATTTTCCTGTGAGCAATGTGGGATAAACTCACCTTTTCGCCTAGATGAAACATGAAAATTCTATTGTTCCACATTGGTTTTAAGAAACTTTGTAAAAAGTATCAAATGCTTTATAAAAAGTAATAGATAATAGATAATAGATAATCGATAAAAGGGATCAGGTTCAAACAAAACAATTATTAAGGTAAAACAATCATTTCCTTTTAAATGAAAATCGTTGTGCATCATGTTCGATACCGATAAATCATGAAATTCATCATGATTAATTGGTTTTATTCCGATGCATCAGTTTTATATACTTGTTTATACACATGTGCTCTATTAATCTTTATGCATCAGTTTTATATACTTGTATTCTGTGAATCTTCGTGTATCAGTTTTATTTATCAGTTTTAATACTTATTTTATAATAACTAATCACTTAATAATAGATAGATTTATAATGGGATATACATTTAATTTTCTAAACTACAAACGGTGAAACGACCACTTTAATACTGGGCCGCTTAAACCAAATTAGAATATGGGCTTTTCAAAAAGGTTACCCTAAATTAGCTGTCAGTTCCTTTAATACTACTGGGTCGCCTAAACAAATTCTTTTAGAATTTCATTTCACCAAAATACTCCCCAGTCCCATAATTTCTCCAAATTAATTGTTAACTAATTAGAAGTTTGTGCAATGCACGACAATCAAATATGTTTCAAGGCTGTTTAATAAAGATATATGGCTAAAAGGTTGGGGTGACGACGGTTGATGTCTAAAATAGTTGCGTAAGAAAGGAGTTATATTGGTATTATGCAACAAAGTTGATTTTTTATTTGAACTTTCTTTACATTTATTGTTATGTTAATTTTTTAATTTATAATAATATATCAGTTTTTGTTTTAATTAATTTGAATTTGTTAGATTTTATTAGAATGTTAAATACATAGTTAAAATAATAAAATTATGTACTTAAAATTCAAATTTTAGAACACAATACTTTATAATGTAGTATATAGATAAAAAAAAAAAATAGTAATTAGAAGTTTTTTAAGTTTACCATATATTCCATAATTATAATTATTATTACAATACTAAATGAAAGCATCAAATAATTGTTAAATGATATAATTGTTTTTTAGACGAAAATCAAAACCATAATAATTGATTTTTTGTCTTACCCCTTGTGTTTTAGTAACAACTAACATATATTTTTAATATGTTAATGTTTTAAAATAACATAAATGCATATTTATAAATAAATGCATATTTATAAATAAAATATGTTGAAAAATGATAATACTATTAGAATAAACTCAGGTTATATAGCGGTTTTGCGTAAGATTATAATAAAATATATATATCAACTAATGTTAATTAATTTTCGTAGCTAAAGAATTATAAGATTGTGGTAAAAAGAAAAATATGGAAAAAAGAATATCTCATATAAACTTCAAATGCAATTGGATTTTAAAGAAATATTAAAAAAGAGGTAAGAAAAAACATAGACTGAAAAGAAGAAACATGAGGATGAGAAAAATTAACTAAACAAATCTTTAAATTATGATGATTATAAACTTTTTGATCGAACATATATTACAAAAATTAAAGATATGCGAAATTCAAAATTCCGTAACTCAAATACATCCACGTACCTTAACAAATTTATAAAAATAAATGACTATTTTCAAATTTAGAAGTGATCATATCTAATGTCACTTAAGAAAATTAAGGTCAATTTAAAGTCATTAAATGATATGTTATCTATACTATCTTATAAAGCATTACATAGTGTCTTAAATTTTGAAAATTTTCAACATTATCATTTTTAACTTATTATTTAATATTTATGTTATATATTATATATATATATTATATATATTGATTTACATAATAATTTATATTTATAAATATTCAATCAATAACAACAAATACAATTTTTATATACATGTGTTAGACAATTCAGAATCGGCGGTCGCGAAGCCGGCTGCCGGATACCGTTATCTTTTGACTTCAACCATCAACCACCGCGCGTTGCGCGGGTATTACTTCTAATTTCTATTAACTGAGTATATTGAGTAAGTAATTAATAAATACTATTTATAATTAGAATTTAAAACTTATTTAAATTATTAAAAGTAAAAGGATTAAAATTGGATTTAACCAATAGTTTGATCAATGATGATGTAATCAATTCGATTCAATGATTTAAAATAAATAAGAAAATTGTAATCAATGGTCCATACTTAAGCAAGTATGATTTAATGGTTTTGTTTTATTATATATACTAGAAGATTAATGACCCGCATAATACGCGGAATAATACATAAAGAAAACTAATAACATGTTAATGTTTCAGTATAGCATATGACATAGTTATAGATAATATATCATGTTGTGAAACACAGCTTTGAAAATCCTTGTTAAATAGAAATCAATATTGAAAAAGAATATTCTGGCAGATTAAAAACGTGTTCCTAGAAAACAAAGATATCTAACCTTCTATTAAACATTATATATACACTTAAGTAACTTCCAAAACCACTACTTATAGAAAAATATTCGCATCAAATACATAAAAGAAAGGATTGATTAAAGAAAAATAAGCCTAATAGAAGTTCATACTTAAGCAAGTACGATTTAATGGTTTTGTTTTATTATATATATTAGAGATAATATTAGGATGGAGGAAGTATTGTGTTAAAGATAGTTTAAAAGTTATTATCCATTGAATTTGTTATTTTTTAAATACACTTTGACTATGGTTTTTAAGTTTTAAGCCTTTTGACATATTAACAATTAACAATTTGTTTTGCATTTTAGTTATTGGGTGAATTATTAA
>JAOXNX010000001.1:11799758-11815585 GCA_028566075.1 Solidago caesia | reverse complement strand
ATATATATATATCTGTCGCCCCAATAGTAACAGAACAAAAACTGACAAACTATTATTTATACACTCAAACTAAATCAAATGACAAAATTACAAAAAAAATTGCTTTGAAAATTAGAAAACTAAAAATAACAAATTATTAACTCTAGACCCAAACTAAATCAAATGGAAAAAACACAAAAAATATTGACTACCTTAACAAACCATCACATTAACATTTGAACAATTTTTAAGTTTAAGGACGCATTTAAGTTTATTTGGAAGAATTTTTTTTTTTTTTTGTTATTTATTTTAAGAAAAATAAAGAAATTTTTTTTTTTTTTGAAAAAACGTTTATTATTAATTTTGGAGAGATTGTTTAGTTTAACGGTGGAGATTTTTTAGTTAGGTGAAAAATATGATATATTTGTTTTGATATTTATTGAGAAAAAAGTTATTATTAATGGTTTGTCAAATAAGGTATTATTATTAATTTTAGAAATATTTGTTAAAAGATGGATTATTTAATTAATTTTTTTAGGTATAGATTATCGTATATTTAATAATCATGAATGTGTTAATCAACATATAAATCATCTTATTTGGTAATAAATAACATACGTATTGAGCCGAATCTATCTTCACCCGATATGTTACTAGTCTGTTATCAAATTTAGAAGATAAGTCGATGATAGATCCTTAGATTGACCAAATTTGTATTATTTATATACCCTCATAAAAATTGTTCAAACTTGTTTAATTATTAAAAACTTGTTTAGAAATGATTTATATTTATTTGTATATGAATTTAAAACCAAGGGCGGTACCGGGGAGGGGGAAGCAAGAGGGCCAATGCCCACTGAAAATTTAAATTTTGTCATTAATTTTTAAATTTTTTTTATCTATACTACTATATAAAAATTCTTCACCCCACTACCAAACAAAAAAATTATAAAATTTCTACACACGAAATTACCATTATACCCCTAATGAATTAATTTACACCAATAATCCCTTATATTCTAAAATATCTCCATTACCCCTTTACATCATTTACATTTACATCAATTACTTATGCCCACCACCACCAACAGTCCACCACCACCACCAACGGTTGTCGCCATCACCGTCAGTCATCGCCACCACCACGCCGTGGCAGCCGCATTGCGTGGGTATAATGCTAGTAGATTTTTAAATTTTGCTCCCTCTAAGATTTATTTTTTCTATGGATATTTTAATTTTACCCCTTCTTGGAATTTTTTTTTTCTGAAACAATCTAAACCATACCAAGACCAAAACTTGGGTAGACCGACAAGTACATAAGTAATTACTACGTAAATACCCAATTCAGTTTGTTTGATTTAATAAAAAGACTTGAATATTTATAGCATATATATGTATTATACTATTCTAATGACTAATACATCACAATATTATTGGCTGATGGCAGAGTCAATAAAAGTACTATTATTACGTAATGAAACAACATTGCTAATCAATGACAGATTGGAAAGTTTCAAGGATTACTAGCACTAATAAAGATGTGATACTGGATAAAATTTCAAGAAATGTAACACTCATTTTGATATAAGATAAACTAATCAATCTACTTTATCAGGTCTGTACACATATTATTAGGGGGCAAAATGATTAGGGATGAAATGGACCATGAAATTGCTACCCAAAACACTCGATTCAAATTAATGGGCAGGTTTGAACCACATAATTCATAGTTGCCACCACTTTCGATTCTCCATTTGCTTTGCAAGCTCGCCTGCCAATGATGCAAAGTTTTCAGACCCACTTGCCAGTTCTTCCGAGTTTTCTTTTAGTTTCTGTAACAAATTAAAGGATATTTTAACAAGTGAAAACATTAGGAAACAGGAAAGTATTAACGGTGCATAGTCCTTGCTAATAAAATCTTGATAGCAAATATACCAGCCCCAGGAAAAACCATTTAATAAGAGAGACAAACTGTCATCCTAATTTCTGAACGACATAGTTCAAAATCGGTCTCCATATCCAGCATACAATTCTATTATATCAATTTTGACTGACATAATTCAAAATCAGTCTTTATTCAAAATATTTCTTATCAATTTAGCAAAGAGGTTGCTTTAATGACAACAATGAAGTACCACATAAAGCATGTACCTAATGAACAAAAGAGAGAAATAATTTATAAAACAAAATTAAGTGGGTTGACACTCAACCCCTCATATCTGCAGTTACCACCACCAATACCATGACCACTGCCACCACCACTTCCAGGCACCGAGACAAGTAATGACAGTAACAGTACATCAACCATTAGCTACAAGTGGGATTAGTCTAAGTTGTTAATGCTTTAGCTTTACATTATTGCTCAAAAAACTTGCTCCAACATATACATAATGATGATTGATGACAAGACGTTTAAATATAATTTGTTTCTGAAAATTGTCATAGTGAGGATTCCATTTATAGGATATTTAAGTATTTAACAAGGTCCACTTGACGTAAGCAAAAACAGAGATGGGGCCCATAAAATGAGGAATTATGAAAATTTGAATAAATGAAAGAGGGGAAGTCCAATACCTCAAGTTTCATTTGGCGCTCGAGAAGCTTGTCTTTTGCTTCTTGAGCCATAGCCGATGTATCCTAAACAATCAAACATCAAATAGAGTTGCCGAACAAAATGAGCGATTTTTCTTAAGTAATACGGAATAAAATATTTCACTTAAGTTAAATTACCCCCAGCCCCGTCTTCCGATATTTGGCCTTGATTTCGTCTGCCGTCCTAGCTTTTGCTTCTGCAATAGCAGAGCCACCTTCAAATAATCTCTCCCTCTCTGTTTTCTCATCTACATGGAGCAATAGAAATGCTTTAGTGTATCCGGAAGCCAGAATATATTCTGTAAAGAGCTTTCGGAAATAGTTGCATACTTTTCTCAGTCTGGCCCGGATTCTCAGATGGTGGCTCAGGGGACTTTGGTTCGACCTCAATTTTTTCTACAACTGAACATAAAGACAAAATAGTCAAAAAGAAATAGAGAAATGAAATGACGGGGTGAGGTAGCAGTGACAAAATGGGCAGGCTGGGTAGTATTGGGTTGACCTGAAACACTACTACCGTTCTACGTCCATTCATACAAAAAAAAAGGATAAATAACTGATGTGTTTAATATGCTTACAAAAACAAAATTATTATTACACTTATAATCTAATTTTTAATGAAGTGATTTAGGAGGTTATCAAAAATGCTTTAGACAAGTTTGGAGCCCATTTCCTTTACAGCTAAATCTTATGATTTGACCTATTAGAGACTAAACATAACCCAGATTGACATGTTTATAGGTAAAAATGTTGACATTGTCAACTCTAGGCAGAGGAAAAGGTGAGAGACAAATTTGAAACCTAATTTGACTGGCACATCAAAGTCGTCTCTCAAATCCAAATCTAAATCTGGAACTGAAAACGGGGTCCTAGAAAACAAGGTTTCTAGTTTAGAAACGAGGACATCCCGAGTTTCTTCAATATGAGCATCATCATTTTCTTTTTCTCTCCTTATACCCTTGATGATACCACCAAGTATTCCTGTTGGTGCAGTCTGAAAAGAAAAGTTGCATAAAGTTGTCAGTGGTTCTAAGAGGCAAAAGACTGTTCTAGAACATTACGGAACCTGTTTATTCTTCTGGCTAAGAGAGAATTTACGAGCAGCCTCCGCAGCTTCTGCAACATCTTTATCATGAAGTCGCGGTAGAGCCTCTGGGATCCTAAAGTATGCCAAGAGTAAAAAATTAGTAGGGGTGTGTGTGTGTCGCGCGCGCGCGTGTGTGTGTGTGTGAGAGAGAGAGAGAGAGAGACCTGAAGTCATTTTCAGAGGTGAAAAGAGATATAATAGCATATTCACAGCCATACACCTAGCAGAGAATCAAAACATCAAGGTACGTAAATAAAATAAAAAAAAGCAATGGAGGCAATTAGAGGTGGCAGAATGGGGTGGTCATGTCACTTTATCCAAAAACTTCGGATTTAGACAATTAGTGAGTCAAGTACGACTCAAAAAAATATTATTTATTTTGTGAATAAAAACTATATAGGAGGTCTTTGTGCATAAAAATACACTTTAAGAGACGTTGACACATTCGACCTGCTCCATTCCAAGCTATATGTTTAATTTTTACCCGTTAGACCCACTAAAGATAAAACATAGCCTGAATCCATTCATAAGTAAATGGGTCGAAATTCCCACCTCCTAGACATAGCTAAACACCAAACAGAACACGTATGACAAGAATTAGATTGTTGAGATAAGAAAATAGCTAACCATAGTTACATGCCCATTACCGAAAGAGCTCATTGTGTTTTCCATGTTATTCTTGAAGTTCCATCTGAGGATGGACATTAGAGAAGTTTCTGCCAGCACTTTAAGATCTGGCAAGGACCTGCAGAAAAATAAGTGCATCAGTCAGCCAAAGAGTTTTGTACAGACTACAAAACAATAAATATAATTTGCTTGTCTATATATGACAAACCGGTATAACCATAGTATCACATTAACGTACAGTAATCACATTCATTGATATCTTTCGCAATTGCTTCCCATAAAAAGGGCCCTCAATAAAATATACATCACCTGATCTCAACATCTCCGGTTGAATATACTAAAACCATTCCAGACTCCGTTTCATTTTTCTTGAAAATTGTCGTCCAGGAGCATTGTTTCTCCAAATCGACCTTTTTGATGACGTTTGGTTCTCCCTGCTATGCTATTCTTTAGCAAAATGTGGTAACATAAATAATAAAATTTAAGATGATATACAACCAAATGGAACCTGAATTAGAGACTTGGTAGAGTATAAAAGCATTGAATCTTCACAACAAACTAAAATGAGCGAGTCTACAAAACTCTTCCACAATTCAGTGGCTTCACTTGAGGTATTTACTTCAGCTTCCGTTGAATCACTTTCTGGCTCAGTACTGGACTGTAAAGACTCTTTTCTATCAGTCAAATCCTGTGCTGAGTTCATGGGATTCACTTCAGATAATTCTAGAACAGAATACTTTTCATCTGCATACAAGTGTGTAACATTAGAAACAAAAGTTCAAATGTTTTCACTAGTTGCAAAACGGGTGGGGCTGACGGATTGGGTAACAGGTCAGTTTGGATGAAATGTGCACAAAAAATTAGATGGCTTTATGCATTTGTATGTGTGAAATCGGTTGGATAGACCTGAAACACTTTTTGTCCAGAAGTTTTAAAATATATATAAATATTTAATGTCTAAAATGATTGCAAAAGTTACAATATTTTACTATAATCTAATTTTTAAATAAAATGATTTTTAAGAAGTTTTATGCATTAACAATACACTTTAGGTGGCCCGTTTGACTTGTTCGGCCCATTTGACCCGTTCCTTTCGAGCTATTGTTCCAACTTTACCCATCTGGTATATAGCATAAGTACATAGCTTGAATCAACTCATTAATAAGAAAATGGATCGGTATAAATATTTAATGTCTAAAATGATTGCAAAACTGATAATATTTTACTATAATCTAACTTTTTAGTAAAATGATCTAAGAAGTTTTATGCATTAACCATACACTTTAGGTGACCCGTTTGACTTGTTAGATCCATGTGACCCATTCCTTTCAAGCTATTGTTCTAACTATACCCATTGATATAGAACATAAGTACATAACTTGAATCGACTCATTAATAAGAATATGAATCGGATTTCCACCTTTACTTTAGACATAAATATAAATAAAATATCTAATGCAACTTGCCTAACATGGATATTGATATTGCAGCCGACTCCTTTGGGTTTACCGATTTAGAGCAGATCTTATTACCACTACTACTATCCACAAGGGTGATATGTGCGTCCTTGGTTAATATGAAAGCCATTTCCTTATCTGGATCACTAGGAGATATGTCTCCAGATTGCTCACGATCATCAGTGTCGGTTTGTAAATATGCTTTCATGGCCACAGACACAACCGGAGAACTAGAACTGGAAAAACAATCGGTAATTAACAGTACTGATGATGACTGAACATCGAGTACAACAGCCTGATATGCAAAAAGTGTGTTAGTAGTGAAGTGTGAGCCTTTAAACTTTCAAACAAACTTCAATTCTATACAATAGCGTTGATGCTTACCTTACCACATTCATGTCCAACAACAATTCTAGCAGCAGAAAATGTGTACTTCAGGCTACGTACAGGAGAACGTATGAGAGAAAAGACGGCTGTTGATTGCCATCCATTTTCATGGTGCAGTTCAATATCTGTAAAACATATGCAGTATCAACAAGATTATATATCAAAAAGAAGGTGAATGAAATGAACTTTAAAAGAGGTCACCTATAGAGGTTTAAAACGTGTATCCTAAATAAATAACAAAGGGCACCTTCATGCTTGGTTTCTGTCACAAAGTGCCCGTTTAACTTTTCAGATTCTCCAACTAGCTTAAGTAGATGAACCTGTAGATATCACACATACAGAGCATCTATCAAATCATAACTACACAAAGCTAGGCATTTATCATCTTTTAAACAGCTAAACTTCCTTCGTCCCATAAACTTTGCGACATTTTCCTTTTCCAGTAAGTTTCCAAGTTCAAATAACCTATTTGCCCAGTTTTGGACTACAAATAAATTGATTGTACTGATTTCCAATTTTCGGCCCACGAGATCTATCTTATATATTTGATAGATAGTCAAATACTTCTGTTAAACTAAGTCTCAAGTCATATGTTACAACCTTCATGGATTGAAGGATGTAGTATCCAAGAAAAAGAGTTTGTACCAGACCACAATCATTTCCGACAGCTAAACTTGTCGTTGGAGAGTGAAAATCCAAGGCTGATATTGGTTCACTTGCACCGGGAACTTCAATACCTTCCACCTGCGCAAATATGCTCTAATGATGAAATTACTGTGTTTCATAGTTAATCAGATCCTATCTGAAAAGATAAATGCTTCATCGGGGTGGGAAATTCTACCCATTTGCATACAAAAGGGTTGGGTTGGCATATAGTTCTAATCACTTTACTTTTAAAAAAAGAGTCAGATTCTTGTTGTAATAATATAGCTTTAATTAGCACATTAAATAATTGAAAATAAAAATAAATGGATAAAAAGGTGCTTTTGGTCAGCCCGACCCGACCCAACGAGTTTTGACCCTTACTAAAAAGTACCATTTTGTCCCGCTACCTCCCCCGACCATTTTACACTTCTAATGATTTATGACATTAATCAAGCTCATCTGTATAGATTTTAATCATTTTATAACACTGAAGACATAGCACTAACCTGTAATCCTAGAACAAAAATCAGTGAGAAAACCGGAAATGTGGCATCCCATATTCTGACATAGCCATCTTGATACCCTGCAATATATATCCTCTCAACTCCAACGTTTTCAGTTGAGAATAGTTGACTGGGAAAGCCACCACTCACAGGCCACTTTATAGTCCCTGTGGTTGAAGGAGATGCTAACTGAGGTTTTGCAGCCAAAACTGTCTTCAAATACAAAATGAACAAACAAAGAAATTAAGTGCTGACATACATTAAAAGAAATATAGTAGGCAAAGGTGGCAATTTCTTATGAACACATCAATCCAGGGTATGTTTTATATTTAACGAATTGAACGGTTAAAATGAAAGAATTAGCTTAAAAGGAACTAGGTCGAATGAGTCGAATGGGTTGAAAATCGCAGCAATTGTATTTTATGAAGCATAAAATAGAATTAAAAATAATGACTTTCGTTATTGTATTCGATAACTAATTCTTTATCATATAAACTTATTTTAGCCAAAAGGTGTGTTGGGGAAACCCAACCCGCCATTTTCCCAACTTTACTACTACGTATCTAATACTAACCTCCTTGAGAATTCTTTGCAAACCCTCATCTTCATCAACCAAACAGAGCTTCGCGATGGTCATATAAGGTTCAACAGTTGGTAAAGTTACAGGACATTGAACAGCATTTACTGCATGCATTGACTCTGGAGCCGATATTAATCCAGACAAGCAATCATCATTGTAGGTATGCAATTGTCCCGGATTAGTCAGCACAAAAAGTGTAGTACTACTCCCCGCTGCCCCAACACTCGGTACCAATTCTATATCCGCGTATGAACCATTAAGTGTAAGGTCTAAGCGCTTAACACATTTCAGAGCTTCCAGTCCCGATGATAAATCAAGATTCAGGATCTGTGAAAGGTAGATAATAAATTTACAGAGCCTAAAATAACTAAACACTGCATATCTTAAAATATCAGCGAATGATGGATGATTAGTTTGTGGGCCAGCGAATGAGGTGATCAAGCAAAGCAGACAAATATGGGTGATGATCCGTACACCACCAGTTTTTGGCTACACAACACCAAACGTGCTTTACAGTGTTGTACTGTACAACATTATAAAGCAAGTTTAGTGGTGTACGATCAAAAACTGGTGGTGTACAGATCACTTCCCGACAAATAAAGATGATTTGATCACTAGTACAGTTTAAACTATCAAAGAAAAATAGAATAAGGTTTTCAATACTGCCGTCAACACAGTTCGGTCAAAAAATGCTTATGGCATAAAAAGGTAACAAACTTTCGCATATTTGTAATCCAGAACCTGACTAACCAACTTATTTTAGGCCATAAAAAACTCATCAAATTTTTAATTTTTTTGATTTAAGGTACTTACCTAAGATAGATATGGTTTTAGGAACCAGGTTTGGATATAAAGTCAACATGGTCAAAATATACCACCACATCAGCTGCCACATCATCATTTTGACCGGTTACAGGATCGAATTAACTTACATCCAAAAATTTGAAAGTTCGTTATTTTAAATCAGCTGCTTTGAAACTTTGAGGTAATTAACGGCCCAAAAAAAAGTTGGTTACCTAAAGCACAAATGGACGAAAGTTGCTTACTTTGAAATGCCATTTACCCAATTAAAAAAAAAATGATAACTGAAAAAGAAGAACATGAGAGTCATGGAGTGGTAATGTGCTTGATACCGTTAGGACTTCCTCCGATCCAATATCATCACCTCCATACACAAAAAGTTGACCTCCAGAACCACTGTGTGCACTGTTTGACCAATGGAGAACAATTACTGGAAGTCTTCTGTCACCTGAAGATAATCCTAACTTAACAGCACTATTAGACGACTTATTTGTTTTCTGATCTTTGTTAGAGGTCATAGTTGGTACATTCCATAATATAATATCTCCATCTACATAACCAACAGCAAGTATTGACCCATCAGAAGAAACCCAACAGAGAGCACTTATCTCCTTCTCGGCCTGCTCTCCAACCGATTCACTATTTACGCTCTCGTGTCTAACATCACTTGTAGAACGAACTATAATTTCATCCTTTATATGCAAATCGTTGTGATGTCTAGCAATTATAGCTTTATCTTCAAATGCATCCCATAAAATTATCACTCCATTTTGATATGCAACCAACACTCTGCAGATAAAGCAAACTACTGTAAAAAAAAATGCAAGTGCAACTTAACTTTTATCTGCTTCCACACAAGAAAACAAAATGAAAAATATGATTGAAATTTTCCATGCCTCTTTCCGGAGGTACAAGGTTGGGAAAGCAGGCCCACAACACATTGTTGATCAGGTAATGAAATCCCAGCATCATCTGCCAAAAGACGTTACAGATTTTGTAAAATATCGCTACAGAGTTGGTTATTTAGGATGTTGTACACATGGCATGTCATGTGTATACACTTGGGCTTGATAGGCTAAGTCATTATGTGGTGAACCCGTATCCATGTAATTGTAACGTTTATCATTTGTGATATAAATTTGATGGGGTAATTTTTCGCCTTTATCAAAAAATAAAAAAATATCGCTACAGACTTTTTGTAGAAAGGTATAGCTAAGTATATTACTCTCAAATTCTGTTTTAACATATGTGCAGTTCTATAATTTAACTAGCCAGTGTCAAATCGTGCTCTCCTTGCCTTGCAAAATAGAAAAGGTATGCAATCTAGCTCTGCCTGGACTTCAACCAGCAGAGTTTTGACAATTTCAACTCTCTTTTCGTAAATGAATTGGAGCATATTTGATTGATGAGAAAACAGGGTTGTTAATAACTTAATATATCTAACACGTTACATGATATGCCAAGTCTGATGCCCAAGAATTTGATTTACAAAAAAAACACCATGTAAGTTTAACAAAAAAAAATTATGATATTATGCTATTTAAAGTTATTTTGATTTGGATGTTGTTTGTAAGAAATTCACAGAAGCATGGGTATAACTTGCATTGACATTGTCAATAACGTAAACACGTATAGGTTGCATAAGAACACCAATGACTATTGAATATTACAAACTCGATAAAAAAAACATTGGGATTAGTTTATGGGAATGTAACTAACTATGGCCAAATGGTCATAGTAGGAAAGAACAAAGATCTTGTGCATTTAAATAAGAAACTTTGTAAAAATGTTCAAATCATGTAACCGACCAATCAAAAACTTCCACGTGGCAGCTCATATGGTTGCCACGTATACACTTTTACATGATTTGAACATTTTTACAAAGTTTCTTCATTAAATGCACAAGATCTTTGTTCTTTCCTACTATGACCATTTGTCCATAGTTAGTTACATTCTCAGAAACTAATCCCAAAAACATTTTAAATGGTAAAATAATTCAATATATAAATCGTTACCATTTTACAAAGTTCAACATAATATTGGTCATTAAAGTATGCATCATAATAAGAACTATAAAATAAGGGAAAGCGGTGCATGTAAATATACTCTAATGTTAGATACCTCACCGTTCAAAAAGAACATCAACTTGATTTTATTTTCTAGCATTTTGATTGAATTTTAATGTTTTTCTTACACTTCAAATTAACCTAAATAAACATTTGTTTTGTTCTTTCTATAAAACGTAAATTGTAACAGACAATAACAGATGATGCTAAACATTTAACAGACACATGGTACTCTAAAGAAACAAAGATGCTAATAGTATAAAAATGAAAGCAGTTCTGTGCACAAGACATGGTATCACAATTAATTCTGAAAGGCCTACTGCTAAATACTACGTAAGAAGTTTTAAGAAGATTTGATGCAATAGAGAAGTGACATTTAAAAGACTAAAAGAGTATGTTTATGATGTAACAACAGACAACATGGTTCGTAAAGCAAAATAGCAATAAGTAAATCAAAGATACCAAGAACTAATTAGTAGAGAGTGCATTACCAACTATGAGATCTACAGGAAGCTGATAAGGCATGTGTTGGATATTCCCTTCTTCAATGTCATACTTTAATACAGACACGTAGCCATACTCATCTCCAACATACCTGCTCGCAATAAGTCAATAACCAACTAGTAATGAATATTTCAATCATGCACCAAGATGTGCCCTTCTTATGATCTAGATCGGAATTTAAGAAGTCAATTTTAGCCAAACTTACATGTAGTTAGTGCCACATACTACAGAGAATGCGCTTATATTAGATTCCCATTGTAAGTTAGAAGCGAGTTGCCTCTTTTCTAAATCCCAGACCTGTCACAAATAGAATGTGAATGGCCTCTTTGGCTTGCTGCTCAATACAAGAGATGAAGTTTCACACATCTAGATATCATACCTGCACTACATTCTCATTTGAGACGCTGACCAGAAAACCTTGGTTTTGTAAGAACTGAAAGGTAGCAGAATAATGTTTGTTAAACAAGAGGTGATATATCTTCTTTGTTGATATATTTTCTTTGTTAGGTGAATAATCCCTGAATATCTAAGTCTATGTTATTAGCTAATCCCTGAATCCTGTACAACTGATGGATAATAAAATAATGAAAAGCAAAGAACCAGAGCATCGTAGCCAATAAAATCCAAAGCACTAATTTCATCAGAAATGATATATAGATGTATAGAAGCCAAGAGTGTTGAGCTCAATAACCTCTAAATTTTTGAAGGGTACTGGCTTTGGAGATATTAGAAGGCATTCAATGTTATCACCGCCAATCACCTTTATTCTGCCATCCCTGAAGGACCAGAAGAAAGAAAAATAAACCACAAAGTTGATTGTAAATACAAAAATAATAACAATAGTCTTAATATAATAGGGTATAAAAATAAGTTTAATTTTTTGTTAGATATGTTTTATTTTAGATACAGATTAGAGTTATAATAGGGCATAAAAATAGGGCTCTAGGGTTGTAATTTGATTCATGGTTAAAAGTGAATTGTGATTCACTAAGAAGGCTGGTTTACCTCTCAAAAGTAAACCGTGGGAGTGTCACTTGACCTCTCGAAAGTCAATTAATCTAGCATTTCTATTCCTTTTATTCTACTTTTAGTTCGTTTGCATTCTATTATCGAGTTGGGTCTTATCATTTTCATATAACTTCAAAAAGCATCTGCAGTTTCTTTTTCTAGAAGGGGGATGTGGGAAATATTATAGTACTCCCAGATACTTGTAAAGTACTAATACTCATGCATATAATTGACTGGTCACATGATATCTTCAATTATTATAACGAGTTGCAACATTTCTTAATTCTTTTGTTTGCAGAAGTTCATTTGTTGGCACACAACATTATATCAAAAAATGATCAAAAAGTCAAGAAGCTCAACGATAGGTCTGTCAACAATGTGCAGTTTCAAGGAAATACTATAAATTAATATTGACCAAAAACAGAAAAACATTATCCAGGAAATTCTGAGGTTCTCCTTTCAGATATTAAATGGTTATGTATACCAGCTTAAATTGAAGTACTTTCCAATAATAGCTTAGTGTTAGCTGTTGACTTGCTATTCAAAAAGAGAATACTATACTAGTATACTCACAGTGTGCCTACAGCCAGTAGATGTTGAAGGGGGTCAAACGCAAGGATGGATGCGGTAGATGGGATCCCATAATGAACAACGACACGTGGTTCAAAGTCCTTCAATTGTTGAACGTCCTGCAAAGGAAAGCATGTACAAGTATTTAAAATAATAGCAATTAGTTTTAGAGAAAAAACATACACAAAACATGCAAGCCTTTGATAGCTTTAAGGGGAAGTACAGCAAAAACAAATTTGTGGTTATGCTATTCAGCTACAAACAACAGAAAACCAAGTGCCACAACAGGCCACTGTAATAAGATAACTGTAATAGATATCTACTATTATAAGGAAAATACAGTCGAGCAGCCAGTTACAAGAAAGATGACATAAAAATACAGAAAGGATGTAAATCACATGGAACTGGCCAATTTTTGACATGTGTAAACTATTGAAGGTTCGGTTTCACATCTAATACAATCAATAGACTTAGCAGTCAGATACTGAACCTAGGTAAATCCAAAATGACCTTCAAGAGTGTTATTCTGCAAGCAACAATAGTAAGAGTCACAAGATTTAACTGCATTTTTTTTCTTCTCTTTTGGTGATATTGATTGAATGCTAAGACTGCCTCGCCATCAAAGAGAATGTGTAACAAAAGAACATGGACTCAGCGATCCAAAAAAACCAATAATACATATACGTTCCGCACTCAGTAGGTACCAGTACCACACAAATCAATGGTTGCAGAATAACACTCTTGAAGGTACTACTTCACCCAACTATAAGTAAATATACTTGAATACATGATAATCTCCAACATAACTTACAAAACTACAAATATCTTGCAATTTCAACAGGCCTTACATTCCCCCGTTTTCCTCAATCATGACTTGCCCGTTTTCCATCTTTCTACAAGATATACAAACAATCTACTCCAATACCAAACAATCATCACAGATCTTCCCAATGATGTGATGACGATAGTTATGTTACGCTAACAAAACATAAACCGTCCGATCATCTAGTGACACAACGTTCCTAAAGGCATGTTTAGGTTTAGAAAAGTAGCAGTGTTTCCAAAAAAAAATTCATGAATAATAGAAAACGTGTTCAAATAAGATTTTTCTATAAAACGATCACTGGCAACAGAAAACCACATTTCCTATTTTTTTTTACCCGAACTTGAAAATCATTTTTATATTTTCTAAATATGGAAATGGAGACAACTAAATGCGTTTTCAAAATTTTGAACAGTCTCCAAACATTACATTTCATTTTCTTAAAGAATGGAGATACCGTAGGGGTATAAATTAGAGTTATTTTCTGTAACTAAACGCTCCCTAACTTATACATTTTTCCACAACAACATATGCACCGGAAAAAACGAGACATGTCCTTTTTTGCATTAGGAGGCTGCAAATAACATTTGCTAAAGCTAATCCCTTTATTATCCCTGAATTAAACTAATTTATAAGCAATAATTAAATTAAAATATGTGCAGTCAATCAATTAATAACAAATAAACAGTGAATCATACACTAAGTTAGGCATAATGATTATTATAATGAAATTAATGAAAACGAATCGAATACAATGATTTATCGCAGTATATAAAACATTAAAACTAGCTATTAGCTATAGGGAGAAAAAATATAAATAAGAATTAATATATATATAGTAGTAAAGAAAATGAATTTAATAATAATGAGGTACCTGATGATCATTAGCATGTGGAGAAGATGGTTGAGAATTTCTGTGAAACAATTTCGTAAACATAATATATCGCAATATTAATAATTCTTATATGATCAATATTTCTTCCTTATTAAATAATGAAATAATTCTTGAATTTTTGCTGTTAATGGCGTGTTGGTTGAAATGGATATGTTTTCAGGTTGATCGAATCGAAGGTGTTATTTGGAGACGTACTGTATGAGTATCGCTTTAAACATTTTCTTTTAAAATTTTATTTATTGTTTGTTTTTTAATAAAATTTTTTCTAATGAGCGGTTGGCATCCCTCAATTCACTTTTTTTTTTCTTTTCACCGCTCAATCACAACCAATCTTCTTATATCAACTCAGTTATTCCTCATTCATACCATAATCCATTCATTTATTTCATTGGCAACATTCCACTCACCCACCGGCCACCACCCACCATTATTCCATTAAAATTCCACTAACGGTCACAAAGACAGTGACTTGCAAATGCGTGGTAGTTTACCGCATTGCCTCCCCACCACTCAAGTTTAATGCATGACGGCGGTGTAGCCTTGAATTACCGCACTCACCACTCACCCTTAATCCAGGGGATGCCAACGCTCTTAGTAACAAGCATAAAAAATTTATAATTTTCATATAAAAAAGTCATAAAAATTACACATTTTTATGTACACTAATGACAATGAATAAGGCTAACATTAGCAAAACCTTTAAATAAACAAACAACAACCTGCTTTTGGATGGGGTTGTTTATTGGGGTCTTCATTTCACGGATTTTTCTCTTCACGGTAATCTCGAGGGTATCCTTGGGATGGGTGGTAACGAGTGTAGCGTGGAGAGCGTGGGTTCAAAGTTCGCATATTGACCGTAATATGCATCCATTCATATTCAGTATTTCGAACAAATTATATATTTTACATACTATAGTACAAATAATATTTTTTCCATACTAAGTACTTCATTATTGCGTGGTGTTTTCATATGGGGTCTCCCCAAAATCTTGTTAGCCGAACGTGAAGTAGATATTAGTTTTCAAACTTATTTTCATGTATGCATATATATACACAAATGATACTTTACACCATGATGGTATACGCATTCTACTTTCATGATGTGTTTAATCATGCTTTTAAAGTATCTCTTCTATAATATATATATATATATATATATATATATATATATAGTGAAAAGTTATTTTAGAAACCCCTAAAAGGTTATGAACTTTTAGGAACCCTTATAAACTTTTTAAATCAATCTCAACCATTGATTATTCTTTACATGGTGATTGTTTTTTGAGTTATTTAGGTGCAATTT
>JAOXNX010000001.1:11758014-11770350 GCA_028566075.1 Solidago caesia | reverse complement strand
AAGTAGAACCTTAATTAATTATGGTGTTGAATTAAACGTTATCACAACTTCATTAGTAATAATGGTCCTTATTTTCCACCTACCTTAGTTTTATTTACCCCATAGGTCACTATAAGTTCTTATTTAGCAATGTATCTCATTATTCTCCTTAAAATCCACTCTCGACATGTTGGAATATGATTACGCCCTTAAAACGCCTGCCCCTCCTCCACTCACTGACAAGAGTTCGCCCGATGAAAAGATACTCTTTGAGAAATGGGAAAGATGCAATAGAATGTCACTTATGATCATGAAAAACTCCATCAGTTCTGGGGGCAATTCCAGAGTCTACTAATGCTAAAGACTACTTGAAGTCTGTGGAGGAGCAATTCCAAGGGACGTCTAAGGTGCATGCTAGTACCCTCATTATGAGAATGCTAACTGCAAAGTATGATGAGGTCAGTGGCCTTCGTGAGCACATCCTAAAGATGAATGACATGGCCCAAAAGCTTAAGGGATTAGACATGGAAATTAGTGATGGTTTCCTGGTGCACTTCATCATGACCTCTTTGCCCGCATCCTTTGAAGCCTTTAAAGTCAACTATAACACTCAGAAGGACAAGTGGAAAATGAGTGACTTAATTGCTATGTGCGTGCAAGAAGAAGAACGTTTAAAGCTGGAGAAACCTGATGTTGCTTGCCTGATCACTGCTGACTCGAAGAAGCGGAAGGGGAATTTCAACCAGAAGGGAAAGCCTAAGGTCCAAAAGAAGGATGCAAGTGGTGCTTCCAGCTCTAACAACTCCAAAGGGAAGTCTTACTGCAAGTTTTGTCGCAAGACAGGACACATGCAGAAAGACTGCCCGAGCTTTAAGGAGTGGCTGGCTAAGAAAGGTAATCATCTTTTTATGATACTTGAATCCTTTAATTTAAATGTTCCAATTAATACTTGGTGGTTTGACTCTGGTTCTATGGTTCATGTAACCAACTCACTTCAGGGATTCCATACAATCCGGAAGCCGGAAAGAAATCCAAGAACACTTAGTATGGGAGATGGAAGAGCATTAGTAGTCGAGGTCGTGGGAACTTTGCAATTAGTCATGAAAACCGGTTTTCCTGAGATTACTCTTGTATCAGGTGCTAAGTTAGACATCATGGACGGTTATGAATATTTCCATGGTCATGGCAAACTTACTATTACTTTTAAATCCCAAGTGTTTGGTCATGGTTATCTGGATGGCGGTCTCTATAAATTAGAACTAGATGATGATTTTTCCAAGTCTTTGTTATCATATAATCTTAATGGGAAATTAACAAAGAGAAAACGAAGGCGAGAATTAGAAACTTCATCCATGTTGTGGCATCAACGTTTAGGCCACATTTCACGGACCGGTTATCTCAACTCGTGAAGGATGGGGTCTTACCATATCTCGATTTCAATGACTTTGGAACATGTGTCAAATGCCTAAAAGGCAAAATGGCATCAGCAAATAAGACAGGTGCAACTAGGAGCTCTAATTTATTAGAACTCATTCATACTGACATTAGTGGCCCTTACCCAATTGTTGGAATAGCTGGACATACTTCATTTATCACTTTTATTGATGATTATTTGCGTTATATGTATTTGTATCTTATCAAAGATAAATCTGAATCACTAACAACTTTTAAAAATTATAGAATTGAAGTTGAAAAACAACTAGATCGTCAGTTAAAAGTTGTAAATTGTAACATCTCAAACTTATTAGTAAAGGGCATACAAATATAATACACTTTAACACAAAACAAGGAAAAACACTGAATCTTATGTCTAATGCCTTAATAGATCATTTAAATATTGATAATTCAAAGTCAACTATTTAAACTAAATCACGGACTAAACATCTAACGAATAAGGATATATACTACAATAATTAAGCTAGATATTTTACTAAAATATTCTATTCTATCTATTTGTGTGTCGTGATGTGTATACAAACATACACTAAATCTTTGACTTTGCTACCTATCTATCTATATCTTCCTTAAAGACACACACTATCACACACATATCACACACACACATTAACACTCAAACCACAACTCCTTTCTCTTCTCCTCTCTTGTCTCCCTCTATGCTCATTTCTATTTCACATGACATGCAAGTATAAAACATACACACAACAATAATAGAGAGAAAAGACTCCAATCCCATTTTCAATTATAGCAGCCCAGAAAACCTCTGATTCTCGGGTCGGATCGTCCTCATTTTTTGACAGTAGCATCAAGACATCTGGTCCAACATTCTGAACCGTTGAATTTATCTAAAGTGGTCTAGAGGTCGAGTTACAAGGGTTGGAACAGAGGGCAGAAAATCGGCCGTCTTTGTCTTTAGTATGATTCCATACTTCTTGATGTTGTATTCCAAGAGTATGATGATTGATGTAGGTCTTTAGTATATCTATGGAAGTCATGTTTTTACTGTTATTTGGTTGATTCAAGGGTTGGTCTAATTTGTTGGGATTAATCTATGGTTTGGTGATCATTGAGTTTCAAAATAAATTTTGAAATTTCAATCATGTAGCCTTCATACTAATGAGTTAGGAGATAAACCTTACATTTTTGAAAAGCTCTATGTGTCTACTAAATATGTCTAGAAGGACGTTTTCGTTGGTTTTGCCTCGAAGTGGGTCAAAAACACTGATTTCCGAAAGCGGTCTGGTTTCGAGCGAATGCAGCAGGTCCATTTTGAAAACGTCATAACTAATTTATCTTAACTCTTGAAGAGTCAAACCTTACATTTCTAGAAAGGTCTTGGTGTGTAATACATTTGTTATGAACTAAGTTTTGTTTCATTTGGTCGTTTTATGGGCCAAAAGTGGTTACCAAGTGAAAGACGCGAAAAACAAAAGAAGCTGGTGAGTTTTTGGGAGTGGTCACGACGTGACCATGTTTGGTCACGGCGTATCTCATGTCCAGAAGCTTAATTTGACCCATTTTGACTCTTTATTGATCGTACTTTGATCCTAGATTGTCGGGAACACATACCAAGCTTGGTAAATCACTGTTTGTTGTTTAAGAAGCTTTGAGAGGTAAGATAACTTACTTTTGACACATGAGGGACACAACAAAATATAGTTTTGATAATTACTTCCCAATTTATGATGTTTAACTATCTCATGCATATGTGGGGTGTGGGATACTTGTAGGAGGTTAATCATGGGGATTATGTTGTACATTTGGGTAGTTATGAGCTTGGTTGCTATGTTTATGTTTAATGTAGTTTGTGGTTGCTATGAGAATAATTTATGTGGACTTGTTGATATAGTACACTAGACATAATTTGAGTTGCCATGTCACGTGCATGATAAGGGCCCTAATGTTGATTTGTAGTAATGGTTATAAACTATTTTGTTGATAGTCTCGAGCATTTAGTAGAAAGTGTTGAGCTTAACCCACAGATTGGCTATTTAGTCCAGTTGTGTTGAGTAGATAATTCAGGGCAGTGCACTTGCCTTCGTGTGACCCCAATCAGTGTTGATAGAGTAATTCAGGTGGCGTGATTGACCACTTGGTGGAACGAATTTCTCATGGATTTGGTTATGCCTATCCATAACGACAACGATGGACCACCGAAAGGTTTACCCATCAAGTCGGGTGTGGGGTTCCCTGTAAGGATATGTAACCGCCTCACACAACCTTATTTGCGTTGATTTATATGGCATAACCTTGCGTTGATTAAGTGGCTTGGGTAGTTATGTGTTGATATTGGTGGATTGCTAGGCACTTCATAGGATTTGATAATCCTTATTTAGTTGATTGTGTTGCTTGAGATGTTGTGCCTTACGTATGCATGAGTTGATTTTATAACATTTTAATTGGCAATCCATTGGTGTTCTACCCTGTTGTCTTACTTAGCTTTTTAAGCTAACACTTGTTTTGTGGAAATGTGTTGTGCCCTCAGGTTAGGCGTTGATCTGAGGCTTGGTAGCTTGCTTGTGAGATGGGTAGCTATTACTGGAGCTTTTGGAGGATTGCTTTAGTTACCCATAGTTGCATTTGATTTAGTAGACTTGTTTATTTAGCCGTTTGGCGTTGTTATGTTGATTGTGGTTTCCTTTAATTATTGTGATGATACGTGTCATGTAACACCATTTTGATATTTATGATTCCGTAACAGAATCAATTGGGATTTTTAAACGTCGCTTCCGCACTTTACTTAACGGAGTTATGTTTTCTATTGAAAAAATTTTGGAATCCACATTTTTATAAAATTGGGTGTTCTACAACCACAACTCCTCCTTTCCCAAGTGAGTTATTATATATATATATATATATCCTTGTTTTTTAATATATATACTCGATCTAGTAACTTTAAATCCTAGAAACATGCATGATCAAACGATCGAATGTCTTTGATCTCCCTAATTAAGCAAACTGTGGGGTTTTTTACAATTCAAATGATTCATACCCTTGAAACCTAGCTTTAACACTTAACTAATTAAGATTTATAATAATAATAATAATAATAATAATATATAAATTGCAAAACATTTATTCATGTTAGGATACAAGTATATAAATTGCAAAACATAATTCTAGTTTCTAGCATTATGTTGATGTCTAGTTTTGGGTGTTGATGTGTCATAGCTTTATGCTAGTGTTTGGAGATGTATTCTGCACCTTTTCTTTTAGGTGTATGTGCGCTGTATAAGTCAACTTGGTAGTTCAGGTAGTTCAGCCAAGTTGCCTGAACCTTAATTTTCATATTTATACAATTTACAAGGGGTATCCTTTTACCCATATTCAGATACAAGTATATATAAATATATACATACACATGTGGTTTTAATGACATTGATTTGAGAGTACTACAAAATTCATGCCTGAATATCATCATAATTAATAAAAAAAAGAAAAATAGAAAAGGACATCTAACAATTAAGCAAATATCTTTTGTTAATTATATATTGTATGTTCACATATATTGTCAACTAAATCATAAAGTTGTACGTGGAGCTGATATCGCAACCTTAATTTTTGGTTAATTGTTATATATATGTCACCTTGCTCAATTAACTTGTATTTAATTCTTTCCTTCCTTGTGGGGTGATTGGCAGATGCTACCGTCCAAGTATTGATAGGCGGGGTTTCACTTATCGGAGTGACAGCAACAACAAATTCACTAGGACAATTCACTTCAGGTTAAGTTCAATCTGCGGTTACGTCTATAACTAACCTTCTATCACTGGCCAACGTTGTTGTTACTACACCACTCACGGCTTGCAATTCATCACTACCAGCAAACACCTTCTTAAAATCGGTACAGCCATTACAGTTATTGAGCACCAACGTTACTGCTACAGTATTGGGTGTGAAAGCATTCACGAGAATTCAAATTTAATAATGATCATTCCGCCAACGTCACATGGATTGATCCAAGTCACAGAACGTGGAGTATGTAGCTAAAATATATATATGTAATGTATGAATAAATTAAGGAAGAGATTGATTGCTCTCAAGTCTCTCCATTTCGAGTGTAATGGCCTTTTCTAAATATATATTATGGGCATAGCTTGGATACAGTCAACTGTATCAATTTTTGGCTGCAGCTGGTGAAATTCAGGGGGCCTCTGTTTATGAGAAGAACCGTAGCTATCAAATATGCAGTCAACTGCATATTTGATTTTCCCATATATTATTGTATGTTTGAATTTAAATACACGTTATATAACTACACATGCATGTATGCATGAGCTATTCCACTAGCTACATGTGCGATCGAATTTTCTATTGATTAATTATTGGAGTAAGATATAATAACTAATTATCCAAAAACATGCAACAAACTACATATCTACCAATATATTAAAACATGATTAAAGCGTTCTTTAATTGATACATTGAACATTACTTACGCGACATGTGTCCATTAATCTATATCTAATAAATCTTATATTTTAGATACTATAAATAATTAAAAAATTTAATTAATCGGTACATAAATCTAGATACCTAATATAATTTTAAAAAAACCTTAAATAAAATATCTTATTATATTCATTATTATCATAAATATTTATTTTTCACCACTATTGTTTTTTTAGAAAGTAAATTCAAAAAATAATAATATTAAAAAAAGAATTATAATTAGGGCTGTAAATACTCGACCCAACCCGAAACCCGACGTGAAACCGACCTGAAAATAACCGGGTTAGGGTTGTGAAATCTTGACCCGTCAACCCGCCAACCCATTAACCTGATTTTTTTCGGGTTGGGTTCGGGTTGACCCTTGGGTTAATAGGTCGACCCGCCAACCCGAAAATATTTTTAGTTTATATAATTTTTTTAACAGGTCGACCCACCAACCCATTTGACCCGCCAACCTGCCAACCTACCACCTATTTGACTTGAAATCAACCCACCAACCCGCCAACCCATATGACCCGTTTGACCTGAAATCAACCCGCCAACCCATTTGACCCGCCAACCTGATTATTTTCAGGTTGGTGGGTTGGGTTCGGGTTGACAGGTTGTGGATCAGGGTTGGAATTTCTGACCTGAAACTTTTAGTGGGTCGGGTTAGGGTCAGAGATTTTCGACCCGTCAACCCGAACCCGAACCCATTGACAGCCCTAATTATAATAGACGAAAAGTTAGATTAACAATTTAAGCCTATCTAATTAAGTTTAGAATTCAACCATTTGAAAGTAAAATTGAAAACCCAAAATTAAATATTAGTTATTTAGTTTTTAAAAAAATAGTTATTTAATCACATCTACCAAAAAATAAAAAAATAATAAAAAATCTAAGTGTCTAACCAATAAAATGAGAAAATAATCCCTTACGACGCTTATCTTCTTCCCAATATTTATGACAATTGGAAAAGTCGAATTGAATATTACAACAAAATACACTTGTTTAGATCGCAAATACCAACCAATGAACTAGAAAATGAGAAAATAATCAAATATTTGGAAAGCCAATTTCGGTGACTCTCGTCCTCTAAACGTTTTGATTTAATTTTTTCACACTAAAAGAAAGAAAAATTGTAATTGTAAAGCATGATGAGAGTATGCTAATTTGATCTCACAACAATTTTGAAACATTAATACTATATCCTTTTCTTCTTCTTGGGATTAAACAATTTAGTTATGTACTTTCTCGTACTTTTATTTTAATTATTATATAATGAATTTTTATTTTTATTGATGAAATGTTATGTGTTTTAGTTATAAATTGTGTAGTTTAATAGTTTAGGGGGAAAAATAAAAAATTTGGTAGGGCTGGAATCTCATTGGCGCGAGTGAAATTGGTTGGGAGGGCTGGAGGGTTGAAATAAGTCGACAGAATTTTATTGATAAAATTTGAGAAGGCTGAAAATCTCAAAATCATGACTCCTTCCCCCCTGATGTGGTTATAAAAAATAATTATAAAATTCTGGTTCCATTTTTTGATTGTAGACTTGTAAACCCTTTTTGTTAAAGTTCTTTATGCAATAAATACAACGAGCTGGCCAACAATTAGATAACCAACAAAATGGTTATAAACAAATAAAGCATACCGAATTCCCCAACCTTATAAAACCCCGTGTTCTACAAGCTGTTATTACATTTATTCTTTATTAATATTCAATCTGAGCACCTAATTAGAGGCTAATATGATAGTTTTGTTTCATCCACGTTTTGGTTAAATCACTTTCGTCCCCCATGTGTCAGCAACATTATTTGGTCTATAAAACTTAAAATAAAAATCCTTAACATACCTCTCAAACTTTTAAATTTATGAACCTACTTGCTTACTAACAAAACTGGATTAAAAAATAAAAAGGAAACAAATAAATAAAATTGTTAGAAATGTAACTTACTTTGTTTTTAAACGGTGAAATCATGGTCGGAAATTTGATGGCATGATCGATGATAAAGAAATCAAAAGCCATCAATTACTTTCTTTCTGCTGCTTTAGATTACTTCTGAAAAAAAAGAAAAAAAAGTAAGGTCTCATTTGTTTTTTATAAAAAAAACTCTCAAAAACTTCTAAAACATTGACCAAATAAGATGTTTTCAGATTTGTTGGTGTTTGTTTTTTAGTTTACATTCGAAGAAAGAAACCTCTTAAAACATCATTTTCGGTCAGATATTTCCATACCCCTTCTTGGATCTTAGTATGTCTATTAAAAAGAAGATATTGAGAGCTTCTTCAAACCTTGGCTTCTTAGCACCCACCAGGCACTACCAGATTCCGTTGCCGTGGTCATCACCCACCAGTTGGAGAAGAAAAAAAATACACCATAAATCCTCTTGTGCGGTTGTGGGAATAATAGCAAACTTCTTTTCTATTTTTTACTTAGTGATTTATAGTTTTGATAAAGTAAGATATGATTTGAGAGGATCAAGGGAAAGGAGGATAAAGGGAGGGTTAAAAGTCGGTACATATACAAAATCATGTAAATATTTATAGAGAATTGATATTTAGTGTCTTGGGTAGTTGGGGCATTGGTTAACCCAAATACAAGATCAGAAGTTAGTGAGTTGAATAGTTGATATGAGTTTTGTTCTATACTTAATGTAAACATGTAAATACTGTATCTTCACGTGATTTTGATTGCTTTTAGTGAATTGTCTTGTCTACAGTGTATAAGGTGTATGGAGCATCTAAAATGAAAAAAAGCTTTTAAATTTTTTTTATTTTGTCACGTAATTATTCCACCATCTTCAACATATTAAAAAGTCATCTTCTCTAATGGAAAGCTTTTTCTAAAGCTTTTTCTAAAGCTTTTTCTATCACTTGACAAGAAAAAACCTTTTGATCAAAAGGTTATTCATCAAAAAAGCTATTCAATCCAATGACATCAACCTTTACAAAGACTTTTTCTTCCAAAAAAAGCTTTTCTTCAACCCACCATTGGGGATGCTCTTATAATAGCTGTAAAGAATTTGATTTTTTTTTATTTGTGTCTAAAAAGTCTATGTGGTCTTGACGTTCTTGAACAAATACATGACTATATATGTATCATATCTATACTACTTATATAAACATTTAGCAAGGATAATTTGGGTAGTGTGCATAAAGTTAAAACGCGTACAATAGAAATTAGCATAATGTACAAGTCTTAAAACATCAAACCTTCTTGGATCTTAAAAAGAAGATGTTGAGAGCTTCTTCAAACCTTGGCTTCTTAGGACCCACCAGGCACCACCAGATTTCGTTGCCGTGGTCACCACCCACCAGTTGGAGAAGAAAATAATACACCAGAAATCCTCTTGTGCGGTTGTGGGAATATAATAGCAAACTTCTTTTTTTTTACTCAGTGATTTATGGCTTTCATAAAGTAATATATGATTTGAGAGGATCAAGGAAAAGGAGGATAAAGGGGAGGGTTAAAACTTAAAAGTCGGTATATATATTCTAAATCATGTAAATATTTATAGAGAATTGCTATTTAGTGCCTTGGGTAGTTGGGGCATTGGTTAACCCTAATTAATTAATTGACAATTTTTTTTAGTTTTCTTTTTTACGTCTACAATTTTCATATATGTACTATGCTTTATATTAAGTGAATTAGTTTAATGTGTTGTACCAAATTTGTCCTTTTATTCACCGAAGAAATATTATACATGTGAATGTGAATTGTTACGACAATGCCTTATTTTTCATCTATTAGGGGTTGGCGACGTACGTTATATGATCACGGTATCAAGTCTATACAGTGCAATAACATCACCGCAAATGGTGTTATATGGCATGCTATATGAAACTCATTACAATCTTTATAGCACACTATATGGAAAAGTAAGGGAGGGATCACTGCTATATTGCCCAATAAGAATCCAAGAAATAAAGGACCAACTATATTGTTTTTATTTTTTATTATAGTGTGGTATGGATTGCAGTGTGGTATACCATTGTCAATGAAATAAGGGTGTGTGGTATGAAAAAAATAAAGAAATGAGGTGGCATAAGGAGATTGGTTGAAGAGTGTGGTATGGATTGTTGTGCTACGTTCCATTGCTAACCCCCTTAGATCATTTTTAACCATTCATCTACTTCACTTACACTTTTTCTTGTCACTTTTTTTGTCATGTCAGCTTCACCTTCTCATTTTCTTCACCTTCTCTTTTTCTCCTTAACAATTTACCTACCATCTAGACGCCATTTTTATTTAATTAAAAACACAATGCATTTTAATTAAAAATAACATATTTCATTAATATTTAAAATAAAAATACATTAAAAAAATCATTACATAAAAAAAGACATAATAAAAAATATAACCTTTCCATAAAAAATGAGAAATTCAAATATAAATAAAGAAAGAAAAATAAAGAGTTAACGAGTTGTAGTTTAAATATAAGTAAAATTAATTGCCTTAAAAAAATAGAACATTTTCAAAAGAAAACAAAGTAAAGTTTCAATATGGAGTTAAGCCCCACCAGACCAATGTTTTAAAAACTGGTTGAACTTGTTCAACTGGGTATCGACCGTTGGACCGATTCAACTAACCCCGATTTTTTTAAAGTAAACTGTTGAATAAAAAACCAGCCGATTTTGGGGGTCAAATCGGTTGAACCGCATAATCTATATCGGCGGTTCACCGGAAATTAAAAGATATGTTTGGAGGAATATGAGAGAATAGATATGTACCCAACATATCAACAAACACACCAAACCAACCAGATCTGTAACGAGAGAGGGAAGAGAGAAGAGAGGTATTCAAGTATATTATGGCGGTGTACGACTGGATAGTGGTTGCCGGATGTTTTGGTGGCAGAAATATCGCCGAGGAAGAATGATGGTAGCGGTAGTGCATCAAAGATGGTGGTGTGGTCGCGAAAAATGGACTTTGTTTAGGAAATGGTGGCGGTTGCAAGATGGTTTTTTGGCGGTGGTGATTAGTGAATGTATGTTTGGTTCGGTGGTTTTGTTGATTCTGATGAGTGAATTGTGAATGTATGGGTTCTTTAGTGGTGGTGATGAGAAATATCACAGATATGTTGTTCTGTTAATTGCTAACTTTTTGTCGGCTTGGGAGTTGGGACTAGTTTAGGTTATACGTGAAAATAATATTACTATTTTCAGATAAATTTTTATTTATGTCAAACCAATCATGCTTCAACTATAATACATTATGCATTGATAATTTTAAATCACTTAGATTTTAATCATTTCAGGTTTGACTATTCAAACCGGTTGAACCGGCCGGTTCAACCGGTTCGATCGGATCCGGAGACTTTTCCGGTTCGACTAAATAACCGGTTTTTAATACATTGCACCAAACACATACTCATTACTCTTCTTTGCTTTCCGCCTCTCCAACCCCCATGTTTAACAAAAAAAAAACAACAAAAGAAAAAAGGAAAAACAGTCGGTGATCCATTCCACCAATCAATCTTCACCAATTGATTTCACTGACTACCCTTAACTGTTCACTGGCTTTCCCTTCATTTCACCAACCTATTTCACCAACCTTTATTATTGCTTTTAAAGTGTAAACCGTTTCTTTTTATCCAACTAGTTTTTAAAGAGTAGACATTTTCAAAAGGTACAACTCCTATTAAAGAATTACAATCTAATGTCGAAATTAATACACCACACATAATATGTTTTAAAATTTTCTAAAATAATGATTTGCTACGAGATAATCACAAATCAGCACACATATATATCCTATCAAAATATATTAACAAAAATAAAAATAGGGTCTTGTTTAGCCCTATAGTTTGTTATTAGCGTACATAAAATAGTTTTACTTTTATCGTAAAATTCAGAAGTGCAGTTTTGATATGAAAGGTACAATTTTTGCACGCTAACGACTACCCTAAGGTTGTAGTTAACATTTTCCAAAAAGAATACATTCTATTTCAAAGTCTCCATTCTTTCTAAAACACTACATAAAATGGGATTCTAACAATCATTTTAGAACTAAGCAAAATTGTACAAAGTAAGCAAAATAAAAACTAGTTAGATATTAAAAAAAAAAACAAATAAACAAAAACAATTTACACTCTTTTTTTTTTTTTTGAACAGAACCAATTACACTTTAATGGATGAAAAATAAGGCATTGTTATAACAATTCACATGTATTATATTTCTTCAATATAAAGAAAGGGAAAATTTGTGGTACAACGAATTAAAGTGAATTGATTTAATATAAAACATATATGGAAATTGTTAGTTAATTAATCAAGCTTAACCAATGCCCAATGCCCCAGAGGCACTAAATAGCAATTTCCATATTTATATTCTACTAGTCTTAATACCCGTACGATGTACGGATTGACTATAAATATTGTTCGATTATTATTTTTTTATAAAGAAAATAAAATTTGAACATGCCCATCACATGCATTTAGTCTCTCCAATGGTAGCCTAATAGT
>JAOXNX010000001.1:11738217-11751218 GCA_028566075.1 Solidago caesia | reverse complement strand
TACAAATGATAAACATATTTGGTCTAATAGGCCCAAATACACGAGTTATATACATACTAAGCCCGTTAGGCCCAAACAAATGACCGAAAAGCATATTGTGCCCATTTAGGCCCAATGATTAGACGAACACTGGAAATGAATCTTATGAAAGCTAAGACAGATATCATACATATACACATACATAGATATGTATAAATGATGAACATGTTTGGCCCAATAAGCCCAAACGAATGATTGAGAGGGCCCAATATGTAATGAAGCTTTTGAAAAAGTAAATACAATATGTAAATAGTGGTGATCGAATTTGGAGTTGATTCCACATCAGTGTGAGTGGAAACATTATCTTGTTAATCTTTATTGTAGTTGATAGGATCAGCTCAATCAACAATTGGTGTGATAGATAATGCTATATACTTGAGATCCGACCACGACGAAGGATTATGGATAGACAATCCTCGCTCTACATGAAGACAGGTACTGAGTTTTTAAATATGTTTTGCAATTTAGTTTTTTTAGTTGTGTGTTATTTAAGTTCTACAATTTAAAATTTAAAATATAATATAAACTATTCATTAATAATTTTTATATATGTTTATTTTACTAACTTTATGAAAATAACTATAATGTTAACACTTACCAATTGTCGGTAACGAGTTTAATTTATTTTTATTTGTGATATTCATTTACTTTAAATATTTTTATTTTTGATATACGGATCAGGTATACTTGAACCTAGACCCACAGACCCGGACCTAAACCTGGCCCAAAAATTCGAGTTTTGGGTTTTCTTGTCGGATACGGGTTTTTTTTTTCACCCTAGCTATAAATTTATTATACATTATAATAATTATAATGTATATATATTTCATCAGTTATATATAAAATTTATTCTTTATTTTTATTTTATAAAATAGATAGTTTTTTATATAAAGGCTTATTAAATAGATAAATAATACTTTAATAAATACTTTAATTTTTGGCGGGCCTTGAAAATATTAAAACTCCCTCGTATTTTCAAGAACAAAATCCCCCCATTTTCTTAGAACTCATTCACGCCTCCTAACAAAATCCACCACTCCTCTGGAATTCTTTCACGGCTGCTTCTCATAACCGCCATCACCGAAGACCATGACCACCAGGAAATACATTCTCACAACTCACGACAGCCTCCCTTGGCTAACACCACTCAAGAGATGGTAAGTTTTATTGATTTTATTAATTACCGATTATTATTATTAATTTGTTTTCTGATTTTATCTCTATTGTTGAATATTGTTGAATATATAATGTTTCGATTTCGGTTACCGAGCAAAATAGATATCGATTTTATCTAGAATTCAGTAGAAACTTTTGCTATTTGTAGTATTCGTAGATTTTCAAAGTTTTTTTTAGCTGACACTAAGTTGAGACCGTAGATTCTCTGAGGCAATGGCGGTTCCCTGGCCATTGTGCCCCCACAACTGTAGATGAGGATGATGTGTCCTTCATCCATGTTTCTCCTTCGTCAAGTAAGTCCTTGTGCTCTTTGGTAAATACCATTCTAGGTGTCTTGAGATCTTTGTTTAGAGCTTCCTTATACATAGGTTCCACATGTTTTTCCACTTATTGGTAGTTGCTATGTTATGTTTGGATTAACTGATTCTGCTTCTTATTGGAGTATTTAATAATTTAGGGATTTAACAATCACTTTTGAATGATGAGATTGGCTACAACAAAACTGATTATCATAAGGGGATAATAAATGACATATTTACTCTTTTTTTAAATTTTGACCTAATTTGAGACTTTTTTAAGAGAAGTTGGGTTAAGCTCTCCCGAAGGGAGACTGGCATGGCCACACAAGGGCTGTTATTTACCAGTTGTAGTTTGAGGACCATGTAAAACTGTACTCTTATTTAGATATTGTTTATTAATTGATGTTCTCTTTTCTTCTCTTCTTGCTTGCTACTTTTTGTGGGAATAGTAACTATATTAATCTGCTTAGAAGAAAATCTTAGGCAGTATTGTTTTTTATCTGAGTACTGGCATACACGTGCATATGCTGGCATTTAATACTTAATAGCTTATGGATGGATTTTGAATAGTTATCGAACATATCATCTAAGGACAAGATTTGGTTTCATTTATTGTTTAAGTAACCTCCTTACCGTTCTGATGTGAACAGAGACCCCAACTAGTGAAAGGAAACATGCAACTTTTTTCTGTTGATCAGCAGCGCAGTCAAGCTCTTGAAGCACACGCAGCATCATTTGCTTCATTCAAAGTACAAATGTTTTTCCTTGTGTTAGTAGTATAGTTAAAAGGGTTCCTTTCAGTTCTTGTTTCCTTCCATCTAAAATGCCGAAGTCAGCTCACATTCTTGTATGCCTTCAACAGGTCCCTGGAAATGAGAATCCTTCGATTTTAATTTCTTTTGCAACAAAAAGCTCCAATGCTGGACAGGTTACATCAAAGCTTCATGTCATCGAGCTTGGTGCCCAGCCAGGTTTTACTTCTAATTTTTGTCTAGTCCATTCGTTTGTTTGTTGTTTTTAACTGACATATGGAGTTGGTGTTATCTGTCTTTTATATGCCAATCCTGTAAAGTAAAAACAAAGTCTTTGGAATACAATAATATGCTAGATAAATGTTTCTTGGACATCATTGAAGTTTGAACTAGATGTATCAGTAGGGTTGGAACCTTTCATGTCAAAAAGATAAGCTGGGAACCTGGCTTAGAAGAACCTTTTAGGCTGTCGTAGACCTCTAAAAATATAATCTGCATCATACCTTTGTATATGAGATTTTTTATGCTTGGCGTCTGATATAGATTAACATTAACATTAACATTAATACATATGAAAAGTCAAATTAATCAGGTTTTACGATATTAAAACTCTTTTGTGTCGATTCTGCAATCTGCCATTATTTTTGTGAACTTATATGCCATTTTCTTCCTTCTTTTAGGTTCCTTATGTATGAAAGCTAATGGTTTTTGTTTCTATATCTGTAGGCAAACCCTCGTTTACTAAGAAACAAGCGGACCTTTTCTTTCCTCCTGATTTTGCAGATGATTTTCCAGTTGCCATGCAGGTATGCCGTCTGTGATTTTTTTTTTTTAAATAAGTAATTAAGAAGTTCCATTGTTAACTAAAATCTTTATTTTTGACTTTGCAGATATCCCACAAATATAGCCTGATTTATGTAATTACCAAATTGGGCCTTTTATTTGTGTATGACCTTGAAACAGCTACTGCAGTGTATAGGAATAGGATCAGCCCAGATCCAATATTCCTTACATCTGAAGCATCATCAGTTGGTGGCTTCTATGCTGTCAATAGACGTGGTCAGGTGCTACTTGCCACTGTAAACGAGTCAACAATCGTGCCTTTTGTTAGTGGACAAGTAAGTATCCAAGTTTCTTATATCCATGCTCAATGTACCATTTTCCCCTGAAAATGAAACCAATATGTTACTGCAGCTGAACAACCTGGAGCTTGCTGTCAATCTTGCTAAAAGAGGAAACCTTCCTGGTGCAGAGAATCTGGTAAATGCTTATATTCTCCCTGTCTTTGATGCATTCTTTTTTGGTTTTGTAACCAACTTTGGGAGTAGATTGGAAAGATATGCTATCTTAAGCCTTTTCATGTTTTTGTAATTCCTCTCAACAGTTCAGACAGTAAAGTTATGATATTGTATGGTACTCGCTTGATTTAAAAAAACTTACTAGTGATGTTTAGTTGGCTAAATGGTTTCTACTTATCAGGTTGTCCAACGATTTCAAGAGTTGTTTGCTCAAACCAAGTACAAAGAAGCTGCTGAGCTTGCTGCAGAGTCTCCGCAAGGCATTCTTCGTACACCAGACACAGTTGCAAAGTTTCAGGTGTTCGCTTCTTCAAGTTTTCATAGCATCACTGGATGTTAGCTATGAAGGAATTATTTGTTAGTTAGAAAGCTATTTTCCAGCGTGAGTTTAACCTCTATATGTGTAATGCAGAGTGTACCTGTACAAGCGGGACAAACACCACCACTGTTGCAGTATTTTGGGACCCTTTTAACTAAAGGGAAGCTAAATGCATTTGAATCATTGGAGCTATCTCGTCTTGTTGTCAATCAGAACAAGAAGAATTTGTTGGAGAATTGGTTGGCGGAGGACAAGCTTGAATGCAGTGAGGAGCTTGGAGATCTTGTGAAGGTATGCAATGTGAAAGTTTGGAGTCTTTTGAGTGGTTTGCATCAACCACTTGATCTTTTGTTTTTATCGGCAGTATATGTTTCATTTTTAAAACTTGGCTTCTTTTATTATATGTAGACCGTGGACAATGATCTCGCACTAAAAATTTATATTAAAGCAAGAGCGACACCGAAAGTTGTTGCAGCTTTTGCCGAACGAAGGGAGTTTGACAAAATTTTGATTTACTCCAAGCAGGTTGGTGTAACTTTTCTTAGCAGTAGCTGTAGGTGTTCAAGTAATCACCTGATTATTAATTTCCCTGCACTGTTTATCCTTTAATCACTTGTAATATTGTACAGGTTGGGTATACACCTGATTATTTGTTTCTTCTGCAAACAATTCTTCGATCAGATCCTCAGGTACTAGAGCTTTTTCTGTAAGAATATATTTGCATGTTATTTCACTTGCCCAAGCTGTCTTTCTGAATGGCTTTTGAGATGCAATAGAGATTTATGCAAATATGCTTGATTTCTGTGTTGTTTTGCAGGGCGCTGTTAATTTTGCCTTGATGATGTCCCAAATGGAGGGAGGTTGTCCAGTTGATTACAACACAATAACAGATCTTTTCCTCCAGGTATTCTAACCATATTTACACATGTTGAATGTGCTAATAGTTATTGAACTGCCGAATGAGCATCTTTTTAATGAAATCAAAGCCTCTTACCTTAAAGCACATGCGGTTATATTGAACTAGATATATATATCTTTTAAGTCTAATTTTCACCTTCAATTTATCCAGAGGAACTTAATACGTGAGGCAACAGCTTTCCTCTTGGATGTCCTTAAGCCCAATTTACCAGAACATGCTCACCTGCAAACCAAGGTATATGTTGCCTATGCTAGTGAACTTTCACTATCTTACTCTAGAATCATTCTCAATTTCTTTAATAATTGTCAGGTTCTTGAAATCAATCTTGTGACATTCCCTAACGTTGCTGATGCCATATTAGCTAATGGCATGTTCAGCCACTATGATCGTCCTCGTATAGCTCAACTTTGTGAGAAAGCAGGTCTTTTTGTTCGAGCCCTTCAGGTAGACTAATCTGCACAAACCTTTCTGTTTTCCTTGATTATATTTCATCTGCTTAAGTAGATATTTGTGCTTTCTGCAGCATTACAGTGAATTGCCAGATATCAAACGTGTCATTGTGAACACTCATGCAATCGAGCCACAGGTTTGTATATTGATGGATTACTTGAGTATTTAAGATTACAAGGTCTATCTGGGCTAGCACCTAACTATTTTTAATTTTCAGTCTCTCGTTGAGTTTTTTGGGACACTGTCAAAGGAATGGGCCTTAGAGTGCATGAAGGATCTTTTGCTGGTTAATCTAAGGGGAAACCTTCAGATAATTGTGCAGGTAAATAATAATTTTTATTTCTGTGTAAATGGTAGATGTTAACTCTGTGTCGTAGTCGCCAATTTGTTAACTATTGTATGCACTCTAGGTTGCCAAAGAATACTGTGAGCAGCTGGGTGTTGAAGCATGTATCAAACTCTTTGAGCAATTCAAATCATATGAAGGCTTATACTTCTTTCTGGGGTCGTATTTGAGTTCCAGGTAAGCTGGTTAAAAATGAAACTCAATTATGAAAAAATCTTACTGCAATTGGGAATCTTGCATTAACTAATGTTCAACATCACAGTGAGGATCCTGATATCCACTTTAAGTACATTGAGGCCGCTGCAAAGACAGGACAAATCAAGGAGGTTGAGCGTGTCACAAGAGAATCAAACTTTTATGATGCTGAGAAGGCTAAAAACTTTCTAATGGAAGCCAAGCTTCCTGATGCAAGACCATTGATCAATGTTTGTGACCGCTTTGGCTTTGTTCCAGATCTCACTCACTATCTCTATACCAACAACATGCTCCGCTACATTGAAGGCTATGTTCAGAAGGTATGATCCCTGGTAGAGAATTTTTGCTTTTGATCTGTAAGTAGGGTTTATGCTTGGGTCCGGTAACTGGACATTTTTTTTCCTACACCTCAAAGTGTCCGGGTTGAGTTTACCCAACAAACTTTTTTTGTCAAAAAGTATGCCACATATGATCACAAATAACCATTTCACTAATAGTTTAATTCACTAAAAAGTCTGAGTGCTTATCTGATATTTGTATAGGTAAACCCAGGGAATGCTCCTTTAGTTGTAGGACAGCTTCTGGATGACGAGTGCCCTGAGGATTTCATCAAAGGCTTGATTCTATCTGTTCGCTCTCTGCTTCCAGTTGAGCCCCTTGTGGATGAGTGTGAAAAGAGGTATATTCTGCTGCTTTATTGTTTTGTGTGTGTGTGTTAGCTATTTTACTTGCATCCTTATATTATTATTTGCTTGTGGTTTTTCAGGAATCGACTTCGGTTACTTACTCAGTTTTTGGAGCATCTTGTGAGTGAAGGAAGTCAAGATGTTCATGTTCACAATGCTTTGGGTAAAATTATCATAGACAGCAACAACAATCCAGAGCATTTCCTCACTACCAACCCCTATTATGATTCACGTGTTGTGGGTTTATACTGTGAGAAGCGTGATCCTACTCTTGCCGTTGTTGCGTACCGCAGAGGGCAATGTGATGAAGAACTTGTCAATGTAACAAACAAGAATTCTTTGTTCAAGTTGCAAGCCAGGTATGCTAGTATTCATTACAAAGTGAATTGATTGTAGTGCTGGCAATTTCGACCCATTTTACTTATGAACAGGCCGATTCGGCTATTTTTTTCCCAATGTGCCAAAGCCTTGTAGGCGTATGGTAAAAAAGCCTATACACTGAAAGAAAAGGGGCCGTATTCTGATTTGTATAACCTACCAAATCATGTTATTTACAAGAATATATTATTATTTTTAAAAATCGTATTTAAGATGCAAATTATCTATAATAATATGAGAAAAACTGAAACAAAGTGTTTAGGTCAACCCATTTAGGGTCTTTTTGATACGTGCTAGATGATTACGAGTATTAATCCTAATTGCTTTTCACCCGAGATGCCCATTTTGATAGCACTAATTGATTGCTGCTATTGTGAACCGTCTAACTAGTATACATTGTCTTTGTAGATATGTTGTGGAGAGGATGGATTCTGATCTCTGGGACAAGGTTCTTAACCCCGAGAATGAATACCGAAGGCAACTTATTGATCAAGTTGTCTCTACTGCTTTGCCAGAAAGTAAAAGCCCTGAACAGGTTTCCGCTGCTGTTAAGGCTTTTATGACTGCTGATCTTCCACATGAGCTAATAGAGCTTCTTGAGAAAATTGTCCTTCAAAACTCTGCTTTCAGTGGAAACTTCAACCTCCAAAATCTGCTTATTTTAACAGCCATCAAAGCTGATCCATCACGAGTCATGGACTATATTAATAGATTAGATAACTTTGATGGACCTGCTGTTGGCGAGGTGGCTGTAGAAGCACAACTATATGAAGAAGCATTTGCAATATTCAAAAAATTCAACTTAAATGTGCAAGCAGTTAATGTTCTGTTGGATAATATCCAAAGTATTCCACGTGCCGAGGAGTTTGCTTTCCGTGTTGAAGAAGATGCCGTGTGGAGCCAGGTGGCCAAAGCCCAGCTCAGAGAAGGGTTAGTCAGCGAGGCAATAGAGTCGTTCATTCGGGCTGATGATGCTACCCAGTTCTTGGATGTTATTCGCGCAGCTGAGGACAATGAATGCTACCATGATTTGGTGAAATACTTGCTGATGGTTAGACAGAAGACCAAGGAGCCCAAGGTGGATAGTGAGCTCATCTACGCATATGCAAGGATTGATAGATTGAGCGACATCGAGGAATTCATCCTCATGCCTAATGTTGCTAACCTCCAAAATGTTGGTGATCGCTTGTTTGATGAAGCTTTGTATGAAGCTGCTAAGATAATTTATGCTTTCATCTCCAACTGGGCTAAGCTTGCCGTCACACTTGTAAGGCTGCAACAATTTCAAGGTGCAGTTGATGCCGCTCGTAAAGCAAATAGTGCGAAGACATGGAAAGAAGTTTGTTTTGCCTGCGTTGATGCTGAGGAGTTCCGTTTGGCTCAAATTTGCGGTTTGAATATTATTGTACAGGTGACGTTTTTATCTTTCTTGTTAGAGGTGGCAATATGTGCTGGTTGGGTTCCTTGTGTAACTGATCAAAACAGGTCGAATTTTATATGGGTCAAAATGGCTGGTGTGGGATGGGTTGATCTGCAAACGTTTTTTTTCTTCATATTTAACTTAATATGAATAACTAATGTTTTAATTTACCTTACGTAATCAAATATTATTACTATGATGGTGCATGTCTTCTGAAAAAAAGGACTTGGGAGGTTGTATGCGTTAAGCATAGACTTTGGGTAGGTCTCTACCTTTTAGTTCCCCTTTTAGCTAAGTTTTATGGTTTGACCCATATGTGATGGTACACAAACCAAATTGACCCATTCATGTATAAACTATAAATGGGTTGAAATTGGCACCTTTATCTGATATCGGACGGATAATAGGTAGTATGTATTGGATAAGCCTGGTATAATTGCGAGATTATGCAACTCTGGAAGTGGTTGGATTTATCATTTGGGAATGACAGTAGAAATGATAGAAACGGAGATAGGTTTTAGAAAACAGAATGGTATCCTTAAGGCTGGGGCTTCTACATTTCTGCCAAGGAAGGTGGTTTTAGAAATTGATTTTGATTCCCATTCCATCCTGCTATTAAATCCACAATGGACTACAGGCTACACTTCACCTTTTGGGTTTAGTTTACAATATGTTTTTTGTATAGTGTATATCTCTTTTGATATTAATAGAAGTGTAAATATTTTTTCTCTGAAATATGTAGGTGGATGATCTGGAAGAGGTGAGTGAATACTACCAAAACAGAGGATGCTTCAATGAGCTAATATCTCTGATGGAGAGTGGTCTAGGTTTGGAACGTGCTCATATGGGCATCTTCACAGAGTTGGGTGTTCTTTACGCTAGATACCGTCATGAGAAGCTGATGGAACATATTAAACTCTTCTCAACACGTCTCAATATCCCAAAACTAATTCGTGCATGTGATGAACAACAACACTGGAAAGAACTCACCTATTTGTACATCCAATATGACGAGTTTGACAATGCTGCAAGTACTGTCATGAATCACTCTCCAGAAGCTTGGGATCATATGCAGTTCAAGGATATTATAGTCAAAGTGGCAAATGTTGAGCTGTATTACAAGGCTGTTCACTTCTACTTACAAGAGCATCCCGACCTTATCAATGATGTTCTCAATGTCCTTGCTCTACGTGTTGACCATACACGTGTTGTTGATATTATGCGCAAGGTTTGTGCTACATTAATGAACCTTCATTTGTATATTCTAACGTGTACAATTATACAAATCAAGTTTTTGATAATATTTTCTTGATTTTATATTTACAGGCGGGACAAATTCATCTTGTTAAACCATACATGGTTGCAGTCCAAAGCAATAATGTATCTGCTGTAAATGAGGCATTAAATGAAATATATGTTGAGGAGGAAGATTATGATAGGTTGCGTGAATCTATTGATTTACATGATAACTTTGACCAGATCGGCCTGGCACAGAAGGTTGGTTCAACTGTGGCTGGAAAACTTGTAAACTCTTTTGTGTCTTCTTTGATTTAATATATTTGTTGTTTCCTGACAGATTGAGAAACATGAGCTACTTGAGATGAGGCGTGTTGCAGCATATATCTATAAGAAAGCAGGCAGGTGGAAACAATCCATTGCATTGTCCAAGAAAGACAAGGTATACAAAGATGCCATGGAGACTGCCTCGCAATCTGGGGATCGTGAGCTTGCAGAAGAGTTACTTGTCTACTTCATTGAGCAGGTACGACTCTTTTATCGAATCACACAGGGGTGTTTTAATGTGGATATAGAAGTCATTATCTGATTCAAAGCTGTAATGAATATTTTTATGTGTTTGGTAAAGTGATTGAAGTCCTGGTCCTGATTATCTGAATATTTAGGGGTCAAATAGTTGTTTGTATATCTGCTGCAGCTAACTGATAAATTAAAGAAAAAACAATTTCTCATGATATTATGATAAGTTGAATACTTCAAACAATATATAAAAAGTTAAAGTCCCTTACCTATTAGTTAAGTTATCAGAATTTGTCATGCACTCAAACAGCTGATTACTAAGTTATCTGATTATTACAAACTTCAAAGCAGAAACACGTTCAAACCCCATCTCCAATACATGTTTTGTTACAGCTGATTGATATCAGCACATCCAAAATGCACATTCAAACACCTTCAACTCTTTCCACGGAGTATGCCAGCATGCTTTGCTTGATATTACGTTTGTTATTCAAGAAAGAAGGGGCTTTAACATAAAATCATCAGAAACATTGTTTGTACTGTGCATATCATTTTAACCATTAACATCTAGAAACAATTGTATTTTTTTTTTATTTTTAGATTTATCCTTTTGTCTGATTATTGCTACTGCTTTTGAAGTTTTTGAGTAAACCAGTAATGTTTTTGTTTTACTTGCTTGTGCAGGGAAAGAAAGAATGTTTTGCTTCATGCCTCTTTGTTTGTTATGATCTAATTCGCCCAGATGTTGCTCTTGAGCTGGCCTGGCTGAACAACATGATTGATTTTGCCTTCCCGTATTTGCTTCAGGTAAATCAAGCTCATTACTTTACCCTTTACTTCAATTAATGGAGATTTTACTGTGGTCTTATATTCAAGTCTTGTTCTGTGCTTTCTTGCAGTTTATCCGTGAATATACTGGCAAGGTTGATGAACTTATCAAAGACAAGATAGAAGCAGTGAAGGAAACTAAGGCCAAGGAGAATGAGGAGCAGGATATTCTCAAGCAGCAGGTATTTATTTGGTTTCCTTATAACTATGTTGCTTTTCGCACATGATAAAAGATTGATGAAAATGCTTTCCTTGTTTGCAGAATATGTACGCTCAATTACTGCCACTTGCTCTGCCTGCACCACCAGGTATGGGTGGCAGTTATGGTCAACCAGGACCACCACCGCCAATGGGCGGAATGGGAATGCCACCAATGCCACCATATGGAATGCCGCCAATGGGCTCTTACTGATAGCTTGTGTGGCGAAGAGGAAAAATTGACGTGGGTTCCACTTGGTGCTTTTCTCGGGGAGACTTTCTTCTGGTTAAAGGAATAATGAGATTGATGTGTTTTTTCTTATTCTAGTGTGTGGGTAAATTTTTCCTGTAATATTCTTTGGGTAGCCATAGCTGAGGCATTTTTTGCAGCTGGTAGGGCAGCATGATGAGTATAATTATGTATTATGTACCAAAACAATGGGTTCCATAGGATGTATATGCTCCCTTTTGTATGCTTTCGACTTCTGCATGTATTTTTCTCTATCAAGACTTTATTAGCATTTTTTCTTCTTGTGATTTTGCATTTAAGTGTTCACAAAACAAGTCTACTGGATTTGTGTTTATAAACGTTGGTTATCTCATGAGTTTATATATGTATACCCAACGGGCTCCCATTTTTGGCAATGGTTTTCTGTCCTTTCTGTATTACCTTGTCACGAATAACAAGCCTAAATGTTTCTTTAGATTTTTCTTTTCACGTTAGTGGTGTTTTTGTTTTTTTTGTAATGATTTTCTTTTAGTGGTGTTTACAATTTAAAGCTTTTATCTTAGCAAAGCTGAATAGTTCAAAGTCGGTCAGCTCGTTTGGGCAAATGCAAGTGCCGGTATATATTGTTAAGCATAATTGTTGGGTAAACTTGATAACATAAGAGACATGTTAAGATTCAAGAAACCGGGGATGTACACCGAATCAACATAAAATATGCATCGATCTAACTTTGTTTTGACTCAACGAACGGCTCAAGAACGAAGAGCCGGAACATAAAGTTGTGTAAGTGTTCGTTCATTAAAGAAAATTGGTTTGTTCATGTTTGTTAACACAAACTAACAAACATATATCTAGAAGTATTAAAATGCAAACTAAATATTACAAAGCATTCAATATCGAACATTTACGAACAAATAATCGAACATTCATGAATATAATTGTACGGACGGGAGTACGGGACTTATATTCATGTTCGCCTAGTTTATAAAAGAAATTTTTTTTGTGTTCATGTTTGTTTACTAAACGAATGAACATGAACGAATTCTATGTTGAACGCTCATGAATGGTTCGTTGAATGTTTAGTTCGTTTATAGCCATAATATTATCGCAATAAACAAAGCTAAAGTGGAGATCTTTTTCAATTTTTCATGCTATGAGAAAACATAAGTAAGAGTAGTTATGACGAATAGAATCATTATTCTTTAACTTGGATAGAAGAAGAATACGAAAGTAAAAACAACTTATCATCCAAACAGAAGTATTTATATTCTCTCTTTATTGAAGCCATAATACACACATAAGTTGTTTTCTAAGATCACAAAAGAACCAAGACAACAAAAAAATGCCCTCCAAGTCTCCAACAATGACGATTTATCATACAGAAATATGGATCCACAAAAATGTATATAAAAGTGAATCTGTTTGGTATCTTTTTATTTGCAACAATAACTTAAATGACTCATTATACAAACTAAAATACATTACGCATACATTGTTTTGTAGATTTCTTAAATAAAAAGATGTGTAATGAATTAATGAAAAAAAAAGGGATTGTGTGAGTATCCCACATCGGTGGATTATTAGAGATGGTTGATAGAATGGCTATTATAAAAGATGAGGTTGGAGCATGTTGAAAGGTATCTTTGCGCTTGGGGCAATGACGCAGCTAATGAGGTAATAACCGAGGCGCGTCAATTGCTGGTTGAAAACTATT
>JAOXNX010000001.1:11639441-11661517 GCA_028566075.1 Solidago caesia | reverse complement strand
ATAAACGCGCTTACAAGTTTTGAGTTGTTAGCATGCGGTAATGATTTTAATGGGAGCGACTATTTATTACTGCGATACTCCGAGTATAAAGATGTCTAACACATAAAAATTGTAAATGGATTAAGAGTATTCAAATATAGCAATTTTATTTATATTTTGCTACTCATACCCGGGTAGTCACCCGGGTTGATTAGCTAGTATCCTGATATAGCACTACATATAAAATATTAAAATTTGAGCACCGCGAAATTGAAGCTGATCTCGTCGACGACGTGAATGCTTCAAGCCTTCAACAAATTCCTTTGACTTTTTTTCTTATCAACCTAACAACTTCCCGATAGTGACATACTGACATATGCAGTTTCAAGGACTTTTTTGTAATTATAATAACCGTTCAATTTCGATCATTTTCATCTTTGACATGCACGTATACTAGCTAGGGTGTGTTTGGCAAGGACTCTTATCATATTTTTAATAGTTTATTTAAAACTATGATATTTTTTTGAAAAAAAAAAACGACTTGTACCAGCAGAGTTAAAACAAGAGAAGATGATACTAGTAGCATACCTTTTAATAAAATTACCACATTCACGTATCATCCACTTGTGCAATCTGCTATCATATTTGCACACTATGATAATTAATCAAAATTGATGGTACATTTACCATCTCCTGAAACAAAACATCACCTTCTAACTCTAGTTGATGCTCCAGCTATTTTACATATTTTTAAAAAAAATAAAAGCTTTGGTGTCATAATAACTCGAAAATCATTGTTAAAAAAAGTACATATTTTATTACGGTATTGTTTAGTGTAATCAAGAATTTTATGGACAATACTCACTAGTTATGATCCTTTTGTCAAAATGATAAGAAAGCATCTTTTTAAATTTTAACCATATTTTAAAGTTATTGCTAGCAAAATTCTTAAATGACATATTAAAAGTTCAAAATAAAATGAACAGATAAGAATGATTCTAGCGCTGGCCATTAAAAAGCGTTGGATCGTTGAATATTGTAGAAAATTTTGGTATCAAAAATATTTTACTATGCTAATGACCAAGACATGTATTAATAATAACTAGAATAATATTTGTGGAATGCGTGATGGTTGGTTATTTTTTAAAAAATATTTAATTTTTGATATAAATTAAATTTACAAGATAATTTCATAAACTTTAGTTAGTATTTTCAGAACAACATTGATTAATCTATATCAATACTTTTACACACTCAGTATCCATAGTTTTTATGCATGTTAAAGATGTTATTATTATTATTAGTTTATGAAAAAAATAGATATTATTGACAAAATCCAAAAATCATACGGTATTACCGGCAGAAAGAATGTTGCTAGTTTTTACATTACAATCCTTTTTACTGTCCCTTTTTTATTTTTATTTTTATTTTTACCGTTTGTTGATTTACTTTACTATGTGTAGAAAAAAAAGGCAGTTTTGAAAGAAAGAAAGGTGTATTTCAATCTCAATCAAGTCTTCCTTGCTGAACTTGTTTCTTTATCTCAATCATACATTCATTCTCTCTCTCTCTCGTACACATACCGAAAACTATCTCCAACCTCTCAAGTAAAGCATACAATATCATATCATCCTAAAATAATCTATCTATTTTGGTAAATCTTTTTTTTTTTTTTTCAGTTAATCATGTCATCATCATCATCAGCATTTTATATCTTAAACTGAGTACTGACCACCTTAGTTATTTCTTATGTTTTTTTTATTTATTTAGCTACATCTTCTCATTATTTTTCTGGGCTTTTTTCATATATGTTTCTTTACTGATTTGATTTGATTATCAGTATATTACAGTATATCATTATATTGCATGTATATGTGTGTATATATATACATATCAGTATATGTATATCTTAATCCCTTATTTCCCACATTAGCTCAAATCAACTTCATCTTTCTGAGCTTTATCCATCATATTATTTTGATTCAAGATTCAGATTTCACATGGGGTTTTGCTAAATTTTTGTGGTTTTCAAGTTTAGTGCTCATAACTTGGCTTTATCATAAAATCTGACTTTTTTCAAAAAAGTCTTTTTTCTTTTCTTAATTGGGTTTTATATAAAGATCCATACTTTGGATGCATATCAAGTGTTTGTAAAGTTGCTTAAAATGGAAATGTATACATAATGTCCCAAATCTATTACTCTGATTGAAGTTCTGATTAAAGGTTTTTTATTTTATTTTATTTTTATTTTATAGATGCATTGTGATTTCTAACAAAGGATATCTGGCAAAAAAAAATGGTTCTTGGTCTGAGGTCTAAGCATCGGAAAGACGGTTCTGTTCAAGTAAATTATCTAGTTCATGTACACGAGATCAAGCCTTGGTTACCATCAAGTCAAGCTCTAGCACTACAGTGGGAAAATGGGGATCAAGTGTCAGGTTTTCTATCCCCTGATGTTATAGATTCCACGATTGAGTTCAACAAATCTTTCATACTTCCATTGATATTACGTAGGGATAAAAGGGATCGGGATAAATTCCAAAAAAATTATTTGGAGTTCCACTTGTATCAGCCTCGTAAGGATAAACCAAATAAAGATGAGCTATTAGGGTCAGCAATAATTAATCTTGGTGATTATGGGATCATTGACAATGTATTGAATCTTAGCCTCCCATTCATCTGGAAGAAGAGTTCGAAATCTGTAGTAGAACCGGTTTTATATATTAATATACAGTCAAATGAAAAAGACGAGACTAATTCATCTAGGAGTAGCTTATCGAAGCAATCTTCGTTGGATAAGTATGGGCAAGAATCTGCTTCTGAAGTAACAAACGAAGAAAATGACAGTGAACTGGGAATAGCTGCTTTTACAGATGACGATGATGATGACGATTATACAAATTCATCATATTCACATCACAAGGTACCCTGATGCACTATATTGGAGATTTGGAGGGTCGGTCAAATTGGGTAACGGGTCAAAAAGGGTGGTGCCATTACACCCACACTTTTTTGGTTTTTAAGATAAGTAATAAGTTGAATATCAGTAAGATATTTATAGTGTTATAAACTTACAATGATAATCTGAAGTCAGAAATAATATGACTGTAGAGGTTCTCCTTCTATTCATTTCGAATACACTTTGGGTTACTTGCAACCACTTTTACCCGCTTAACCTCATAACCTGTTCCCATTTAGCAAATCTTTTTAAATTTAATTTACTTGTAGAGACAAAGTATAACCCAAATCGAGTGTTTAACTGTAAATTGGTTGAATTTTCACTTCAGTTTGATTTATTTATCAAACTGAAGCTGTTTCACTATTTCCGTTTCTGTAAATAATTTAAGTTGGCATGCAGGATCCTTTGGATGCCAAGAAGCAAGGTAACGTTAAGCGGCATGTTCTTCCGTTGGGAGGGGATCCTCCAACTAATACTTCTTCGAAACCTCCCGAAAGAAGTATGACAACAGTTCGAAAAGACCATACTGCTCCTGCCCCATTTCTTCAATCATCTTTCTCAACCATGGGTTCTCACAATAAGACGATAGAGCCTAAGACTCATACAAGAACCTTGGAACCTGAAAGCAGAATCCATGGAATTCAAGAAGACATAAAAGACAATCCACAACCTGTTATAAGTAGTTCTGTTAGTAAAACTCCAATAAATGTTGAATCTTTGCATGATCAAAGTGCAAAATCTGAGAGTGAGCAAGATGAAAGAACTGCAGAAGAGAAAAAGCAGTTCTCAGAAGACAATCTTGTTGGTAAATTTTTGGCTTCAAGAAAGCAAGATAAATTAAGGAGCAACACTCTTGTTTCTAATAGAAAACCACCTGGGGGACAAGGAAGTGGTGTGTCAAGTAATAAATTAAAGCATTTGAAATCGGTTCAGTTACCTAAAGCTGGTGGGTTTTCTGGAAACGGGCTTCCTGTTGCTAGCCCAAATAGGGCAGATAAAGATAAAGTTATTCGGACTAATAATGACTCGTCTGAAACTGGAGCTATAAAAAGTGAATCTTTGAACGGTAAAAGTCATGATAGGTCTAGAATAGAGATGCTTGAAGAAGAGCTAAGGGAAACTGCTGCTATTGAGGCTGGACTCTATTCTATAGTGGCCGAGCACGGAAGTTCCACAAATAAGCTCCATGCCCCTGCTCGACGTTTATCTAGATTCTATTTACATGCTTTCAAAGAAAAGGATCAAGAAAGAAGGGTAAATGCAGCTAGAGCTATTATCTCTGGACTTGTTTTGGTTTCCAAATCATGTGGAAATGATGTTCCAAGGTCTGCATTAAAATTATTATGTTCCGGTTTCCTGTGAATATCATAGCTCTAATATAGTTTAGTGTGGAAACTGAAAATTATGCAGTTGTTTACTCCCTTACATTTTATATGTTAAATTACTAATATAAAACTATTTGTCACATTGTCATCACTAGAATGAATATGGTTATGTAGGTGCCCAAGCTTTTCCTTTGTTGTCATTAGTTATGGATATTTAAGACATTTGGTTGATAGACGAACATTTATCTTAAACCATATGCAGATTCACTGTTCAAATGAAAATTTTGGACATGTGTTGTAAAATTTATAAATCTGGTGTATCTTTTGTGCAGGTTAACTTTCTGGTTGTCAAATTCGGTTATGTTGAGGGCAATTGTCTCACAGAATGTTGGAGAATCGTCACTTCGTGATGCTCGATCTACCGTAAAACACAAACAAGGTTCAAAGAAAGTACCTGATGACTGGCAGGACCCACAAACATTCATAATTGCATTAGGAAAGGTTGAAGCTTGGTTGTTTTCTCGAATCATCGAGTCTGTGTGGTGGCAGGTTGAACCCTGAAAATACTTTCCTTAACTCTTTACATTTCATATAGCTCATTCTTAAAGGAAGCAATTTCGACCCATTTATATTTAGATTATGTTTTATCTATAATGGGTCACTTGGGTGAAACATTAGATTTGGCTAAAATGGAAACCTGTTGAAAGTTGCCCAAAAGTGTTCCTCCGATGTAGATTATTATGTAGTAATATAATACTTATAATCCATATTACCTCTATAGTTATTATGGAAACAGAAGGAAACAACCACCAATGGTCGTCATCCGTCAAGGTGGTTATCTACATTGAGATAAAGATTTGGGAATTAGAGGTCTTAGGTTCAAACCTTGGCTAGTGCAAAAGAAGAGAAAAGAATGACCATATTTGTGTGACCATGACAGTCTCTTTTCAAGAGCTTTACTGGGATCGAGTTTTTGTCAGACATCGCGATTACCAAAAAAAGAAGAAAATTTTTACCCAACCCATGCTAAAAGTACATGCTTGAAGCATTATCTGACGCACCCATTCTGTCACATTTGTTCTTTGTAATTAACTCTGGTTTCACTTTTTGTAGACCCTTACTCCACATATGCAATCAGTGGCCACCAATGCCAATGGCAAAATGATGGGTCTAACTTCAAAGAAAACGTCTGGAAGTAAAAACGGGTTGGGTAATCAACAAGGGAACTTTTCTATTGAACTCTGGAAGAAAGCTTTCAGAGATGCATGTGAAAGACTATGTCCTACCCGGGCCGAGGGCCATGAATGTGGTTGCTTACCTGTGCTGCCTAGACTGGTATGATTATGTTTGGATGGTAAATTTCCATTATTTTGTTAAATATTTCATTTGCCCAATAATGGAGTGGTAAGAATATAAAAGTTTCACTCTACTTTGGCTGTAGGTGATGGAACAGTTGGTGGGTAGACTGGATGTTGCAATGTTTAATGCTATTCTTCGTGAGTCAGCTGAAGAAATGCCAACAGATCCATTATCAGATCCCATTGGTGACCTGAGGGTCCTTCCTATCCCTTCTGGAAAATCAAGCTTTGGAGCCGGTGCTCAACTGAAAAACACTGTGAGTGCTAAACTGCACAGTTATAGGTGAAAAAATGGGTAGATGGGTGGGTTTGATAACGGGTAAAAATGGGTCGTGTTTAGTTGGCCCTAAACACTAGTCCAAAAAAATAGTTGTTTGTATACAAATAGGGTGTGAAATATGACCACACTATGTTAAACTATAACCAATTAGAGTATTAGTAATAATCTAACTTTTTGAATAAAATGATTTAGGAGGTTTTATGCTATAAAAACTTTTCTGGACACCTTCCAGCCCATTTGACCTGTTTCGTTTTTAACTAATTCTACCTGTTCGATCTGTTAGCAATAAAACAAAGCCAGCATCGACCCATTCATAGGTATATTGGCCGAAATGACCACCTCTACATACAATTCATGAATTAAACTCTGCAAAGCCAAAAGCTTTTACAATCTAGCCTTATCCATAATGATACCTCTGATTTTGGGAAAAAATGTATGAACATTGACTTTCGAAGACAAATAACACTTTATAGATGCTAAAATTTTCATAAGTATCTTATTACTAAAATGACACAGATCATCTACTGCTTGTGGTGCTTTTTATAAAAGTTAACATACTTATCAAGTTGGTAGTTCATTTGACCTTTAAAGTCAAAGTTTATCTCCTTATGAACTTATTGTTTTTAACTGTAAATTCCAAATCTATGTTACCAGATTGGGACATGGTCTAGATGGCTTACGGATCTATTTGGCATTGAGGATAACGACAATCATGATGATAGTGATGATCTTCTAGACAAAAAGAAAGAGTTTGATACATCTTTTAAGGCTTTTCGATTACTCCATGCATTGAGTGACCTCATGATGCTTCCTTTTGAAATGCTTGCAGATAAGTCCACTAGGAAGGAGGTATAACTATCACCATCTTTTGTAGGTTCTTTTGTTCGTTGTATCCGTTCATACCAATTCATATTCTTTATTTAATGTAAGTTACTTTTCCTTTTCCCCAGGTTTGCCCAACGTTATCTATTGCATTGATCAGGAGGGTTGTTTTCAGTTTCGTGCCAGATGAGTTTTCTCCAAACCCAATTCCCAATTCACTTATTGAGGCCCTCGATGCAGAGGTTGGTATATGCCTATTCATCGTTTTAACATTTATGCTTCCACGCAGTATAATGTTAATAGTGAATTATAATCAAAGTTTGATAATATTTAGTTGAATAAAATTATGAAGTGACTGACTACTTCTTATTGGATTTGGAAAGTGCACAAGTGTATATATTTGGACATCTGAAAAACAAAGTGTTTTGTTTACCTCATTTTTCAAGCCTTTTTAAGTTTGAAGGGTGACTTCTAATCTTTGTTTTTAGAATCGACCTCATCACTTTTTCTTACTGGGAGGTTAGGTCAGATGGATGATATGGTAACGAAACAAAACACTTTATACAGGAGGGGATGCCCCATAAAATTTGTCGCCGATTTTTAATAGTAGTGTGTCAAATATGATTACAACATGTTCCAATAATTGGAAAAACTCTATAGGCCACCCAATATGATTACAAACTGTGTACTGGAAAATTGTAAAATGTAAATGACAAAGTTATTCCTAGCTTTAAGAAGTTAAAGTAGAATAAGTAATAACTTAAATGTGAAAAACCAATGATACCATTCATTTAATGCATCGTTTTCTTATTGAAGGGCTGTTTGGAAGAGTAAAATTGGTTTTTTGTATTTACAATGTAAATTGTTATTAGTACTATTATTTCATCAGTTTCATTATACAATTTTTCGGCATATATTTTGCATAATTTGGTATAAATGAAAGCATGTCCATTCATGTGTGGCTTTAAAAGTTTAAAGGAAAAATGAATACAGCCTGCACTTGCATTGTCCTTTTTTATTTATAAATTTGGCCTGTTATAGAATGAAACACTCATAAGTAAATGGGTTGAAATAGTAGACTCTGCCTCGATTGCCAGTTTTGGTCGAGCTGGGTTTTTATAGTGTGTTTTGAACTCCGTTTCCTTACAACTTTATATGCATTTTAAGATGCAGGATGACGAAATGGAGGCATCTGAAGGGTCTGTTATAAACTTTCCATGCATTGCACCTCCACCGGCTTACACACCACCTCCATCACATTCTCTTGCAGCCATAATCAGCACAGTTGGACCCCAATCTTTAAGAAGAAATTCATCATCAGTGCTCAAGAAATCCCACACTAGTGATGATGAGCTTGATGAGCTCGACTCACCCTTGGCGTCAATCCTCACAGACGGCTCTCGGGTTTCCTCGAGTACAAAAGGACAACAATGGTTACCCAAAGGTGGAAGGCCTATTGTAAGATATCAACTTCTTCGAGAAGTATGGAAAGATGGCGAATAGGCGGCACACTATTCTTTTCGGGAGAAAAGAGGGGGGGCGATTTTGATTTATTTTGCTTTTGTAGCATACGAGGGATACAGTATAAGAATGAGTTTTCTCTTCTTTTTTTGAAATAAAATATGAGCTGTTCCCACTAGAATGGTTTTTTTCCCCTAAGGTTTTAACTTACGGTATTTTTGTGGCAAATTCATATTCATACAGCATTTGTTACAGAGTATAGCTTTTGAAAAGGATTAAAAAAAAAAAAGAAGCAAATCGCCCACCGTGGGGCTCGAACCCACGACCACAAGGTTAAGAGCCTTGCGCTCTACCAACTGAGCTAGACGGGCTATTTGGCTTAATTATTAGATCATGACATTTAAACATAATATTGTCAAAAAGACACATTTATTGGAAATTAATCATAATATTATACTCGCATTTGTTAAAAGGACTTTTATATTACCTACCTTTGGTGACAATTTTTTGAATAGTAAAAGACATGTATATTTACTTTTGTGACAATTATCTTGGTTGATATAAATAAAAATCATAGTAAATGCTTGACAAAAAGTCTTTTTGGCTTTTATAGTGCGTCAATTTCCGAAGGCCACAACTATAAATAATATTTAATTTTATTTATTGGCTTTAAATTTAATAATAATAGATTTTGAAAACGTCTCACTATATAACTGCAAATCATATATTCTTCCACATTTTTATTAAGAGAACACACATACATCTAAATACAAACACACTATTTTTTTTCTTCCTCTCTCTATATGTATGTATATAGTTGTGTATGAAGAATTTTTGTTGTATATACATATCACTTTTAAAAGAATTTGATACCTAAATATTAGGGGTGAGCAAAAACCGAACCGGAAAACCGAAAACCGAAAAAAACCGAAAACCGAACCAAACCGATTGGTTTGGTTTTGATTTTCAAAAAACCGAACGGATCGGTTCGGGTTTCGGTTTCATATGCAAAAACCGACCGCCAAAACAGAACCGAACCGAAACCATATATATTTTATTTTATTTTATATTTTATATATTTTAGTGTTAAACAGAATTTGCCCAATAATGTAGATGGCAGCTATATATCTTTTTAATTTTAAGTTTTGCAAAAATTCAAATTTTCTTTGTTGGAGAATACTATACATACATCGGAATGTTGTTAGTATATAGAGGTATATATTATCAACTCAAGAGATTTGGCTACATATTGCATATATATTACACAGAGGTTTCAAACAAGTGAAAACGTCTATCTGGTGGTTAGTACTTTTGATTTTCTTGGTTAGTACTCTTGGTTAAACTAAATGATGATATACTTCAATAAATAAAAAAAAGGCCGAAAACTGACGAACCGAATCCAACAGTTTCTGGTTTTCAAAAACTGATAGATTCGGTTTGGGTTTCGGTTTTGGGCCAAAACCGACCCATGCTCACCCTTATTAAATATCACTTCCCGAAATTGATACTCATTTTGAAAAAAATAAACCAAACAAAATATACTTTAAAATTGTTAGAGTCGGTGATTAAATAAACATTTTATAATCATCACCAAATGATCTAATGGCAAGGGGTCTCTTTTCTCACAAGAGGTCAGGGGTTCAGCAAGAGTGACTACAGATATTTAACTATGGTGGACCTGGATGAGTTTTCCTCTCCAGTAATAATTCACACCTTTAAAAATAAAAAATAAACATTTTATGATTGTCAAAAGACTCAAAACAAAATCGAGTTCAAACGTCACTAAATAAACATTTTATGATTGTCAAAAATATAAAAACAAAATCCATAAATCACCATTAAATTTGAAGGGTGATATGTTAGCTTCGGTATTAAAAGAGAAAATAAAAAGTCAAAATCACTTTATTTTTATTTTTATTTTTTTATTTAAAAAAAAGGGAGTTTTTGCGTTGCGTAGGTTGGTTGTGTGTCGGGCGGGGATGATATAAAACGAAAAAGGCGTTTTTATTTTCCACCATTTTGGATTTGGATTTGGATTTGGATTTGGATCCAGGCCAGGCCACCCCTGCCCTGCATTTCTTTCTCATATCTATCTCTCTCTGACAACACTTAATTTCTCTGCCGATTACAGTTTTATTATTATTATTATTATATTTATTATTATTGAAGTTATTATCAAAAAAACACTCTCTGTCTCTCTGTCTGTCTGTCTGTCTGTCACTTGATTCATTCCTCCGTAAGTATTCACAATTTTTATACTATATCTTTATTTATTTATTATGTTTATTGATGACTAGCTGAGATCGGTAGTATTTTTTTTCTTTAATGATCATGCTCAATTATAAGTGTTGTTATTATTATGATGTTTTGGATTATTGAGGCATTTTGGACTTTTGTTATTTCGAAAATGCTGAATCTAGAATTTGGATTAGATTAGATTAATAAGATTGAGTCATTGAGATTAACTAGAATTTAGATTAGATTAGATTGATAAGATTGAGTCATTGAGATTAACTAGCTGGTATGCTAAAGTTTTGGAACTGCTAATTTGATCCAATCAGAAATTATTTGTGTTTTCCAGATAGTTTTTCATGGAAAACCGAAAACGTTTTCAGATAGGATTGTTCCAGACAACCCAGTTTTCGAATTTATAACTATACTTGTCAAAAACTCAATTTTGTAGTTTTCAAAATTTGGTAATGAAAACAGCTAAATGCGATTTCAAAAGTTTTGAGTGGTTTTCTAGAGATATATAGAAAATAATAATAATAATAAATAAAAAACTTCATTTTCTCAAAAAAATGGAAATTGAAAAATTAGAGGTCTTTTTTCTTCTCTAGCTAATCGCACCGCACCCTTAGAGTATCATAATTGTACTATTGACCCTATTGTAGTACGTTAGACCAAAACATTTTCCAGTATTGAAAGACTAATGCTTTCCGGCATAGTTTTGATGTAGTTGCAATTTTGTACATGTGATATTAAAAATGAAAAATAAAAATAACATATTGCAGCCTGGTTGGTGTTAGTAAGCTATGCTCTAACTTCTATTTTGTTGATTTTGTTTCGTTTTACTGTTTTCATCATGTACACTTATGCCTTTTATCATCTATATGTACACTTGGCATATGTATGCAATGGGGGAGCAGATAGCTTAACATAATTAAAAAGATTTGCCATATTCTTTATTCTCGATTAATTCTCCTCACTAAGCAAATGACACACGTAATCACATCATGGTTCTGGCAGGTCAACGTGCATATCTGATTATTGATGTCCCTGCTCCTGCACATGAAACGTATAGTAAGATGAAGAATTTTCATTTTGTAAGTTCTATCATGTTCCATGAAGATGGAATGTAAGTCTTGGTACATATATTGGGATGGCATATTACTTGCCATAAAGTTTTCAAAACTTCTGCAAACATGGTATTTAGTGGAATTACAGAAGTTTTTTCCTCTTTTGCAAATCGTTTCTCTCCAAAAGCTTCTACTAGTCAATACACATTGTCTGAACTGCCACCTCTGAGTGGTCCTGTTCGTGGTTCCATTTTCCCCGGCTCTAGATTCAAGAACAATTTAAGACTCTCCTCGTCGCTCCAAGATTTTTCTGCATATAGTCGACTTGATCCAGAAGAAGGCAACTTTAATCTTGGAACCGAAACTAACCAGCTTCATTTGTTAAGAGAGGATGGCAGTTTAAGTTTCTCAAAGGAGAAATCACCACCACGGTCTACTGTAAAACTAAGAAAATGGGATCGACCAATCATGTTTCTCCTCTGTTTTCTGCTGTTTACTTCTATTATTTACGGGTTGCTACATCTATATCCAAATTGGTCTCAACAATCGACCAAATTCTTTGTTGTGCTCGATTGTGGTAGCACGGGCACACGGGTTTTCGTATATCAGGCATCTACCAACCACCAAAAAGATGGAAATCTTCCAATATTATTGAAATCGCTACCTGAAGATCTTCAAACTAGACCTAGTTCACAGAGCGGGCGAGCTTATAAGCGCAAGGAAACCGAGCCTGGGTTTGACAAGCTGGTTCATAATATAACCGGCTTGAGCCAAGCCATAAACCCACTTCTCGACTGGGCCAAAAAGCAAATCCCCGAGCATGCTCGTAAAACCACGTCACTGTTTCTTTATGCAACAGCTGGCGTTCGCCGATTGCCCACTGCCGACTCAGACTGGCTTCTCGATAATGCTTGGTCTATTATGAAAAACTCATCCTTTGTGTGTGAAAGAGAGTGGGTTAAAATTATTAGTGGCACAGAAGAAGCATATTTTGGATGGATAGCTTTAAACTATCATACTCATATGCTCGGTGCTAACCCAAAGAAAGAAACATATGGTGCACTTGACTTGGGTGGTTCATCATTGCAGGTGACATTTGAGAGCAATGACTATGCTAACAATGAGACTAGCTTAAACCTCAGTATTGGTCCCGTGAACCATCTTTTAAGTGGCTATTCTCTCGCGGGTTATGGTCTTAATGATGCCTTTGATAAATCTGTAGTTCATATCCTAAAATCAAGTCCCGAATTTACTAAACTTGATATAGTTGAAGGAAAAGCCGTCATAAAACATCCTTGCTTGCAATCGGGGTACAATGAAAAATACATTTGCTCCATGTGTCGGTCTGCATTTCAAGATGATAGAACCCCAAAATCTGGGATCCTGGTCGAGTTAATTGGTGCTCCAAAATGGGAAGAATGCAGAAATTTAGCAAAAATCAGTGTCAATTCATCAGAATGGTCAAACAAAAGTCCAGCAATTGATTGTGCTTTGCAGCCGTGTGCTCTTCAAGACAACCTACCACGTCCATATGGACAGTTTTATGCCATGTCAGGCTTTTTTGTGGTTTATCGGTTTTTCAACTTGAGTGCTCATGCTCCACTTGATGAAGTTTTAGAGAAGGGTCGGGAATATTGTGAAAAATCATGGGATGTCGCGAAAAGTAGTGTGCCGCCTCAGCCTTTTATAGAGCAATATTGCTTTAGAGCACCATATGTTGTGTTATTATTGAGAGAAGGTTTGCATATTAAAGATAGTCAAGTTAATATTGGTTCTGGAGGTATTACTTGGACGACTGGAGTTGCACTTTTGGAGGCCGGGAAAGAACTTACCAGAGTGGGGGTTTATAATTTCAAATTCTTTCAGATTAAGATGCATCCTCTCATTCTTTCTGTCATTTTGGTGGTTTCGTTGGGCTTACTAGCGTGTGCATTGTCATGTGTTGGTAAATGTGTGCCACGGTTCTTTCGCAGGCTAAGTTTACCTCTTTTTAGGCGCAGAAATGCCTCAGGAAGTTCTGTTCTTAATATATCAAGTCCTTTCAATTATCGGCGTTGGAGTCCTATCATTTCAGGTAAATACTTTGACAAGATATACCTGTTCTTTTATAACTGACTTCTGACTTGTATATAGTATATACACACATACATATATATCAGACATTCGCACATATAACCAATTAAATAATGACTTGAATTCTTAACTATTAAGATGCCTTTTATTGTTATCTTAATGGTCAGAAAGATAATAGTTAGTGTTAGTATAGATTGTCAAAGTAGCTTAAATAGTTAAATCGTATATCTTCTCTTAGCTTTTCTTAGCTTTTTTAGTTTTAAGCATGCAACTTTAGAATAACGAATTCCATTGGTATTCCTCCATATGTGATTTACCTCTAGGTGTAAAATAGAAAATCTGAAAGTAGGATTTAACAGGTACCATAGTGTCAGTAGTCTCAGGATACAGAGTAGATCAAGGATTATATGAAAATGATCAAGCGGGGTTGTTTTTCTTCTTCTTTTCGGTCAGTTATATAGGTGACATTTCGATAGCAAGTCCCATCAATAAGGGCATGTGATATGCGATTCTGCATGGTTGTTATCTTTAAAATGTTGCATCACCTTCATGTTCATTTACTGGTTCGACTTACTATGTGCATTCCATCAATGAACTTTGCAGTATGTTCTCATGATTATAGCGCTTCCTAGATACGGAAAATTTGACCCATTGCTTGTGTTTTATATCCTACGGGTCAAAGCAAAATTGTTAGTTAAATATTAAATTGGTCAAATAGGTCAAAGCAGTCCAAATTGTAAATGTAATCTTAAAACATCCCAAGTCATTTTTAAAAAAATAGATCATCATTGATATGATATGGTTTTTGTACTCATTTTTGACCCAGTATTTACTTATAGAAAAGTCAAATATCTAGACAAAAAGTGTTTTTAACAAAAAGTTGTCCTTGTTGGCCAGTTACCCAACCGGCCCATTTTGCAACATCTATTGATTCTAAGACCTGTTTTATGCTCTCAGGGGAGGGAAGAATCAAGACACCCCTTAGCCCGGCGGCACGTCCCCAGAACAGACCATTTGGCACTGATATCCAGCTTGCAGAGTCTTCGCTATATTCATCATCTAGCAGCATCACACATAGTATATCATCAAGTAGCTTGGGACAGATGCAGTTCGACAATGCATTCTACCCTTCACCTCACAGAAGTCAGATGCGCCTGCAAAGCAGACGATCACAATCTAGAGAAGACCTCATTTCTTCTCTTTCGGATCCACATTTAGGGAAAGTTTAAGATATCTCGTATGGTTTTCCCATCTGAAAGCCAGTCTATTATAAAAGATTCTCATAGCAATTTTATACAGATAGAATCTGCGAGGCCTACAAATACGACACATTACGTCATTACCCTTTGGCATCAGGAAATTACATTAGTGTTGGATCTCTTTTGAGATATTTACGAATTACGATTCCACGCTCAGAAGGTGTATTTGAGAAGATTTTGTACATTTGATACATAGTCGTCAAGTAGAAGAATTGGTGATGAGTTAGCCGAAACATATTTTGATTCTCTTTTTGTGCGGAATTGGTGATGCTAGATTGACCCGAAACACTCTTGTCCATTTGAAATATCCGAGTTATTGTGTTACATGCGATCAAACAGCTACTTTGCTACAATAATACCGTCCGGCGTCCGCTGACTTGTGACAAAATAAAAGACATAGCACGAGTTGATCCATTCATAAGTAAACAAAGTCAAAATTGTTGGAACTACTAGTCAAAATTTGCTAATCAGTATTGAATCATGTAGCAATAATTTAAAGATGAAATTCTACAGAGAAAACTTGCCAGCAAAATAATGCACATCTCAAATTAGATGGGAAACAAATGAACTCCAACCGAATACCATAATTCTTGCAATACCAAAAAGGAAAGCACCATCAAAACCCCAAGGAAAAATAACAAATCACAATTATGAACAGGAGATAGATGTTAACTGCAAGACATTAAAGCATTCTACAACTTGATTCACCAAGATCAAAAAAACATTAATCAAATTATTCGAAAACAGTCGTTTATGTTACAATCAAAAGCTTTTTGATTAGATAACTCCAAGTGAACAAACAACAAAAACTATCCTCATTGCGGCATATGGGCTAAGCTTCACTAGTTACAGGGTTCCCCAAAAAATGACATGCCAGTTTTGGAAGTTAATCTGGTGAAATGCAGAGTCAGCAAAACAAAACGGATGTTGATCTCCTTATAGCTCTTCTTTCTGAGATGCCTTAACCTTGTTCTTTCCCGAGAAATACCAACTAAATAATTCAATTACTTTACTTGTATATGACTTACATTCCGACCCTTTTTCCACGTTGGCATTGCATAGATTATCATAGCTGTGTTTCAAGTGTGCAGCTGCTATTTTTCCCTAGATGAAAGATACAAAACAAAAAAAGAAAAATTCAACCTTACAAAACGAAATTATTAAACCAAAAAAGAGGTATTAAAAATTCGGAAATAGATGTGAAGTACCTTGAAATCTTCAAATGGACAGAAATCCTTACCCCCACACCCCTGTTTACAAAGGTGCAAAAGTATATATCATCAATGTGAGAATGTGATTTGGATGCTTGTGACATGGCTTTAGTTTTAATGAAATCAGACGTGGAAATTTCATCCCATTTACTTATGAGTGGTTGATATGGATTATGTTTTCATCTTAAACACATCAAAAGATGTCCAAAGTCTAATATTAATGTATACAACCACCTAGATCGTTTTATTAAAAAAAAAAAACAATGTTGTACTAACACTGTTTTGGTAACTATAATTAACACACTATTAATCAAGAAAACTTAAAAAATGAACAAAGTGTTTGCGCGTCAACCCAATCCAGCACGTTCCTTGTTCACCCGTACTACAAAACAACCCACTACAAGCCGAGCCTGTTATGAGTTGTGTCTACAATAACCATTGCAGTTTCAAAAGTCCCAAATATAACTAGTTAAAAAACTATAACATTTTTACACAAATATTCAAAGTTCTCCATGTATTTTTTCTGATTTTCGCAGGGTAAATTTGATTTCTTTGAAAGCTAAAGCAAAGATTAGTAACAAAACTGGGTCACTCGTTTATATATTTACTAATCCATACATAGATGGAGTGGTACCCGTTACCAATGCAGCTTGGGCCCACATGTGAAGTTGAGAGACGCGGTTCGATCCTTAGGGATGCCCAAATCATGTGGGTATTAAGTGAAGGTATTTTATTGGCATCATAACCCTTACGGGGTGGGATGATGGGGATCCAATGTGGTTCCGGGGATAGGGTGCCCTCCTTTACCCTTTTTCGTCTATATATTTGAACATGAAGGAAGAACTTACAGCCAACGGGAGTGGTTGTTCATTGTGTAGCACTTGCACATAATATTTGCTTTTGCTATTTTCTGAACAGCCGTATAGAACCATAACATTATTTCCACCGAAAGGTGCCACCATGCTTCCCCTCCAATTTCTTTTCAAAGGAGGTTTCGGGGGGGATTTCAAGGGCTCTTCTCTTTGTATTTGGTCAAACTCTGATTATATTTAGCAGTTAAAAAATTATTAAATAAATAAGTCTAGCAAATATGTATCATATAACGAAGTGAAGTTTGTTTTACTTGATAAACTGTGAAAACACTCACCAGATCCTTCAAGAAAGAGTCCGATCAAACATGAAAACGGAACCAACGTCTCTGCATGAGCAAACCGTAACCTTGCCTTCTCATAACTCCCAGGTGCATGTCCTTCTGAAAGGGGGCAAGTGAAATAAAAAATGAAAAGATAATATAAAGAGGTGTTCTTTTTCATAGCACTTCTCAGAGTATAATACAATAAAAGCTTTCCCTCTAAACTAACTTTGACGTAAATTATTGATATGCCAAGTTTTAAAATTTAGATGTCAGTTTGAAGCTAAAGATTACACATGAAATTCAAAGTAGAATGCAAACTTATTTTGAAGTATGACCAAATTACCTTCTTTTGCTTTAATGGCTTGCTCCATTGACGAAATGACATCTTCCAGCAATGGCACTCCCATTCGATAATTTAGTGAGTTACCATAACCCTTTACTATGAACATCTCCAGATCATCCGTCCATTCTAATAAGTTTATCTACATATGCACATGTTACATCAGTTTTTTACTATACATGATTTTTTATATATATAACATCATATTATTTCATATCATAACAATCATGAAGATCAGTCTAGGACGGCTAACAATGCATCTACACATTCAGCCATTCAGGTAACTTTTTCCATAAACATAAGTACAGATGTACCTCGTCACTACTGAAAAGACCACAAGCTTGATTAGTTATGTTCAGCAAAGCTGCCTCCTGCAATATGAATAGAAGGCAAAGCTTGTTACATAAATAATTGAACAGGGAAAAAAGTTTTGGTCTTCCAGGGGATGGGAAAGATATTAAGTTTTGGCTGGACCCTTGGGCTTGCAATGAGCCATTGAAGAACAGGTTTCCATTGCTTTTTCAAAGAGATGATCACAAGAGGGGTATGGTGGCTGACAGGTACAATGATAGGGTTGGCAGCTTCATTTACTTCAATGATGGCGAGTCGGCCTCGTCATCCCAGGAACTGACGCGCGAAGCCTCTGATCTTGATAGACTTTTAGAAGGGTCAAGTTGGAGGATAGAAGAGATAAATGGCATTGGAATGGCGGGAATGTCTCGAAATTTTCTGTAAAAGATGCTAAGAAGTTCCTGATCAGTGAGAGAGATTATAGCAATCGGCAGGGTTTCAAATGGTCCAAATGGATTCCGCGTAAGTGCAACATTTTCGTGTGGCGTTTGGTATCCCTACTCTCAGCGCCTTGGCTGCCCGGAATTGCAATTTTGGCACCTTGAATTGCGGTATGTGTGATAAGGATGATGAATCGGTGGATCACCTTTTTTTCGACTGTGAAGTTGCTATGGATATTTGGCAACAGGTTTGTTCATGGTGCAAAGTCCCACCTTTTTTCTTCTTCTCTACTTCCGATGTGTTTGAAGTTTATAAAGTCCCGGGTCTTAGCAATACGAAGAGGCAGATTCTGAAAGGCGTTGTGTTTATTACTTGTTGGAGTATATGGAGGGCTCGGAATGAAAAGAAGTTTGCTAACGGAAGTATCAACATCGAAAAGATTGTCTCGGATATTAAATCTCTTGGCTTTTTTTGGTATAGAAATAGAAGGAAATGTCTAGTTATGAGTTGGGAAGAGTGGTATAATTTTGATATATTGTAACGATGAGGTATACGAGGCCTAACCACTATTTGGTGGTGAGGTGAATGATTTCAATTTTCAAAAAAAAAGTTATTTACCTGCTTGCACAAAAACCAAAGCGTGGAAGTATCCTTTACAGTGAAATTAAGCTCATAGCGTGCTGCTAAAGAACGGGTAATTTCATCAAATACAGGTTCTTTAAGCTTATAAACTGCAGGTTCCTGATGTTTCCTATAAGCCTGCACCAAAAGGAAAGGCGATTAGAAGAACCATCAAAGCCAGCAATAGGAAATAATTAGGGTCAAACCAAACTTATCTTAATTACAAACCTTGTAATTCTGACAACAATCGTGGAATCTCAACATTATATCACTTGCACGGCTTTCACTCAGAACTGCAAAAGCCCGATGCTTTCCTGCTCCAAGTTTTCCTCTGCCACTAAACATCCCCATTCCAAATGCCACAGCACTAGCTGATGCCCGTGGAATCTATTTCATCAACAAGTAAAACAATAAATTAAATGGCCTTTATAGCAGAAAGTACCAAATTCAAGATACAAGTAGTGAATCTGATATAACCAGCTTCCATCATTCTGAAAAGTGGTTTGTACGAGTATACATAGGAAATACCGAAGCAAAGTTTAAGGGTTGAGATAGATCGGATCCAGTTGACCCGAAACACTTTTCTTTTCGTTTCTTTCTTTTTTTTTCTTTTTTTTTTAATCAAAACGTCAAATATGATTACAAAAAATAGCATATTTCAATTAGAATCTAATTTTATGGATATTATAATTTACGGTGTATATACATTAATAATACAATATGAGCAACTTTTAAACCATTTAAACAGTTTCCTTTCTGGCTAAAGTTTAAGGTTTTAACCCTTTTGTCCCATAAAATATAAAGGAGAAACCTAATCGACCCATAACCCATTTATAAGTAAGTGTGTCGAACTTGCTATCTCTAAATCAATATACTAAAAATAGAACTACATTCAAATTATATATAGCTATATGTTAAGAAAACCGAACCTGGGTTGCCCTTATCTGATATACGTCAGGGTGATATTCATCACTAAAAAGTTGTGGAAACCGTTCCCTGATTTTGATTCCGAGTTTATACATCTGATTTTCTCCTTGACTCATCAGTTCTCCACCTTTGGCCGACTTCCCTTTCCAAGGTGAACTCCATCCGGATAGCCAGGAAGGAAGCTTCTTCAAAGAGGAACCTTTTTCCTTCGCGTTTTGCATAAGGGTCTTCAATTGTATTGATAAAGTTTCCAAATCTTCCTTTCTTTTCTTCGTGGGCGCGGGTGTTCCATGCCTTGCCTGCAAAATCTCAAAACTCACCCGTGTTATGGGTGTCAAAAACATATATTGCATGAAGCATGCTTTCAATCATCGGTTATTACTAGTGTTATACTAGAAGCAAAAAACATACCACAAGATTTAGATGGATAGGAGAACATTGATCAGGAATGCTCGATGGAACAAAGGCGTCGTTTGCTTTAATTTTTTTCGAGACTCCTAACTGCAAACCAAGAATAAACCACATTCATCCCTAAGTTACAAATCAACCGTTCGCAATTAGCTCCGGCAATGATTATGTTTACAAAAATGATTTAAGCATATTAACATTGTCAACTTATAATACCAAATAACAAATTTTAACATAAACACACACACATTCATATTCATATACCTACTAAAGCATATAGAGGGAATAGCTTATTTTAAAGTGCTTATTTGCTTAATTAAAAGAATTAAGCAAAGCAAATATGCAGTTTTCCATATTTATTGCTTCTTTTTTTTTGTAAAAATGGATGCATTGTTGTCAGCATAATAATGACTTGATCAAATATTAGTATCATAAAGCAATAGAGATATAATTAATTCCAAACAAACATAGTATTGTTTAATTAACCTAGTGACAGTTGATAGATGTTGACGAACATCAAATGATCCAACTTCTTTTTTAGCGAATAAAGTAGAAAATAATATAGAAAATATAACAATTCCAATCGAACAGATTTTCGCCATTTTTACACACACAAACACACACAGTGGACGTGTGCTTCGTCGGAAGGAAATATATAAAGAGAGAGTGTTCAATTCTTTCTTTCATTACAAGTTATTTTTTAAGTACTTTACGTATAGTATTTCTTTTTGGCCTAATGTCTTTCTTTCATTACAAGTTTTTTTTTATGCTCTCAGGGGAAGGAAGCATCGACACCCCTTAGCCCGGCGGCACGTCCTAACAGGGCATTTGGCAAAGTCTTCGCTATATTCATCATCTAGCAGCATCGACACCCCTTAGCCCGGCGGCACGTCCTAACATAGTAAATCATCAAGTTGCTTGGGACAGATGCAGTTCGACAATGCAAAGCAGACGATCACAATCTAGAGAAGACCTCATTTCATCACTTTCGGATCCACATTTAGGGAAAGTTTAAGATATCTCGTATGGTTTTCCAATCTGAAAGCCAGTTTATTATAAAAGATTCTCATAGCAATTTTATACAGCTAGACGCTGCAAGACCTACAAATACGACACATTACGTCATTTAGCGTTGGATCTCTTTTGAGATATTTCCGATTCCACGCTCAAAAGGTGTATTTGAGAAGATTTTGTACATTACTACATTTGATACATAGTCGTCAAGTAGAAGAATTGGTGATGAGTTAGCTGAAACATGTTTCGATTCTCTTTTTGTGTAGCATTGGATAGCTTTTGTTCAACTGGGGCAGACAAGAATCTATACTTAAATTTCATGTTATCTCTACAGTTTTGATATATTTTTGGAAAAGAGCCGTTGCTCTCCTGCTCCCCCCTCTCTCTCTACTCTCTCTCTAGATCTGAGATTGAGCCGAGATCGAGATCGAGTGGTTGAGTTTGAGATCGAGATATTTTTGCAAGGGTGAAAAGCCTAGGCCGGAGGTCTTTTCAGAAGCAGCCTCTCTACCTTTGGTAGGGGTAAGGCTGTCTACGTCTTACCTCCCCCATACCCCGCTTATGCGGGATTGGGTAACCGTTGTTGTTGTTGTTGTGGTTGTTGTCTCTACAGTTCTGATATGTGATCTCAAGTTCAATATCATTGATTTAGATTTGTTATTTTCTGTGTCTATTGTCTACCGTTTCAACCCATAACAAGTAATTTTAACACAAGACTTCGGATATCCGAGTTTTCTAATAAAATTGGATTGGATTACGGATTCGGATATGAATAGTTTTAAACACTCCAATTGTAACATCAATAGAACCATATTAAGATATCTTTCAACATAAAATCACTTTCGTAACATAAATTCACGTTTGGTTTCCGAG
>JAOXNX010000001.1:11580917-11602554 GCA_028566075.1 Solidago caesia | reverse complement strand
AGTGGGGATGGCGCCGGTGTGCGAGCGTGGGTTCACCAGCCAGCCAAGGTAACCAGCGACCACTCCCTTGGCCCTTACAAATGAGCCACCAATCCCATTGGCTTATGTTATAGTTTTATATTTGTTTGTTTTTTCTTTTATATCTAATTTTTTTTTAAGGAAAGATAGTTCCAAATAAAACAAATATCTACCAATATATTAAAACAAGATTGAGACATTCTCTGATCGACACGTGTTGTTTTATTTAAACGACATGTGTCTTTTTAATTTTATGTTCAATCAATTCTATTTTTTAGATAGTATAAATATCTCAAAATTTTAATTAAATAATATATAGATTTAAATACCTGATATAATTAAAACTCTTATATTAAAAACTTTATTATATTTATTATTATTATAATTATCCATTTCCATCATAAATTCTATTTTTAGGGATATCATTACCAATATCAAAAGTAACATTAGATTTTAACCAATACTTTTATGATACATGTGTTTTGCTATTAGGTTACTATTGAAGAAACCAAATGCATGTGATGAAACATGTTTAAATATTACCTTCCTTAAAATATAAAATATAAAATCAATCGTACAATATATATATATATATATATATATATATTCAATCCGTATATCGTATGTGTATTAAGACTAGTGAAGTAATAAAAACAAATTTTCATTGTACACGTTTATGATATTAGTATTTATAAACAAAATTAAAATAAGAAAACTCGTGTATCGCGGTCGGTTTTCCTAATATTAAATTAACAATAATAATAATAATAACGACGATTAATGTTACCTAATCTAAAAGAAACAATAAAAATACAAAAAGTGAACTTTAATTTCAATATTTCAATTGGGGTTAGATCAACGGTTCTACCAACTCTTGAATCTGACATCCACAAAACTATTTATAACTAATTACTGTAGGTATTAAGTCAACTATATATGTATCCTTTTCTCCCTTTTATATAAATATTAATTAAATATTTAAGTATAAGTATTATGTTTGAAAAAACATAATGTAATTAATGAATTGTGACTGGCTTAGCATGTTTTGTAGAATGTAAAATAAAATGTAGAATGTTTAATTTTTGACCTCCTAAATTTGCATTTTAGAAATATGGATAACTAATTAATATACAGCTAATTAAACTGATGGTATATGATTTTCTAGTGTTAATTTTACAGACTAACAAATATATATATTTACTTTTATGACGATTAATGACCCGGCCATATATGCAGCTTCAATGCATCGCTGATGTTGGAAACATTACGAAATAAGAAGATGATGTTCGTCGGAGACTCCTTAAATCGCGGCCAATATGTATCAATGGTGTGTCTTCTCCATTCGCTCATCCCTGAAAATGCTAAATCCATGGAAACTTTTGGTTCTCTGACCGTTTTTACAATGAAGGTACAGTTTTTTACACGTAGAGATCGATAAATTAAACTCTCAAGATCAACGGGCCGGTCTAATTACTTAAACTGTCAGCTGATTTATCATGATTATTCATTAATTGCTGTAGGATTACAATGCGACAATTGAATTCTATTGGGCTCCATTTTTGCTTGAATCAAACTCTGATGATGCTATCATACATCGTGTTTCTGATAGAGTTGTAAGAAGAGGATCCATTAACAAGCATGGGAAGCATTGGAAAGGAGTTGATATTATGGTTTTCAATACTTACCTATGGTGGATGACTGGCCTCGATATGAAGATCTTGTAATTAATTACCACTTTTTACTTAATCTTTTTCTTTGAATTACTTAAACATATTTCTTAGCTAAAATATATTTCAAGACAACCTTCTGAAGCAAAAGTTAGTCTTTACAGATAGTTAAAAGCTAGATTTTGTAAATGTAGGCAAGGATCGTTTGATGACGAAGAGAAAGAGATAGTAGAAGTGTCGACGGAGGATGCTTATAGAATGGGGATCAAGAGTATGTTGAGATGGGCAAAGAAAAATATGAATCCTAAGAAAACAAGACTCTTCTTCACCAGCATGTCTCCTTCTCATCAAAAGTCGGTTTTTTTTCCTCTTCCTCAACATAAAAACTAAAAAATGCATGCTTAATTTATAACTAGCATAATATATATATAAATATATTACACAAGTTGTAGCATTACTCTATAAAAACATGGATATGTGTTAATTACGTACTTTTTTTATGCTGAAATATGTGTAGGAGCCAAGATTGGGGAGCCGAAGCAGGTGGAAACTGTTACAACCAAACAGAAATGATCGCGGATCCAAACTATTGGGGAACAGATTGTAGGAAAAGCATAATGGGAGTACTCGGAGACGTATTCAGGAAATCAAAGTTTCCAGTAACATTTCTAAATATCACACAACTCTCACTTTACCGAAAAGATGCTCACACTTCAATCTATAAGAAACAATGGAGTCCTTTGACACCCGAACAAATAGCCAATCCCACGAGCTACGCCGATTGTGTACATTGGTGTTTACCTGGGCTTCAAGATACATGGAATGAGCTCTTATTTGCCAAGCTCTTTTATCCTTGATATATATAATATATAGTGTTTGTTTGAAATTGGGTTTGTGTGTAAATGCATCTCAAAGGCACAAAAATCAGAGGTGAAGAATTTTTCCATGGAAAGATTGAACTGGACTTGTAAATGATATTCAATGGATTGGTCCAAAATTTTTAAAGCCTCTTATTTACCATGGGTTTAACAATCGGCCTATTCAATCACGGCTCTCCTAATGGAGAACATGTAAAATTACTAATTTTACACTTTTTTTTTAAGTATGTCTCTTCAAACAGTCATGTCTTTCCATCTTCCCCTCTAAACTTTATGATAACAAGACTTAAAATAATAGTTGGACTCCAATAATAACATCATTTTAAAATTTCTAACACTAAAGAGTTGTTTGGTTCAAAGATTTTAAAAAAATTTGTTGGAAAAAATTTTAGAAGTTTCTATGTTAACTTAAAATGACAAGAAAGGAAATCCAAATTTTTTTGCATCAAATTTCTTTTAGAATCTTTGAACCAAGCAATTCCTAGAAAATTTGATGAAAAAGAATTTAAAATTTTTTTTCTTATCAGGTTAAGTTAACATAGAAAATTAACATAAATGGTCATTTTCATAAAAAGGAAACTACAACAAATACATTTTTCTTAAGCTACGTCTTTTTGTCTACTGAACAACTATTTTGGGATGGAGAGACTGAGAGAGTACCAACCAGGCAACCAGGCAACCAACACCAATGGGCTTTTAGGGTAGTTCTATTGAGGTAGTCCAGTAACTGGAGGTTGTGGGTTCATGGCCCGGTAGGGTCAAATGGGTGAACAAAGTCTTAATATGGTCCACATGGACCACGTTTCGGTGGTTTTTATCACTTTTCTAAAATAATAAAAGGCCAACTAACTTCTTAAATCTTAAAGTTGTAAAAAAATTTATGAGCCTTTCAGCTATCATATTTTAACTAAATGCATCCTTACAATTTATTTTTTTTATATATTTTTTTTGTCGTGTTGGGTCACGGGGTGTCAAAATTGATTGATTGTCATTTGAACTTAAAAGAATGTAATAGAGAGAGAGGTAGTGACAAATGCTTACAAGGTGAAACAATGATATGGATATTCTGCTCACGGCTAACCATATTTAACTAATTTGAATCAGATTTTACAAGGTGTCTTTTAATGGACAGTGGTTTGGTTTCAGGTTATCTCTTAACAGGTTCTATTTTATTTTCCAATGAATTTCTGTTTTTATTTTGCAAGCGTTTATCGCACATTACAAGGTTACGTGATTTCAGAATAATATGCAATTTAGTGCTTCGGTTTATCTAATTGGCAGTAGAAGTGTTTATTTAACATGACTATTTTGCATCATTTTCTTTGAAAATCATATTCATTTGATTGCTTGGTGAGTTTCATTCAAGCTACTATGGTTAATTGTGATATTATTATGTTTAAAAGGAGCTGTGGTTATTTGGATGAAACATTTTAGTACCCAATGAACCCTTTTTTCAGCCCTATAAATCATGCTGAAACTGGTTGAGATGGATATATATTTACATGACACCAAATAAAAAAAGTAAGATCTTTCAAATTTAACTTAGATTAGTCTAGGTGAGTACGTTTTATGTTTAGTGGGATGGATCAGATAGCTAACACCTAGAAATATAGCTAATTGTTGGAGTAATAGTTTTAATATAAAACTATACAGAATATTAGCGTTAATATTGAAAAGATTGTGCAGAATATTAAAGCATTTGGGTATTTGTGGTATAGGAATAGAACAAAGTATAGATCGATTTGGGAAGATTGATGTAATTTTAGTTTGATGTAAGCAATGCCGGGCTGCCGGCTATGAGGCAAGGCAGTAAGGGCACAAGCCTAGGGCCCAATTTCTATAGGGGCCCAAAAATTTGAGTTTTGTAGTTTTAGGTTTGATGATCTTTATTATTTAAGCCCAAACAAAAAATTTTAATGGCACAACACGCAGGAGTTTGAACAACAATGACATGTAATTGAAAAATCAACAAAAATCAGGTTAAACTTTTATAATTTTGGGGGTTTATTTTTTCTTTTTGCCTCGGGCCCAATTTTTTTTTTATCATTCTCGAAGACGACCTCCCTAGATGTAAGTGTATCAAAGATAAAATGGTAATATGCTATTTTTCAAACTAAGACATTTATCTTTGGACAAACTAAAATAAAAATATGGAGAATTATTTTAAAACTGTCATGCACAATTATCTTCTGTGTGTGTTTGCAATAGCTATTAGAACTATAGGTAACAAAATCTATTAAGTCTTTTTCTCTTTCTATTAGCTTCGTCTTTGTTAACGGAGTGTTGATTTTTGCAGTTACATGACAATTTGACATCAATTATTAATAGATGAATTAATATTTGAAGGAACTTGAGATATTGAGGTTTTGGGTTGAAATCTTGGTATGAGTAAAAATGCTCCTAAGAATAGAGATAAAGGTTTTCCAATAATGAGTTTTCTTTGAAATTAGAGTTGAATATATTTAGAAGCATGCCGCTGAATCCAAATTTATTGTTAAAAAAAAGGACAATCTCTTACAAATATAAATTAACTATAATAATTATACAATTAACTAAAGGTAGTGATATTCCCACACCACTTTTTAATCATACACAACAAATACATGTATTTTAAATTATGTAAAATATAAATTGTTGTGGACAACTAAATAATGTTATGAGAATATCACTCCCAAGCATTATCTTTATCTCACTGTATATAATCCTAAAAAAAGTACAACTTTTTACAATTTTTATCAATATGATACTCCCAAGATCTTTGTTTCTCATTAAATTTAATAAAAAGTGTTAAGTTGACCAATAATTAAATAGAAAAAAAATAGTTCTAACATGGTCATGTTCAAGTTATACTTTAATTTATCAATTCGTTAACCGGCCACCCTTTTTTGTCATTTTTCACTAAAAACTATGAAACGCATAAATTGCATTTCCATAAATTTTTAAGTCATTTATTCATTATTAATTAACAAATTCAACGACTGTCGCTATTATCATTATTATTATATATACTTACAAACTTTGGTTTATACATACAACGCTTATTCAACTACGATCCAAATCAAAGAAAACGACTATGAAGTTATCTTCATCTTCTCCCGTCAAAAAAACAACTGCACTATCACAGTATCTTTCCATATTGTTACTCATCCTCTTCTTTGCAATCTTTTTTTACGTTCGAGATATCGCGTCCATTTTCAGACGAGATATCAACCCGAACACGAACCCATTGCCATCAACTACTGGTGAGTTTTCTCTTCTTAAAATCGTCGAAAATAGTTTACGAAAAACAGGCTAATTATATTGTTGTTTTTGTTATTAGAGAAGGGTTACAAGAAGTTGCCATCATCGGTTGGAGATACAGAAAATGTGTGTGACATTTTTAGTGGAAAATGGGTTTGGGATCCGTTGAACCGGCCGTTGTATCAAGAACCGGAGTGTCCATATATTCAACCGCAGCTGACGTGTCAGGAGCATGGCCGGCCAGACCGGGATTATCAGTTTTGGAGATGGCAGCCACATGGTTGTTCTTTACCAAGGTAGATCTTTTGTTAATACCTTTCAAAAAAAAGATCTTTTGTTAATCCCTTTCAGTTAATTTTTATTTTACTGTTAATAATTATAATTATTTTGTATTTATGTTTAGTTGTCCTTAGAGAATATTTTTTATATATTGAATTTATATAATCGGTAGTCAACATTTTGAAAATTATTAGGAGTACTATATGTTTTATTTCGTTAGGGAAAAACGTGCAAGGATGTACGAGAGACTTTGAGAATTATTTGTGTTTTATATCGATAATGTTTTCAAAATTTAATTACTGTTAATTAAAATCATGTAAAGTGATTTTTGTTTAGGCTATAATTAGCTCTTATAAAAGGTTACTTATAGTTAGTTAGTCACCTTAAAAATAAGGTAAGAAAGTGGAGAGAAGAAAACAACAAGCGGAGAAAAAAACAACTAGTAGTTTAACAGTAAGAGTAAGATAGTTTATCTTTTTAAAAAAAAATATTGTATTGTTTGAAGATAGATTAATGTTTAAAATTGTAGAATAAGTAAATGTCAATACGGACAAAAAGGCAAATGAATAAAATAAAATCTTAAGATCTATTTTTAGTAATTTAGTTGGAGAGAAAGAGCGTTGCTTATAGTAAGTTTTTTTTTTTGAAAGGTGTAGCAAATCACATACTTTGCTTTTTAGTTTTTTGGAATATTATCAGCTATTTTAGGTAGCCCAAATCCGAATAAATAACCATACCCGAACCCAATCCGAACCGGACTAAGACTTTTATTCGGTTTTCAGGTAATCCAAATAAACAATCCATACACATTGTATATAAAGATTTGAGAACCCGAATAACCCAAAATAATCCGAAACTCGATTAAACCGATCCGTAAACACCCTAATTTAAGTTACTATTGAATAGTCCAAACAGGTATCCACTTTGAAGTATTTGGAAATTGGAAGTTTGGAACTCTCTACAGCATCTTAATGTAAATACTTCCATTTTGTATTAATTTTTTGTATACCATCGAGATTGTTCCCAAAGCAGATCTACTGAAAGGGTAGTGGGGGAATTGGCTCAGTGGCCCAATAATTCGTATAAATTTTCTATATTACTTTTAGGTACTTGGTGAGTTCAACCTCAAACTAAACTATCTTAAATTGAAAGATTGTAAATTATCTTGTGATTGCTTACTCCAAAAAACTCATTTTAAGCTGGCAAATAACATTTAAATTTTAACAAGTTTAATAATAGACAATAATGTTTAGGAGGTGGCTAGACTCGACCCGTGTTGAGATACCAAAAATTGGCGAGGTTGAACCTTCTATCCAATCCCCCTTAGTGTTTGGCCCCCAATAGTAGTATTACCTGGACCCTCCACTAGTGTCTCACAAAGCATTTGTAGTGGGGAAATGATATCAGTTGATCCGAAGACCGGTGTTTAGTTTTGTATTATTTTGATTTTTAAAAACTGTCTTTTTTATTAAATTTTTTTTTTTTTAACTCCATGTTCAATATATGCTTACAGTTATTATACAAATGTTGAATTGAATTCTTTATCTTATTATACTATAACATCATCCCTTCCAAATATTTTATGTGTTGGGTGAAAATCATTTATATAAAAGTTGTACCATTTTTATGTTTTAGTGTAAAGGTTTCATATGGCCTCGTAAAAAACCACAAATCACAAATGGACTCGGCCTGGGTCTATTACGTTGAAACCCCAATCTATTAAGTCCATTAAGCCGTCATTGTTACATATTACTATGTCTATATTAGTAGTTGAGGTCCTTGAGGACCTGAGGTGGGAAAAAAAAACCGGGTTGAGTAAACCCGGTTCAAATAAGCCGAAGTCGAAATTGGAAAAAAAAACAGTTTTTTTCAAACCGGTTCAGGTTTTACGTAAACCGCCGGGTTGAAACCGGTTTGGGATTTCGGGTTTACCCGGTAGAGACCGTGTCGGGTTCGGTTTTTGGTTAAAAAAAACCGGGAAAAACCGGTCAATGGTTGACCCAAAACCGGTTTGAAACCGGTTCGGGCGTGGTCAAACCCAGTTTTAGTCCCGTTGACAAAAAACCGGTTCGGGTCGGGTTTAGAAAAAACCGGTTTTTGGGCAACTTTAATTAGTAGGTAGTTTTGTTCTTTTGAATTTTGATGCAAACTCAGTTTTAGTGACATCAAGCATTTTATGAATTCTACACCGACTTCGTGTTTCTTATTTAACTTCACATGTATTTTTGTTCTCTCTTTTATAAAATACAATTGACTTCTATAAACTTTAAACTATCATTCTAAAAGCCCAACTAATAATTTTCATATCATCGTAGTATTTTCCATGAGATATAGCTATAGTTATAATGTTTTTCTTAATATCAAAACAGTCCATTATAATGTTTGTCCATGTGGCTTGATCTTGTGCTTGGAGGATTATTATAGGAGGATCAAATTAGGACTAGGAGTCTCTATCATTACTGTACAACTGTATGATGCAGCAATTGTAATGGATGGATAAAAACTCATGTGAATTTATCACTGTCCCTTGCATAATCTTATGCCTGATAGAGTAGCATCTTCAGACTCGAGTAATCATTTTGGGACACAAAATCGCTCAGCCTGTATGAAATGGTTTTCATGTGTGTAGTTATGAGTTACTTGCTTACAAACATAATACGAGCAGACTGAATGCTTACCTTAATTAGAACTTTTTGCGGTGTTTTGCAAAATCTTGAAGTTTCTCAAATTATTACTGTAATATGTGACTATAACTTTGCTTATACTTGTATGTGTGACACCTAACGATACAGATTCAATGCATCGTGGATGCTGGAAACATTAAGAAACAAGAGGATGATGTACGTTGGAGATTCCTTAAATCGGGGCCAATATGTATCGATGGTGTGCCTTCTCCATTCACTCATTCCTGATCATGCTAAATCAATGGAAACGTTTGGGTCTCTCACCGTCTTTACAGCCATGGTAACATCATTACACCAGATTTTTAAACTTAGATAGGCAAAGTGTAAAAACACATATGTATCTTGCACAAAAGTTAAATTTGTAATAGTGAATTACATGAGATATGTAATGACTAAATTCTTATTGTAGGATTACAATGCAACGATTGAATTCTATTGGGCGCCATTTTTACTTGAATCAAACTCTGATGATGCCGTCGTACATCGTATTTCTGATAGAGTTGTACGAAAAGGTTCCATTAACAAGCATGGAAAACACTGGGAAGGGGTTGATATTATTGTTTTCAATACTTACTTGTGGTGGATGACAGGCGTTGAGTTCAAGATCCTGTAATTTCTTTCTCTTCAACTACTCTTATACTCAAAATCTGCTTTCTCTTGTTTTTACTGTAATTAGATAATGACAACAAAGTATGTGATTGTAACTTAGAGTAAATAAAAGTGATCATTAGTACAAAACCATGTGATAAATTAGCATTTACGGTTAGTCAATAACTATTTTGGGGGAAAATGCAGGTATGGATCTTTTAGCGATAAAGTGAAAGAAATAGTAAAAGTGTCGACAGAAGATGCTTATAGAATGGCGATGAAAAGCATGTTGAAATGGACAAAGAAGAATATGGATCCTGAGAAAACAAGGGTCTTTTTCACCAGCATGTCTCCATCTCATCAAAAGTTAGTTTTTTTTTCTTTACCAACACAAAAATGCAAGCTTTCTTTACAGTTAAATGTATGTGTCACAAATCGATGTAGCGTTCATGTTTTGGGTTTGGTCATTTTCTCTATCGGAAAGATAACATGCATTTAAACAAATAATGACATACCGGATAATAGTCTAGTTCATTATCATCGTTTTTTTCTAGATTAAATGAAGAAAAAAAAAAAACTGCATTTCAGTTTAATTTGTGAAAAAAAAGAGCATGAAAATTTTATTCTGAATAATTTTTGGTTTTATGTATAGGAGCATTGAATGGGGAGGCAAACCAAATGAGAATTGTTACAACCAAACACAACCGATTGAGGATCCAAACTACTGGGGTTCAGACTCTAGTAAAAGCATAATGGAAGTAATCGCAGAAGTTTTCACGAAACAAAACTTTCCCATAACATTTCTAAACATCACACAACTCTCCCTTTACCGAAAAGATGCCCACACGTCAATCTACAAGAAGCAATGGAGCCCTTTGACACCCGAACAAATAGCCAACCCAGTTAGCTATGCAGATTGCACACATTGGTGTTTGCCTGGGCTTCAAGATACATGGAATGAGCTATTATTTGCAAAGCTCTTTTATCCTTGATAAGGCAAAGTATAAATTCATTCATATTTTTTGTTGCATATATTGTGGATGTCTTTGAAGGTATTTTTGAGTAGTTGAATTTAAAGGCCAAGAAAAAAATATAGTTCCTTCATGAGTAAAAAATTAACTTGATTTACATAACTGAGATGTTTTTTATCAAACGAAGAATTATTTTGTATGACAGACGAGACGAGACTAAACGCATATGCAGATTCCTTATCCATATACAATCACACTTGTGTTTAACACATTGGTGATTTGGCGCTTCTAGTGGGCCAAACTTAGGACTGGCATTTATCTAAAAGAGTCAAAACACCAAAAAGACTGTTGGTCCAAGAGAAAATCTGAAATAAAAAAAGGTAAATAGGTAAGAACCTTCTGGTCTGATGTACCGTTTTGATACCCAGAGGTCAGAGCGCAAGATTAGTTTCTCCACTTGCCTTTGACAAATTTCGAACCTGTGACCTGCAACCTTCATCTGTGGGCCAATGTGATCACATGATGACGGTATCACTCCATCTATTGATGGGTTGGTAGAAAATATGAAATACGGAGTGTAATAAAGCTGAAATAATCTGAATGTAACATATACACTTGTTTTGGATATGATTGAAAGAGATCAATACTTATACAAATATGTTTAGTAAAACTAGCTAAAAGCTGGAACTTGTAGTTGATAGTTGGAGCTTATTTTTAGAGTGATAAACTGAAACTTATATTTTCGTAAAAATGTTTGGCAAAGTAGTTGGAGCTGAAATTTCAAGATATGACACGGACATACTAATAAAATGATATCAAAACCTTATAAGAGTATTTATATATTTTAGCATATTTTAGCTCAAGCTAGCTTTATAAGCTACTCCAAATAGCTTATTTTTTGGGACCTAATTGTCTAAATAAGCTCTAAACAAATGATAGACCAAACAAAGCTTAAACTTTTATTAAAAAATAAGTTAAAACTAAAATAAGCTTTTATAAACACTTTGTCAAACAAACCCTATATGCAGTAACCATCCAATTCATAATCTTAGTCTTAATTAATGTTGCAAAACTCGGCCGAGAACTCGGAATCGGGGAGTCAGGGAGTCGAGTTGGTCGGAATCGGTCCAAAACTCGGTCAACGGCTTGGACTCGGGTCAAACTCGGTCGGATCGGTCAAAACTCGGGCTAACTCGGTCAAAAATTTTTTTTTTTTTTTTGCAAACGGTTTGTAGAAGAGTTTATGTGGAAGAAGAATAAGATTAAATAATATGTAGAAGAAGGAGAGAATATGTAGAAAAAGAAGAGGAAGGGAGAGATGTTTACCTGTAGAAGAAGTAGAGGCCGTATAAAGAATGAGATATATGAATAATATCTATAATTTCAAAATTTATAGTTTTTCTATATAAAAAACCCAATCCGATAACCCCCCAATTCCGATCCGAGTCTTCAAAAACTCTTGACTCCCCCCCTCGTCGATCTGATCCCGAGTCACGAGTTCCCCAACCTTGGTCTTAATAACTAAATATGTAAATTGATACTAACTTACCCTTTATCAATAAAGTTTGTACTAACTAAATAAGTATTCTTTACACTTTAAAGTTTACAGTCAGAAACAAAAATGAAAAGCTACCCAAAATCAAAAAAGAATTCATTCAAAAATAGCAATATTGACTACTTGGCTACTTGCAAAATTATAATGGACGATCTTTCTATAGTCAACATTGATAGATCCAGAATAATAGTATACACATATAAGACGTGATGTAAGACGTGATGATTGAAAGATGGATTTTGATGATGATAGATATAGTTATAATAGTTAAATCCATCTTATATAAAAAATGTATCAAGTTTTCCTTGTTTAGATATTTGGATATGACTTGTCTTTTTGACTGGATGACTACAGAACTCAGTCTAACCAGGGTTTTCCCTTAAACATTTTTGACCATTTTTCTAGTCATTCTCATCGTTGCTGCATCGTGCGAGCATGAGTCTGAAATGTTGAAATGTTGAAGTTCTTTTAAATTGTTTAAATTTATATATGAAACTGAAACACGGATATTAATAGCAACTTCGAAAAAAAAGCTATTAGCTAGGTTTAAGCGTCATCAACGATGGCCACACAATAATAAAAACGATTGCTACACAACAACGATGGCCAAATAATAATTAAAATAATAAAAGAATATGAAACACATGTCTTTGCAGCAACTTCGACATGTCATAAGGTATCGTCTCTTGTGCTTGGTGGGTTATCTAGAGATTTTGAAATGAGGAAGTTTTTTCCCTAAAGAAGCATAACAATGTTTTGATCTTCGATGCTAACGAATCCAGAATGTCAAAATCCACACTTATGAACTTCGATATGCTAAAATTAATACAGGCGTGAAGAAATATGATGTAAAAAACGCATGGGTAAATGGGTTGGATCCATTTAAATTTTCAAATCTTAATAATATGTGTAAATCTTCATGTTTTTTAAGTGTGATTTGTGTGAACCTCGACACAATATATAGAAATACTTATAAAATGTGAAGTTCTAAGTGATTTATAATTTTTCGTTCTTAATAATTAATTTTTGTGGTGACCTCTATTTACATTTTATATTGAGGAGAAATTTGATAACTATAATCGGATTTTAATTTTTAATACAAACCTTTAATTCAATTTCTAGCATTTCTTTTGACCAATAAGCTTTCCTAAGTTCCCATATTACAAAAAATTATATATATTAACGACGATTTTATTAATAAAACGAGAAAGGAGCCAGTGAAATTACAAAAAAGTAACATTGGATTTTGTAATCAATGTATCCAACTAGTTTTGGTGTTACATGAGATACAGATCAACCGGCAAATGTCTGGAAACTGTGAGGAGGTTTTCTTTGAATTTCCTGATTGGGTCCTTCGCAGGTCCAAACCCAAATCGAACGTTATAAAAAATTTTGATTTTACGTCTAGAGTTACACCAATTATATGATAAAGAAACTAATTCATCATATAAACCCCGCTTTATTGAATTACTGAACCCGTACACAATCTTGTTACGAAATCTCAAAACTTGCCACCACAAGACGTAAAAGATGCCTTCTAAAACTCGTTTCGCTAGCATCCGAATTTGAATATCAGTCATCCAATTCAACCAATCATCATATGACAAATTATCGATCCCGAGTTCCAATGTCCCACCAGATTGAGACCTTACGAACGAGGTATTTTGTCATAGAGAACAAGAGAAGAAGATATGTGTCGTAGTTTCAGCATGTTCATTACAAATCGGGCATAAGATAGAAGGAATGGGTAACCCTCTCTAAGTGAAAGTTTCAATCTGGTTGTTGGTAATTTATCCAATCGAACTTTCCAATCAAACACATTAATTGGTTTTAATCGGCTATCACCTTAATTTATCTAGTTTGAGAAAACACAACCGGTACTAACATGTGGTCATCGATCCGGCCAACATCGATCTAACCGAAGCCACAGACAAATCTCCCCCGTAGCTGTCAATCTGTCATAGACCAAATCCAACGCAGACATAATATTCTAACAAGTAGGTATATTTTAATCTTATTACAAATTTACAGGATAATATTTTAACAAGTAGGTATATCTATATATATATATATATATATATATGTTACAAGAAATCTCCCGACCATCTTAGACACATCGTCCGGCCACCATTGGATGTCAAAGACAAGTTAATTTTGTCATCGACTACCTCTTTTTGATAATAAAAAAGTTACATCAAAAAGTATATATATAGTATCGATCATCTTGTATAATTTGCCCCGGCCAGTGATTATTTAATTACAGTATTATGAAATCTTAATAAATTTTAACTTTATATACTTTGTATTTGTTTACTAGCACTATACATTAATTCATCGTGACATCGTCCCATATAATTGAAGAACACTTTAATGGTTAATTATGTTTTACTTCATCAATAAAAATGTTATTTTTTTAGAACGGCGGAAATTATATTAAATAAATGATCTACTAGCAAGGTACTAGAGATCATCAAATAACATCAAGTCTAATGAAGAAAAACAAAAATAAACGAAACTACACATGAACTCGCAACAACAAATGAAACCACGTAAAACGACTCAGAACTTTAACTGCAAGGCTAGCAATAGAGGTTAGAAAAAAACTCGCGCTAATTACGGTTGCCCAAGACACGAGAAAATACCTCCATCTACGAAAGTCACGCCACCGGTTTTCACTTCTTGATGTTTTTATTGCCAACCTCATACAAGTCCTGAGAGGTTGATACCCCACACCAAGTAAAAGGAGTATCAACATGAGCACCTCAATTCCAAGCTCATGCAACCGCACCCAAGCCCAGCTACGTAACATATCCGACATCAATCACCGAAGGGCTTCACTCTCCAAGAAACCCAATCCAACTTCAGTTTCTTGTCTCTACTTTGGATCCAAAGAAACATTGTTGACAGAATTGAATTGAAGATCTCATCACTATCAGCCATAATGTTATTATGCACACAATTATTGCTAACCTTCCATATATACCACCACCAAACAAAAAGAATCCCTTCGATGACCTTGAACGACTTGCGAGCAATCTGCAGCCCATCAAGCCAAGAAAGAACAGTTTTGGGATCGCCATGAGGAATTCCCAACCCGAGCCAATTGCTCAACTTGGTCCGCGTTTCGATTAAAACACAACAATCCTGAAATAAATGATCCGTCATATCAATACCCGAATTGCATTGGAGACAGCGGATAGTGTTTACATCAATCCCTCTATACCACAAGTTAGCAAACGTCGGAATACTATCCTGAAGCAACCTCCAAATAAACAAGTTAACTTTTTTTGGAACGAAGGAATTCCACCAAGACTTAGATGAAGACTGAGAGCGATATTCCGTATGATGGTCAATAAGCTTCCTGAGTTGCGCAACAATGAATCCTGACTTCGGATTAAGACGCCACGTCCAAGTATCATTATTATCTAACAAATTGTCCGGAAGAATATTACAAATATTATGCAATTGCTCAAGCTCACAACCGGATCTAATTTGACGACGCCAATCCCACTTATAGGAATGATCACCAAATCTATTTTTGATCAAACAATTCTTTTCCTTCTCAAGAGCAAACAAACGTGGAAACAACACAGCAAGAGGTTTGTCCCTAATCCATTCATCCATCCAAGAACGAGTACGTAATGCAACCATTCCCAACATTCCTTTTAATCAACTCACCATTTACTGAAGGGATAGTGTGCACGTGTTTGATAGCAGAAGTGATTCTCGACCATATACCATTAACAGAAGCCGAGCATTTAACAATACAATCATCACCATGAATCGCCTTTAATACTCGAGCCCATAAGCAATATTTTTGATCCGGGTAAGTCTAAATGTAAGCAACCCGGCCAATAATTAAGCTTCAATTTATGGATTTGTTAATCATACTTTAAGATTATAAATATCAGGCAATAAAAGGTTATACATACAAATAATCGTTTTTTAAAAATAATTTCCAACCATCATGTAAAATACTTTACTGCCTTAAAAACTATGATTAGCAAACTCCTTAATTTATTTCTCTTTAAATGAAATATAATTGGATGTATTTATAAGATGAGAACCACTAACAACTAACTAACCATTAAAAAAAATGTATATTCTTAATTAGTATATGAATAACATAACAGTAACAAAATAATTAATTGTCTTGACTTAGTAGTATAACTTAATTACAAATGCAATTGTTGATTAAGTTGCACAGAAATGAAAGAAAGAAAATCATAACAGATAAATAAAGAGATGTTTTTTCATTAAACATGAGAGTAACCATGGAGCCTTCGTAACATTACAGTATTACACCATGAAATATATAAAAATCCCATGAAAAAAAAAAGTTATATATAAAACCAAAACTAATTTGTAAAAAAAAAATAAAACTTAACCAATTAACTAATAGAGAGTAAAATTGGTACTATTATTTTATTTATGTGCTACATTTTGGGCTATTTGCTTCAAAGACAACAAGTTACATCGTACAATAGTCTCCACAAACACACACGTTTCTTCCTTGGTATTCTCCGGCGGCACATCCACAACATACGACTCGACGACGATGGTCGTACCACCATTCGCAGGCGAAGAATGTAACGTTGTAACGGACCGATAGTTTTTAAGCCGGTGGTCACCACCAACAACACTAAAACTCATGACATGCCGTTCATCATCAAGTATCTCAAGCCGCTCCAAACTAGATCCGGCTGGCAACCCGGACACCACATGGACCTCCCTCACGGAACCCACGTTGTTACCATCACCTATGACGACCTCACAACTCTTGAGGAAGTGTTTGTACGTTTGTGGGTTGTCAAAACGGCGAATAATAGACCAAACGGTCTCTAAAGGGGCAGATATCGATTGTATGATCGTCGAGGAACATTGGTTGTGTGCCAACGTGTGTAAATGGTGGTGGTGGATGTGTTGTGGAAGCCATTGTGGTGTTGAGTGGTGGTTTATGGTGGTACTAGTGTTGTTGCTTTGAATTCTTTGGGTTTGAATAGAGGTACACATTTTGGATTTTTGGTTAATTTGGTGTTGGGTGAAATGACATATATATGGTGGTACGTAGATATCATATCACATCACATGGTATATATATAGATATACATATAAAATAGCCATATGTAATGTATGGTGAAGGTTAAGAAATATTAATGTGAGTTGCAACTTGCAAGTTGCATGCAATTAGTTTGAGTTTGGTTGGGGGTCATGCAAGTAGGAGAAGCAACTTGCATATTACCTTTAAATTGAGATGCCTTTTGGCTTTATTCTATATTTGTTTATTATTTTTTTCTAGAAGAAAATTATAACGTTTTCTTCATTTTGAATAGCATGATAATTATACTCCGTATTATATTATATATATACTAGACGGAAACCCGCGCGATGCGACGGCGATGGTAGTAACAGTGGTGGTGGTAGCGGTGGCGGTATGGTAATGGCGGCGACGGGCGGTGGCAGTAACGATGTGGTTATTAACGTAAAAATAATTGATGTAAAAGGAGGGATGTATATTGTAAATAATAGTTATTTTAAGGGTTGATGGATATATGTTGTAAATAATAGTTATTTTAAGGGTTGAGGGATGTATATTGTAATGAATTTCATTAAGAGTATTATAGGTATATTAGATGGAGATATTTAAATTAGTTTATAAATGATAGGGGTAGTTTGAGAAGTTCAGTAGGCTTTTTTGAGAAAAATGGGGGTAGATTGCTCTTTTATAAAAGAGTATAGATATAATATAATATAATTAAAAGTCATCAGAGTGAATAATAACCCAACAAAAAATAAACCCGGATAGCATATATATCTAACGAATCAAAAAATCATAACAAATATTGGGTTGGATGGGGTGGTCAGCGGTTCCTGTATTGTTTGATAAGTCCCCTGTTCGAATCTCTCCCCCCCAAATCCCTTTTTTTGGCTTTTTTTTTTTTATTTTCAATTTTACATTTTGATCCTTCCTTTTTCTTTGGTTGTGTACTCTCCCCTCATGTTTTTTTTTTCCTAGTAATCATAGGTGTCCTATTCGCTTTGCAAGCAGACTAATCTCAAGAACTGACTCGCTTTACGAGTCTATAATCAGAACAGATGAACCTCTGTGGCCACTAAGATATCTTTTATTAAGAAACAAAGATTAAACCTGTGACCTCCATGAAAATTCATTCTTTTAGAGATACATATCCAACCAATATACCACCACCCTACACCACCCTAGTGGCTCCCTTATGTTTTCTATTTCTTTTTTTTTCTTTTTCTTTTTTAGACCCTCAAGTTTTATATACTTAGTATATAATGACATCAATTTTGTAATTCTTGGTTTTTTAACATTTTGGTAATTTTTTTTACACTTTTGTTTCTTTTATAACTTTTGTTGTATTCTTTTTTCTTTTTTCTTTTTTAGTTTTGTATTTTTTTTATTTTTATTTTTACACTTTGTAAAATTTTGTTCTTTGTAATAACTTTTTGGTTTTTTTATAACTTTTGCAACATTTTTGGTTTACATATATCTTTTTTAAAAAATATTTGTTGGTTTTTTGGGTTTTTCTAAACAAAAATTTTTCCCTTTGTGATTTTTGAGAGTAATCATGAACATGTTGAAATTAATTAAATAAATAATTCTTATTAATAATAAAAACGAAAAAGAAAACAGGTACTCGTGATAACGCACGGGTTGAACCTGCTAGTTATATTTAATCTTTGAAGCTAAAATTTGTAACATTTATAAACAAACATATCATGCATTCTATTACACATGTTTAACGTCACATACAATTTGAAGTATAAATAAACTTATTTTTATTTACTTTTCATGACGCTATTATGTAGTCGCTATATAATTTTTATATTTATTCAACTAAATAAATAACAAAAAAATAAACTTTATTTGAAAACTTTTCGCAACGACAGTTGTCACAAAAATCGACGCACGATATTTTTCTTTTGGTGGCAAATGACAATCCAAATTAAATTTTTGGAAAAATTTTAGCAACGACATTGCCGTTTTAAAAATATGATTTGACAACCATCGTGGGAACGAGTTACACACCCGGCTTTGCTGGGGGTGCGTGGATTCGTGTTGCGTGCATACTGCCCAATTGGATGTCACTGCATTGCGTTCGATGATCTAACTTCTAACTCGCCGTTCAAAAAAAAAAAAAAAAGCATAGGTCTTTTTTCAAAATATTGTGAAATTGTCAAATTGCACAATAATCTGTAAAATCGATGTCTATTATGACACAAGTTTATGTGTACAATATGGTAACTTGGTAAGTAATTCAAGTTGAATATCACTACCACAAAATCAATGTAACGTTTTCATAAAAAAAAATATACAAAATGGTATACGGATAGGTTAGCTACGCTAAAATCAGATGGAAGAAAAAACATTTTTATTGTACCTGTTTTACTAGATGGGTACCCGCGTGATGTAGCGGCGACAGTACACATTGTGTGAGGTGCGTGATGACGTTAATTTCAAATCAAACACTTGTGTAAGAAAATGATAACATAGTACCCGCACAAACGATGATTTAAAAACATTTTTTTAATTATTTTTCATAATTAAAAAAATATAAAATATAAGTTATAATAAATTAAATTGATAATTAAATAAAGTAAATGTAAAGAAGGAAAGTTTGACTAAACGAATAAGGAAAGTATAAATAATAAATTAATAGGGTTATTATAGGTATATCAAGTGGAAATGTTTAAAATAGTAAAGAATGAAGAAGGTATTTTAGTCGGGTAGGGGAGGAGAGTAAATGTTTTATAAGTGACTATAAATAAAATAGTTAAAAGTAATGCATAAGGTACAATGTATAACAACGTGAACTTATGACTCCATACCTATTGGGATGATCAAAAGGACCAAAAGCTTTCAATTCACTTCACAAACGACACCAATTCGACAAGAAATCAAAGGAGGGGCGGCTAGGGTTCTTATGGAGGTTATTATCACACTTGAAACTAAAATTAAAATGCCAATTCATTTCATGATCTCTAATTAAAGCAGATTTAGTTTATAAGGCCCTCAACTCCCATGACAACATTAATTACAACTTCATTTAACGAAATTACATACTAATGGGAATACACACGACATTAACAAGCGTAAATGACACACATTTATCAATATATTAATCACACATAACACACATTAAATCATCATCATTTAAACACATATAACGACATAACGGAAAAACTAATTTGACTAACAATAAGGTCAAATGAACGAGAAAAGATTTAGTATGTTACAAATTGACAATGAAAACCCATCCGCTAGCTCCACGCATCGTCCGGGTACGCTTTTATTCATCTTTAATCACATCACTTTTAATTACAACCATTTATTTCACCCAACTATTACTAATTTTAACCTTATAATAATTCAATTTACCATAATTTCAGTTTTATAAATAAAATGAGTCGTGAAACGAAGCAAAACAATCAAACAACCATTGCCATTTATTGTCGACCACGAAAGGTTCGACCCCACTGCATTACACATATACATGCTAATAAATTTTAAATGTATGTATGTATACGTGGCTCGACGGATAGGCTTCCTTCTATTCATCATGGAGCAGATTTTTTTCCTATGAAGCGGTTTAGTATCAATAAATTTTGACCAAAAAATAATCTACCAATATAATTAAAACGTGATTTAAGCATTATTGGTACGATATGTGGCACTTTCTTTGATCGACACTCGTCAATTATAGTTTATTAAATAGTTTTCCTAACTTAAGTTATGTTGTAATGATCGATTTCCATATTTATCATTAAATATATTATTCAACTTATTATATATTATATGATAAATTAAAATAATATGTTATATATTTGAGTTAATTAAAATAAACTAAAGGGGTATCCGCGTAATGCGACGGCGGCGACGAGTAGTGTAGGTAATTGATGTAAAGGTAATTAATGTTAAGGGGGTAGTGTAGGTTAAAATATTTTAAGGGGTGTTAGGTGAAAATATTACACCTTTTTTTTTTTTTTGAACGGCAAAATATTACACCTTTTTAACACTTCAAAAGGTAAAAAGTCATGAAATGTTTATAAAGGAGTATAGATAAAACAAATGACCTAAGTCTTAGATTTTTAAAGTTTTAAGATTTGGGTACTAAATGAAAATACAATTCAACGGCGGCGAAGCCTGTCGCCAACCAATGTCACCCTTTGTCACATGTAATAATTGAAGTTTACTATATTTTTGTTTTTAAATTCGATTTAAGCTAGAATTTAATAACGTTTTAGGCCAAGGGGTGTGGAGCGCCTTGAACGACGGCTTCACCCCAAAAAGCCCCATTCCACCTAATACACCATCCCACCTGGGGGACTTGTACCATTTTGAGGTGTTCAGCGACTTGCAGAAGACGTTGGCTCTTCTATCTCACTCTCTTGCTTTCAAAATCCAAAGCCAAGATGCCTCCAAGATGCCATGAACACCATTTCACCATTTTTGGGTAGCATCTTGGTGTGATGTGACGCCATATGGCGCATGTTTCCCATCCCCCAAGAAACCACATTTCCCTTAGTCTTATAACCAATCCACAGATACATTTTATAAAACATTTAGTTTTTTATTTATTAAAAGTTCTCTTAGGTTTTCATGATTGAAAATTACCGATATATCCTGATGTATTGTTTACCAAATAAAATGAAATAAACGTGTTCTATATAACACAAAAATTTCCACCATTTATATTTTTCTCTAATGGTAGACAATCATTCTACCATTCTT
>JAOXNX010000001.1:11551726-11563360 GCA_028566075.1 Solidago caesia | reverse complement strand
CCGTGTACTGTCTGACTGCCCTTCGGGATGTTCCGGGTCCGGAGCTCACATTCGAGTTAACAGCCGTTCAAAAAAAAAAAAAAAAAGACACTTTGGTAAAGAAAAAGCTGGATGAGCTTTTAACAAGATGAGAACTAAAAGACCCTATTAGCTATGATTAAACGAAAATTAACTAATTCCTATGTTAGATAGAACAGGTTTACCACGACAAGTTCCAAAGTCAAATTTTTAGAGAATGCTAACAGAAAAAAGCATGTTTCAAAAGGGCTTTTAGTCGAGACTCACCTCACCACCAAACTTCTTAACACCGAGATACTTAGGGTTCGAATCACGTCCATTCTTAGTCGACCCAGCTGTTTTTTTGGTAGCCCAGCGTCTGAACACCATGCTTAGCCCATCCCCAGTAACATCTACGATTCCAAAAAAGAGACAACACATTACCAAAACTACAAGGGTATATAACCAATGCTAAAAGATTTAAATCGTTATAACAGATATACCGCTTGCAGAACTATAAACAGGGATCTTTGTAACCAAGTCACTAACAGACAATCTCCTACACAATGAAGCTGCAAAATTCATTGTCCCCTTTTTTAATTAACGCAAACCTGTAGGCAAAATCAAATTCAAAAGAGATAAAAATCACCACTTACAACAAACAATTAGAAAACTTCACACCCTAGAACACTGGTTTAAACAATTCGGTTGCAGAAAAAAGAACATAGAATCGTCAAAATAAAGCCACTCAGCTACATTTTACAAATTATACACAAAACCGGAAACAAACTGAACCAGTTCAAGCAGCACGATAGAACATTTGGATAAACAAAATGCAGTTGGTGACTTTATTGAACACGGACTTAATTGCGTTTTTCATCGACTAGTTGATGCGACTATTTAGACGATTTCCCAATAATTAAAAAAAAAATGTAAAAACAACAAACTAAGATCATGGAAATATGAATTGAAGAAAACAAATAATCTGAAGTATCTATTATGAATGCTTAAGTATTATTATAGTACAATTAGTAGGTGGGTGCCCTAGATTATAAGCCCTAAAAATTCAGTAAATAAGAAAATCAAAAAGCTGATGGATTTATATATAGTCAAATAAGAGATTATTGGTATAACTATACTTACTACTACAATATAATATCACCTGTTTTCGATTTTAAAGTAAAATCATTCAAAATGAAAGATTTTTATAATAATATAATATAGAATAGAAATATATATATATATATAGAAAGAGAAAACCTGCAGATTTGAATACGGTAGAAGAAGAAGAATTGTTGATATCAACGTCGCCAGAGTAAGTAGCCGCCACCGGTGCCACGAACTGTTACAATCGGGAAGTGAGTGGTTTTTGATATACAAAGAGACGATGTGAGACAGAATTAGATAGTATTACTTTTGGTCCCTCGACTTGTTTCTTTTCCATAACTCTCCTCCTATTGCAACAGGGTTCCATACCCAAATAACCCGACCGAAATAATTTAACCGGAATGAATTTGGGTTAGGTTATTCGGGTTTCGAATTTGTTATTCGGTTAAATTCTTTTATTCGGGTTCATTCAAATAACCCATATAATAATTTTTAACTTTTTCATTTAATAATAATAATAATAATATATTATATAATTGACTCCGTACTACATATTTCTATTCAGGCATATGTGATTTCAATTTGGTTGCTTTATATTTTTAAGATTTGTGTATAAGTCAAAACATACTGTTTAACCTTTTGTTAATATTAAAAAAAAATATTATATTATAATAATAATATGTTTCTTGTATAGTTGTATTAATGATTCAAATTATAATAACCGCATTATTTTTTCAAAAATTTAGTTTTGTAAATATTTTTTGTTAAATAATATTTGAGTTATTTGTTGTTGTATCAAGACTATAAATAATCCGACCTGAACAATCCAAAACCCTAATAACCTGAAGCATTAAAAAAATGTTTGAATGGTGAAGTGTTCCACCAATGATGCTTGCTTTTCTTTTTTTTTTTTGACAAGTATGTATCTTCTCATATATCACACTACTCCGCAATTACGGAGTAGCAAAAATTACAAAATAATCATACAATGAAGTTTGACCAATCCTCCCGACTAATACAATGATGGTTGCTACATGCAAAATATTGGTGGCCTCTGTTTTGAGGTTTATGCATTTGGTATACACATTTACGTTACTCTTTAAACATTTATTCCTTCACCCAATGCTAACTTGACCGTCAGATTTCATTCTGGAGAACCCATTCCTGGATAATTCAGACGTTCTAAACTGACATCAAGTTTGACATGCAATTCTAACCCTGATCATTGTGATCAACGAAGCTTCAGCTACCCGGAGCACGCCTTAGCAGAACTGCGCCTTAGTATTATCGACATCAGGTAACTAGAAATGGTAATAAGCGATACAGATATGTTTATGTCTACAATAATGCTTATTCAGAGCATACATATTCTCAAATGGCAAAGAGAAAAAAAGATATTTCTAGTTGTTTCGTTATTCGTTTGGGTCATTACTGAGTAACTTCAAAACAAAAAGCTCTGAACAAGAGAATATTCAAAGCAACCATCGTTTATTACCATTCAGAGGATGAGTCTAATACCAATAAGCTAAATGCTTGATGGAAATTATACATAAGTTAAACACCCAGAACCTCATACAACTGGACTTTTTTTGGGACGGAGGGAGTACTTACTCGACCATACTAAACAGACATATGAAACCATATTGGGACAGGGGGGGTACTTACTTGACCATACTAAACAGACATATGAAACCATATTGGGACGGAGGGAGTACTTGCTCGACCATACTAAACAGAAACCACAGTTCATCGTCTAAAGACAGATGTTAAATTACCAGAAAACAGAAAGGAAACATGAAACGGATAATCTTACTCTCTACCTCTTTTTTTTAACGGCAAATCTTACTCTCTACCTCTAACCACTGTATTTGAGGCCTTCTCGTTCTTCAAAATCGCATGAAACAATGAAGCCCGGTCCTCCTCCACTATCTCCCTCAACAACTCATCTTCAATCTTCGGTGCTTGCCAATGAGACGGATCTTCAACCAGTTCCTCACTAAATATCATACATGACACCCATTCTTTCCAAGTAGTCCTACTGTGTTTCTCTTCTTCTAAAGTCCCCTGGGCAAGCAACTGGTATACATACACCACCTTATCTTGACCTGGCCTGAATGCACGAGCAATCGCTTGTTTGCTTTTAGAAGGATTCCATTCTGAATCCAACAAGATGACCCGTGAAGCTGCAGTCAAACTAATTCCTTCAGCACATGCGTTAATGGAAGCCAACATGACTTTTGATGGGCCTCCAGGTTCTTCAAACTTATCCATTACGCGCCCTCTTTCAAATAGCTCAAGGTCTCCTTGAAGAACTAGAACTTCTACACCTTTTTTCCACCCATAGAACCGCTCAAATGTTTCTAGAAACAGGTTGATTGGAGCAATGTTGTGACAAAAGATTAGGACTTTTTCTTTCCTAAGAAGACAACGAGGGACTAAGCTCATAACAAATCTGACTTTTGAGCCGAGTTTGATGTCAAACTTTAGACTTTCAAGGGCCCGTAGTTCTTCCTCTTTGAAATACTGACTTGCACATGCAGTTGTTTGTATCAACCATGGATGTATAGACCCAAGTGTGATTAAAAGTTCGAGTTCTAAAGGAAACCCTTTGTAAATGGGCCGTTGATCCTGAAGTTTTGTCAAAATGTCTTGTTGAATTGTGGTGGATTTCATCATCAGAGTGTAACACTGCAGGCCAGGAAGGTTTTCAGCACTTCCACCTTCATAGTTGTCAATGAACTTACTTGTTAAACTTCTTAAGATGTCTAACCCATGCTGTCTATCCTTTTGAACAGTTGAGTTGATTTGCTCAGATATCTTCACAATAAACAGCTTTCTTGCTCGATTTTCAAGTGAAAACTTGGATACAACTCCTTTCTTTCTGTTCCTGTACTTGGGATCTAGTTTTTTAAGTACCTCACTGACAAAACGCGGTCTGGCTAACGTGAGTGTGTTGAAATATTCACCGAAATTGTTCTGGAATAAGGTACCAGATAGAAGTACTCGCAATGGGGTATCTACTTTCATCAAACCTTTTCTTAACCTTGACTTTGTGCTTCTCGGGTTATGGCCTTCATCGAGAATTAGTATTCCCGGGCATTGGCGCAGGACTTTAGCCATGTATTGTCTGTGAGCGTAGTTCGAATCATCACGGGTGAGTGTTAGAAAGGAAGTGTAACCCATTAAGAGGACACTTGGAGTTGTGAGCCATTTTTGTATTTTTTCTAGACAGTCTAACACATGCATCACATCTTGGTTTCGAGGAAGGCCTGGAGCAAGTTTCAGTTTGTTTTTGAGAACTTGTTCTCTGTATGTCTGACCACCATGAATTTGGTACACCGGAATTGGAATCTCCCATTTAATGATTTCTTTGTACCAGGTGTATAGAGTTGTTTTTGGAGCAAGGACTAATGGGCGGGACCCAGGGAACAGTTTCAAGTAGCTAACAAGAAAAGAAATTATGAGTAATGTTTTGCCAGCTCCTGGAGTGTGGGAGATCACACAGCCACCTCTTTTTTTCCTAGCGGCTTCCATTTCTGAAGGTACTATATCACCAGCTAGATTTCTCCATAGAAACTCGAATGCTCGTTTTTGGTGAAACCTTAGTTTGTCTCTGAGGCTGGGTATCAGGGCCCACACATTTTCGTTCACTTTCTTGTCTGATACATCCATGTTGGACGAAGCAGGGCGGGTGACAATTTCTAGACGTGCATCCACATCTTGCTCATTATTCTCCGAATCATCAGCTGCACGGGTTTCTTTGCTGGGCGTGTATACTACGCCTGGCAACTGTAAAACCATACAATAAAGAAATTGGAAACTTTGAAATTTCAAGGACTTAGACTCGAATAAAGAAACAAGAACTCTAAAATGTAACTTACAAAGGACGGTGAGACATCTTTTATTTCTGATCTCACATGACCACATAAACGGCAGATAATCCCAAATTGTTCGTTGAGTCTATAATCATGTTTACACTTGTGCTCCTGGCTGTTAGATTTTGGCACTTGATCATACATACCCTGGAAATTTAATTGGAACTATCAGTATTCATTTAACTTTTAAATGTATCGACTTTAAACACAGAAGAAAACACACCTCTGTTTCTTCCATAAGATATGATGTGGCAAGTGCTAATTCCATCTCCTTCCACAGCATTTCGAGTTCTTTTTCTTCTGTCATCTCTTCTTCTTCTTCCTCTTCAACTTTTTTTGGTACCTCATTCTTCTCGTTTTGATCCAAGGATTTCCCAGTCTGAAACTGGTTCCACTGATCAATGACAGCTGGCTGTTCTTGGTTAATCGCTGCATCTATATTCCTCATGCACCTGGTCATCAACTGTCGATAGATATTTGCACAAAGCGATTTTTTGAGAGTACTCCTTGAATCAAAGATACTCTCCTTCCCAGAAGAACCTCGCTTGAAACGACCTCGCTTACTTGCTACATTACCCTTCCATAAGCCTCCTGTACCATCAAACTGACTTATGGGAGCTTTAAATTTTCTTTTAGAGATCTTGGAAGAACCCTGCATGTTAAAATACTTGCTCCATATGTCACCAATATCCTCTTCTTCACCATCAGAAGCTTCAGCCTTATAAGAATCGGCATGTATGTAAGGCCTTGATGAATGAGAGTGAGAACCCTTTGAACGAGGGTATTTCTGTTCACCTAGATCTTGTTTGTAAGGTACTTCTGATCTGACCTCCTTTGACTTGCTAGTATCGTTCTGTATTCCAAGATAACCTTCTTCTTTGTATATTTTTCTGAAGAAATCCAATTTATTTTCATCTTTGAAAGAATGGTCATCTTGGATTGAAAATGCCACAGGGACTTCTTCATATTTGGATTTGTTTGGTCTGTATAATCCACAACGGGACAAATCAACTTCTGATTCGGACACATCATCATCACCCAGATAGCGTTCGGGTTGGATATTTCTACGCTTTGACCTTCGCAAGCCCATGAGATCAAAGTTTGATGATGAATCTTTCTTTTCCGCTTGGGATTCTACATGACTGAAGGGGAAAAGGACAGGAGCGGAACTTCCATTTTCTACTTTAAAGTTAATAGCACTAGAATGATTCTCGGAATTTGGTAAACTTTTTTCACCATCACCATCCCAAATTTGATACACAAGCTGGTTGTCCACGGTTCTCACATCAAAAACAAGTTGTTTGTAAACAGATGTAACGATTAACCATGATATATCAGAAGAGAATTTTCCAGTAAATAGTTTAAATATTCGACGTGAATTGCAGTCTTCAGAGGCTTTCCAGCGATAATGCTTATCTTCACAAGGTTTTAACTCAAGCTTTTGAAGAATGGTAATCTGATCAAGATGAAGCGTTTTGACATCTTTATTAATCGCTTTCTTGATCAAGCCAACGGGACCTTGCTTCATGTAAATGTTGACATGGAATTCACATACACATTTATCTTCTTCATGAGGCTTCCTCTCTATTGAGTTTATTTTAGCATCAACCCAGACCTGTAAAAGTAGATGCAACATGAGTTTATAAGTATCAAGTAAAAATTCTCGTATTATTGACAATAAAGCGACTTACAGGTTCTGGATTCTCATCGCTTGATTCTTCATCTGCCGGTTGATATATAGAATGCACACAAACATCTATTCCAGGTCTTAGAAGGCACGTGCAGTCAGCCAAATTTGCTTTTCTTGACCTTATTCGAAGGTCTGACACAGGAACGTTTTCTTCGGTTGTCTCTCCTTTATCTACGATAAACACGCTAACAACTCCATTTCTGATTCTTAAGCGCTCCACAGACAACCATGAGCCACACCAGTACACTTCGAAAGCTGTTCAGAATATCATAAAAGACATAATATGTAAATATTAACAGAAAAGTGAAAGTCCCTAAAATATTTTCTTTGGGTGCAATAACTAGTAGTCTAATTGGTAATATGAGACCTTTAACCCTTGATCAGTCATAAATTATACTACTGTTTTGTCAAGTAGTATATAGCTTCTATTTCAAGATTTAGATGCCAATAAAATAAAGATCAGTCTTCAATGGCATTGAGTTCCATGACCGGAAGAAGCTTTAAATGAAACTTACGCTGTGGATCGAAGGGATGTATGTTTTGGTGTATATTAAGATACCTCCTCTTCATGATTCCTTTCAAAGCCCGAGCAATAGGTTGCAAGCTTATCTACCTGTAAATATTTAAATGATCTACCATCAAGAGTCTATAGTGATGATATCTACAAGATGTAGGCACTTGCCCTATAAAGACATGGTCATGTGTAATTCACATAAAAATAAGTAGAACATAAAGGTATATAATCCCTCCTACTATTGTCACTCTGCCTCTAGTTCTAGCTCGGAATTTCACCATTCATTATCGGTTGTTTCCAACAAAATAATGGTCAATTAAAAGTTAGGTTATATTCATCCAACCAACAAAAACTGTAAGCCCGTCTCAATATAAACACCTCTCTTCTAAGGTTAGTTATTGCGCAAAAAAGATATATAACGTAATGATTAGTCCATAACTCTAACAGAACAGAACATACACTATATGAAGATCCTATTTCATTATTAATATCATTCCCGTATGATGGTTATCAGGTCTGTCTTGGTAATAAAATTTGACTGGGAACATAAAATTGTATGCCTTAAAAGTTATTTCTTCCTCCGTAAGCAGGGAGGCAGAACTTACAGAATATCATTTATATGTAGCACATTCGCACCAACAAAACACATATAACTTACAGTTGGTTGATTATACTTACCAATGTAAAAGATTAAAGGATAAATGAGACAATGACACAAGCCTTATTCTCTCTAGTCTACTATATAAGGTGAAAAGAACAAATTCTATTTTGGAGAAAAAGTTTCTTGCTCCATTCGGAAAATAGGGAAATTTTAACAATTGCCTGTTAGAGTGGTTCGAAGATGCAAAAGGTAGAACAACATGTCGTATTTGCTTTAGGAAGAAAAACAAATAAACATCTTGCTAACTTCCAAGTTCCAACAGAGAATAATATGTTCTGTTTCATCAAACATAGAATGTATTTTTCTTTTCTCTTTTCCTAAACATTCTTCTTTTACTCAAAACCAACACTTTACAACTACACTCATAAAGCACCGAAAACCATAAAAACAAAAAGTGTCGCTTATTCAGATACAACATGAAAATAGAACAGCAAATCAGATCATGTCAAGCAATAATTTAACCAAGTGATCTTCCAATTAAATGCGAAACTGAGTCATATTACGATGCAAGATGAACATCAGATCCCGAGTGACTAAACAAAGGTAAAAAAAGTAGCTGATACTAATTACTCTTGACATACAGCTAACAAAACTAGTGCTGTTAAAACTGATAGGTACATAAAAATTTACCCAACTTTTCACATTTTGCTATCGTCTGTATCCCATTTCCAAAACAATGTTCTATGTATCGAACTTTCAATTCATTGCCAAAATGTCTATTATGTGTATCAAACTTTAAATTAATTTTTCCAACTTTTCACATTTTGTTATCATGTGTATCCCATTTTTATGAATCCTTTACCAAGCGGCAACGATTTAAGCACCGCCTCACGGTTATAAGAGACCAAATACATACAATAGCAACGAATTAAACAGCTTCATACACACAACAAACAAACAGTCTGAAAGTCGAATACACACAAAATACGACCAGTTTAATACATTTTGGTGTCCTTTTATCCATTTTTTCAAGCATACATAATAAAGGTCATTGCTACTAATTAATTCATTTCCACAACTTCAACATACAAACAAAAACTGGCTATAATATTAATAGCACCGCTTATAATAAAAAATAATAATTATAAAACAACTTTATGAGATCATAATTAGCATTAATTAAATTGTTATAAAATCATTTCAACAACTCCAGAACAGCCTGAAAACCGGTGTTTATAACAAATTTCTTTTGAGCTAATAATTTCAATTACACACACACACAGGCATATATATATATATATATCTCACACACACACACACACACACATATACAGATAAACTAGTCCTGGAAAACTGAAGAGAAATTGTTGGAAAAAAATCAGTTGAAAATAAACCTTAAATTGCGCGGCGATGATGAAGAAGGCATCAGAAAGCGTTAAGCAAGTGAAGGAAATAAAATAAAATAAAAACAGGAATCAGTCAATCAATCAAAAGCTTTGAGAGAATCAGTGAGTGGAAGGAAAGAGAAATTAATATTGGAAAAAACATTTTTATCGTTTTTAGGTTTTTATCATTATTTAAGTGAATCTCGATATTTGGAGTGTATTGTCTAGTGTCTACTTTTTACTCTGCATGAAAATCACACACACAGTCACACACACACATTTTCTATAGATACAGATATAGATACAATATATAGTATGTATGTGTGTGAATAGGGGTGTGTGTGTGTGTGGTGTGACTGAGTGTGAGAGCACGAAAAGTGATAGGAAAATGTGAGAGGAAAAAAGTCTTTGAGAAATAAAAAGTACAAGAAAGAGGTGAAAAAATAATTAAAAAGATAAAAAGTAGGTGGGGCCACAGGCCTGTAGTTATTTTTGGGTGGTTGTGAGCTAATCGTACGGTCTAGATTTGGTGGTGTTTTGGTTGTGATGTCATTTGGAGTGTATAAGAATAAGAATTATTATTATTTTGCGATATTTTTTTTTTTTAAATTAACTTTTATTCACACATCACCTTCAAATTGACGGGTGGGCTATGGTGTGTCTTGTTTAGAGATGTTATTTATAGCCCATTAGGTTTGTGTTTTGGGGGTTTAAGGAATCTTGAAGATTTTAGATATGGGATTTGCTATAGGTAGCAAATGATATGAGATTGTGATTGTTTGTGTATATGAGATTTGTTTGGTATAAAACGGAAAAGTTTTTACTTTTACTTCTCAAGAAAATGAATTATACGGGTAGCTTTTAATCTAGTTTAAGAATGGCTTTTATTATTTACTAAAAGTGTACACGTATGATGCGCACTGATGGATGGTTTCTTAATAAATTAAATTGTAGTGTACATAAAATTCATAAACTTTATTTTGTACATGCGTTAAAAAGTGATGGTAGCCGGCAATCGGATTTGGTCAGCTAAGTGGTGACATTTCGTCAATGAGTCACTCCGTACGGAACTGATTGAACATCAAACCGCGTTTATGTTAAGAGGGCCGTTATGGTTTAATTTAGGGTCTATTGACGATTCCCCACAGGTAAGGACAAGTCCTTTTACGCCAAATAGAGCAATGTGTATGTATGTGTTTCGGTCATTGAGGTCATGCCGATTTAGGGTAGGATTTTTCCCTTTATAAAGGGGAGATCCTTTCTTTAGGACGAAGATATCTTGTAATTATCTTTTTCTAGGATTATGACATATCTAGATAATAGCTTATCTGATTTAGTTGCCTTAGTTAGTTAATCAATTGATCCGTATCCCTTATATGATGGGATGCGTATCTCGATTATTTAGGAAATGATTGTTATCTTTTTCCAATGGTGAGCCTTCGTAATTAGGCTTTGCATGCACATATCTTCGTATATTCGAAGGGGTATATCATCGGGAACGATTCGTTAGTTGGTCGTTTAAAAAAATGATAAAGTAAAAGTGTAATGGTAATTATGGTAATACTTAAAAATTCAAAATTTAAGACTCGTGTCGAATGCTTTATTAATATAGATTTTGTTGCATTTTGTATTTAAATTCTCTCTCTTTTTTGATTAAATTTTTTATTAGTGTATTTAAGTCATAGGTCATTTTGATATAGAGGTACATTGTTCATAATAGAGTTTTTTCCCCAATGCAATAAGATATACCGTATTAGATATACCGTATTACAGTGAAACTTTTTTAATTGAAATTTTATTTATTATAGACGATTTTTTACCATATTATTTTCTTAAAAATGGATAATGCCTCACGATTCTTAACAATTTGGGTCTCTTTGCTAATCACATTTCCAAATCTTCTTATTTAGTTATTTGGCATACTATTTATACTCCTTAAACCAATAAGCTTTAAGTTTCACATAACCCAGTATTTTGAATATCTTTTTGATAGGAAAAGAAATAAAATGATAAAAAAAAAAAAAAAAAGGGGGGGCATTTTTAAGTATTTTTAATAAGGAATGTGAATGGGAAGAAGAAAAAAATAATTCAAAGCTTTTTGTCCCAAACTTTACTTCCAAATTAGGCGGATTAGGAAGGAAAAATGTCCATCCTTTTGTATAATTGATAATCTACCCTCTTAACTTAATAGATAACAAGGATATAATTATAAAACTATTGGGTTTTCATTCTTTCTTTAATTTTTTTTATAACTCAAAAATAATAGTAACTGTCCATTTTCTTTTCCTTCCTTTCTTTTACTTATAACTCGAGAATAACTTTTTCTTGTGTGTTAAACTTTCTTTTCTTTTGCTTTCATTTCATTTTTACAATTTACAAACATCCCATACTAGACATGCGTTATCTATTGATCCTAAAATTAGAAAGGCACCATCAGGCGACCACTCTAGGTCGCAGCACATCCT
>JAOXNX010000001.1:11530633-11543962 GCA_028566075.1 Solidago caesia | reverse complement strand
ATTCCGTTAGGAATCAATTTGTGAATATAAAAGTCGCTTCCGCATTTTGTTGTTGGAACTTTGTTTAAAGTTTAAAATTTTTTTGAAATCCGTATTTTTATAAATATGGGTGTTACAGATAGGAATTTTTATATATATAGAGATTATGATTGAATATGGTGTTGTTTTAACAATCACCTACCCTATAACGTGAAAAATACCCTCACGTGGAAGTCAAGTGTGATGACTTAACAATAAATCTAACCTACTAAGAGGGAGGAAAATGTAGATTTGTCAAATGTGAGTTTTTTTCTTCTCTTTAAGCTTTTCACTTTAAATAATGATGAAAAATAAAAAATATGGACAAAAAGTGTAATTTACCCAAGGAAAAACATTGTTCTGTTTAGGGCTGAGCTTGGGCCGGTCCGGGTCGGTTTTGACCCAAAAACGAAACCCAAACTGATCCGTTCGGTTTTTCATTTTTTGAAACCAATGGGTTCGATTCGGTTTGGATCGGTTTTCAGTTTGGTTTCAGTTTTTTTTTAATTTTTTAAACACTTTTAGCTTATTTAGACATTCAATTGTTAAGTAAAAAATATAATAAACTAAAATATAGAGCTGATTTTTATTAACTAATTATACTTTTTAGGTATTGTAATTAGTATGATTTTTTTATAAACCGAATTGATCTTGTTGTGCATTTCTATATAAAAACATACAATTGATTTTGATTTGTACACTAAAAAATCAAAAAGTTCAAATAGATTAACATATTTACTAAATATAAGTAGGAGTTGGTTATTGTAAAATAAATATTAAAGTAAAACAAATAGGATAAAATTTTTGCCATTGGATCATGATAAAACTGATGCACGAAGATTCATAGAGCATAAGTATATACATTGATGCACGAAGATTTTCATGATACACAACGATTTTCAGTTAAAAGAAAACTTGAGTGTTTTATTTATTTTACTTTAATACTTAATTTATTTGAACTAGAACCAATATAAGTATTATATCATAGTAAAATAATATAAATATAAAATAAATTAAAATATATATTATTTTGGATTGGATTGGATTGGATTATGTCGGTTTTTTACGGTTCGGTTTTTGCATATGAAACCGAAAACTGAACCGATCCAGTTTTCCAATAAATTTTTGATTGGATCAGTTTTCCGGTTTTGTTTTTTTCGATTTTCAGTTTTCCGGTTCGGTTTTTGCTTACACCTGGTTCTGTTAATTTCAATTTTTTTGCCAATATTATTAATTTTCTTTTTCAAACATGTTCAGTGCCCCTCCCTTTCTTTGTTCCAAATCACTGTCATTAACATAAATTTAATTTAACAAGATTGTTTTCAACTTCTTGTATAAAAATGCAAGCTTTAAAGAACTTCTTGAAAAACCCAACAATTTCAATAGTAGAAACATGCAAAACACTTAAAGAAATCAACCAAATTCATACTCAATTGCTAGTTAATGGTTTCATAAATGACCCAGAACTTGTATCCAAGTTTGCTGCATCAATTGCACTTAAACACTCACACAATATTCATTATTCTGTTCAAATCTTAGACCAATGTGACAATCCATCTCTTTTTGCCTTAAATTCCCTCATTAGGGTTTATTCAAAATCTTCAAATCCTGAAAAAAGTTTACTTTTGTATAAAAAGATTTTACAGTTTAATAAAAACCCAGATAATTATACATTTACATTTTTAATAAAGTCTTGTGTGAAGTTGGTTTTTGTTAAAGGTTTGGGCTTGGCTGTACATGGGTCTGTGTTGAAACATGGGTTGGATAATGACCCACATGTTCAAAGTGGGTTGGTTAACTTATATGCCGAAATGGGGCTGTTAAGGGAATTAAAAGATTTTTTTTCCGATGTACATAAAGCGGATTTGGTTATGCAAACAGCGATGGTGGTTGCTTGTGCTAGATTGGGAGATATTGGTTTTGCACGCCAATTGTTTGATGAAATGCCTGAGAGAGATGTGGTGGCGTGGAATGCGATGATAGCGGGGCATGTTAAGGTTGGGGAACCGTTGGAGGGTTTGGATTTGTTTTTTAAAATGGAGAAGTTGGGTTTGAAGGTTAATGAGGTGTCGATGGTTTCGGTGTTGTCTGCTTGTACGCATTTGAGTGATTTGAATACTGGACGTGGGGTGCATAGGTATATAGAGCGAAAAAGGCTAAGAATTGACACGACTTTAGGGAGTGCGCTTGTTAATATGTATGCAAAGTGTGGGGATATTGATATGGCGATGGATGTATTTTGGGGGATGAAAGAGAAGAATGTTTATACATGGAGTTGTGCCATGGGGGGATTAGCGAGGAATGGTCAGGGTGAGAAGTGTCTTGAGCTCTATGAACTTATGTTGCAAGAAGGGATCCAACCAAATGAGGTTACATTTACATCGGTCTTAAAAGGTTGCGGTGTATCGTGCTTGGTTGAAAAAGGTTTAAAGCAGTTTCAATCTATGATAAAAGATTATGGGATCGAGCCTCAAGTTGAGCATTATGGATGTATGGTTGATTTATATGGTCTATCCGGACGCTTAGATGACGCCTTAAAGTTCATCTATAGTATGCCATTTCCACCCCATATGGAAGCTTGGGGCGCTCTGCTCAACGCTAGCAAAGTATTTAAGAATGTGGAGATGGCTGAACTTGCTTCTAGTAAGATGGTTGAACTAGATATAATGAATGATGGTGCATATGTTCAATTGTCAAATGTTTATGCTGATATTAACAAGTGGGATAGTGTTGATGGCGTGAGGTACACAATGAAGTCACAAAGGGTTGCCAAGGTCCCTGGTGTTAGCACAATAGACAGCAATAGTAATTGGGGAAATTTAGTAACTGAGTTGAATACTAACAACAGTTAACTTCTCATTGCACGCTTGGCGGTACCTAGGGTCACACATTTTAGCGTTTGTAGGTTTATGTCCCGAGGACATAGGTGGATTGGTTTGTTAGTCTTTGCCGTTCAAAAAGAAAAATGATTATCTGTCATTGCTTTGGAAACAAATGTTTGTGTTGAATTTCTGATTACGGAGTACAATTTGTTTATCTCGCTATTAATGAATAATGACAAATTTCAGGAAAGAAGGGTAACAAATTGATGAGTAAAAACAAAAACTAGAATAGGAAATTTCCCAATACGAAGAAGATATTAACCCTTATAATTTTAAACAACATAATGCTAGCTAATTGGCAGTGCATATCAACACACAGGTAAATCTGGTGGTGGTTTCTCCAATTTCTGCAGTGGCCCGGCTCCATCTTCTACAATAAACACTGTGGCCAAACCCCAGCCAATGTGAACATCTAAGTGGCAGTGCATAATCCAGGTACCTGAAACAATAAAGAAGAATTTGAGCAACAAGCTGATCTCTACCTATTTACTTTTAAATGGGTTATGAATTATCTCTAACGGGCCAAAGTGGTGAAGTAAAAACGTCAGCTTGAGAGGAAATGGGGTGAACAGTTTGGAAATTGCTCAAAATGGATTATTATTATTATGTATAGCATCCTATATCATTTTTATTCAAAATATCAGATGCTACTTTATATACTCAAGATTTGTGATCATATTTGACGCAATTATTATTCATGGACATTTTCAATAATTTGATAGGAAATGTTTTCAATTAACCACAGCTGAACCATTTTGACCCATATCCCTTTTTCACCAAACCTGTTTTGACCCGTTACCCAACCCGCTCGATCCAATGTGGGAGCTTCCCATTTCTTACCTGGATTATCAGCGACAAATCTAATGACTGCCCACCCTTTGACCGGTAAGCTAACTGTATTTCTGAGAGGTGGATCCACGAGGTTGAATTTAGCAGTGTCGGTTTTTGGGTTAAAGTTTCCAAATCCTTCTGCAAGTATATAGAAATCATATCCATGAAGATGGATTGGGTGGTTCTCAGCTGTGAAGATGCTTGTTCCTTGTAACACTATCTGCACCCTTGACCCATATTTCATTTTATAGACCTTCGTTCCATGAGTAGGCTGCCACAAAGAGCGGCTTACATTACCGGTATAATCAAAGGCCACGGGAGGTTTTGCAGGGAAGTCAGTGGTATAAACTCCTGGGATCCCTTGGTGATATGCTTGAAGCAAGGAAAAATTGGATGGGAGTACAAAAGACACGTTGTTCATGCTAGCGGTGAAGCGTGTCCCATTCGGGCCCTGACAGTTTCTTGCCCGGGTTTTTGGCGGGCATTGGTTGATTCCAAGTCCCGCGGTAATGAAGAGATTGTGATCTATTTCAGTGGAAACAAGGGATTTTTCCAGACTTCTGAAGCTGGTGGTGAAAGCAGTGGCAGTTGCAGTGTCATTATATGCTGGGAGAGTTGGCATAATGGGATTTGAAGAGGCGGTTTTGTACTCCAAAATGGCAGTGGTGGTGGTATTATCAAATGGAGCACCTTGTGCGCTTGCATAAGCTCGTGCAGCAATGTAATATCGCCCTACTGGCTGGTCGGCCTTGATTAGTACATCTGTGGTTTGGCCTGGTCCAAGCATGAGGACTGTGGTGGTGAAAGGTTTTACGTAGGAAGCGTCTGCTCCTACCACAGTAAGCTTGTGGTTGGCAATTTTGAGAAAAAGTTGTTGATTCAAGGCTGCATTGATGACCCGAAGGAGGCTTGTCTCTCCTGAATTTATCGGTACTCTGACCGTCTCTGCATTTAAAAAAAGTGGTTTTAGCAAAATCAAGAAAGTACTTAAACCATATTAAAATACCTTTTAAATCTATACGAGTCAAGTAAGACATGTAAGATAGGTGCTCATTTACTTATTGATGGGTCAATTCAGGTTATGTTTCATCTTTAAAAATAGCTGAAAAAGAAACGGCTCAAATGAATTGAGTCACCCTAAGTGTAGCTTTAATCAATAAAACCTCTTATGTTAATTATATTTAAGTAATAAGATATGTAATTTTTGTAATCATATTTGATGCGACAATAACTTATAAAAATATTGGATAAGAAAACTTTTTGCATCAACCTGACCCGTACCAAAATTTACCAATTTTGACCAGTTACTTGACCTGTCCATACCTCTATGTGCTTTTGTTTTCAAATAGTCAGACTTGTTCATGTGACAGTATGTTTTACAGAAGCAAACCTTTGCTAGAGCATTTGTAGAGATCACCAGGTTGTCCATTGATGGTATACGCATCAGAAACATTTGGAGCTGCTCCTGTTATTGTGGCTTCTCTTATAACATCTACCGGGTTTGCATCCCACCATTCACCTGATGATCATAATTATCTACATGTCAGGTATCTCAATTTTGAATTTGCACAGTGTACATTAGCTACTATACGTAAATAAATTGCATACCAAGAGCAATGACTGATTCACTGTTTGGCTTAGGGAACGGGTAAGAATATCCTTCTTTCGGGTGAATAATTATAGCACCATAAACTGTGGCTCGAAGCCACGAGCTATGTGCATGCCACCACAATGTTCCTTCTTGTCCTGAAATTGTGAACCGATAAGTGTAACTCCCTCCTGTTATAATTGGGCATTGCGTGATGAACTCGGGTCCATCTGCCCATGCTGTCGTCATTTGTCAAACACCATGCCTAAAATGCGAAGAAAATAATAAATAACACCAGTGAGAATGACATTTATATTCTTACAATATGGTTTTACCAATGATTGATTATAATGTGCTTCTTTGAAAGAAAAAATGAATAAGAATACTTGATTGAATAAAGCCACAATATGGAACAACTACTTCAAGATTTTAACCATCTATCATGAATCCCATACCCAAACTTGCTATCATGAATCCCATACCCAAACTTGTCACAACTTTATTAAGATCTACCCCATTTTATATTAATACCTACATTTAACACGTAATATCTTGCAAAGTCAAACACGTAATAAAGCTTAAAACAAAACTCATTTAGGCATTTCATCGAACACATAACGTGCCAAAGCAATCACGGGAACCATACCAACAGAGCTAAAGAATCTAAAATTTAACAAAAGCTTATAAGAGTTTGGTTACATAAATATATAGTCATATTGGAAACATTTTTGCTTTATGAAATTGGATTACTCACCTTGAGCATCTAGCCCATAGCTAACTATATCCCAAGATAATCTGCACACTCAATGCTACTATAAGTGCACCTTGTATAGCTCGCATACCGATCTGTCTCCACAAAGCCAATTTCTCCATCCCCTCAACAACAGCCAAATTACTAATGCTCTATGAAAAAAATCCAAAATTCCGATTATAACAAATGCTCTATGAAAAAAACAACTCCAAACTCATACATTATATATCGAGTGTAACAATTGTTTAACTCTTAACAATTTAACAATAAATGACTAACCTCACAAGGTGTTTCATACCGTAGATCCAAAATTTCTGATAGGAAAAACCATAGCTAAAATTAGAAACATACTTGAATTTAACTTAAACCATAACTAAATAGATCTAAATTAGAAAATAATCAAACATAATAACCAAAATTTCTGATAGGAAAAACCATAGCTAAAATACATATATCAATCAACAAAAATCACAATCAAACCATAAAAGTTTGCTCATTTTTAATCACAATCATCTAACCGAAAAATAGATCTAAATTAGAAAATAATCAAACATCACAAGAAATTCAGACAAATGATTTCGAATTACAGATTTGTAGATTTGAATCCATGATAGTTTAATCCAATGTAAATGGAGATTTGTAGATTTGATTTTAGAGAGAGAAATATGAAAAAGAGATCTGATTAAAAACCGATGAAGACGACGATGAGGATGATGATGATGAACATGTGAAATCAAAAATCAAAAACCTGTGAAGAGCGAGAAATTTATTTGATCATATTTCAATTTTGAATTATTGATTGAAGAGAAAATATGAAAAGAAATATTATACCAGATTCTCCTTTCTCTCTCATCTGTTGCAAACCCCACATATCTCTCAATAATACCGCCCATTTTTTCAATAATACCGCCCATTTTTTCAACTTTATTATCCCGCCCAAAACACCCTCCTTCACACACTCTCACACCTCAGAACACATATCAAATTCATCATCGCTTACATAAGATCTCCAATGTGGCACATGTAAAACGTTGACAAATCAGCTTTGCTGATCTAGCTTGGCACTCTTCTTTAGTAGTATAAGAAGATAAGAAGATATTCCCTTATAAAGATTATATCCCCTTGTTGAAAATTACACTCATGCGAAATGTCAATACCACCCTTAATGAATTAAATTACACCACAAGTCCCTTATAATCTAAAATATCTCTACTACCCCCTTTAAATCAAATATCTTTACATCAATTACCTAGACCACTTGACGCAGCCACCACCACCAACAGTCGTCGGCTCACAGCCACCATCACCATTCGTCGCCGCCACCACACCGCCGCCGCATTGTGCGGGTACCATGCAATATTTTTAAATAGAAGTTAGAAGTAACTAAGTAAGCAAGTATTTGATATATCTTGGGCCATCTTTGACCCATTTTAGTTATAGAAAATTAGAAATTTCTTAACCGACTTACCAATTTGAGTTGTTTTAAGGAAGAATGCTAATTATAATAGCTGCTTTTCATACACATAAAATGTAGCCAAGCAAATATACATGTTCCGAATGTATGTGTGTGCGACTCGCATATTATTGTGTGTGGAAAAAAAGGCAGCTAGTAAGGTCTTATCCAACCCAAACCTCCTTTTCATATCTTTTTCACTGTTATATCAACCTCACATCATTTTTTTCTCATTTCATATTCAAAAAATATCACTACTAGCTATACCTCTTTCTCACTATATCCACAAATATTTTATTATATATCTTATAAAAAAAAATTAGACAACAATGATCCAGTTGTAAATTAAGCTCTTTTGCCCCACTATCAACAACTTTATCCTAAACAAAAATGAGCTTTAATCCCACCTACCTTTTTCTGACGTTTTCTCACAAGAATGAAGGACATGACTTTTTAAGAAAACGCCTAAGAAAATATCACTGTTAACCCATTTTCTGAGAAAACGTGAGAAAATTTACCGTTGGGAGAGGCTTAAGCTACTTGCAATGATAACCGGGAAAAAAAGCATGGTAGTAAAATATCTTAGGGGAGGCGGAGTGGGTAGGCGGGTTCCCGCCGGGCTCCCCCATACCGGCGGTAACACCACCCCGCGGTGGCCGAGTTGGGCTTAGGGGGTTAGTCGATGGGTTATATACCTTCGCCGGTGGAAAGTTAATGTTACAGGGACTATTTGTGTAACATAATTTTGAGCCTTTAATATATGTTACCGTTACATGGACTGTTTGTGTTAAAAAAAAAAAAAGAAGCTTTAACTATATGTTACCGTTACAGGGACTGTTTGTGTAAAAAAAAAGAAAAAAAGAAATAGGACCGTTACATATAGCCGTTAATAGCCGTTGGGAGGACCAAAATTGTAAAAAAAAAGTCCTATATATACAACATACTTCTTTCATTCTAAACAACACTTCCACATTCAAATTCACTCCAAACAATGTATTCATCTTCATCTTGCACAACATGATCATAAAAGACGGGGAGGACAATATCACTGGTTCATATAATGGAGCAACCGGCGCCAATAGTTTATGACCCAAGTGCACTAGCGGAGTTACATGACGAAAACATCCATCATCGTCTCCGGTTTGATCTTACGGGGCATGTAGCGGGGCTAGACTTAGCTTTCCTCGATGACCCAACAAACCAACCACCATCGATTGAAGAATTAATTTAGTTTATTTTTATTTTTTTAAAAATGTTGCAATGTTCCTTTTAATCATTTATGTACTTTTCTTTTTTAAATTTTAATGAAATGTTATGTGTTTTAGTTATAAATTGTGTAGTTTAATAGTTTAGGGGAGAAAAAATAAAAAATTTGGGAAGACTGGAATCTCATGGGCGCGAGTGAAATTGGTTGGGAGGGCTGAAGGGTTGAAATGAGTTGGCAGAATTTTATTGGTAAAATTTAGGAGAGCTAAAATTTCCAGAATGATAACTCCTTGTCCCCTTATACCTGTGGGCTGCTCTTAGTTTAAGATTTAAATTGCTAAATACAAAAGAATACTTTATCAGAGATTAAACATCTATACTTTTTTTTTATATAAAAACTTTAGTCTACTTGTTAAAATAATTAATTTTTCAAGATTTGGAATGATACTATACATCTACAGTTTAAATCTTAATTAATATTTACATTACACATTTTGTCAAACTTTTTATTTCTATAATTAACTCATTTAGTTTATTTTAACTTATACTTTTTTCATTTTAAATTATGAAAACACAAATATGTCTTATAAAAATTAAATGAATCTTTCTCGTAATTTAAATTATACATAAAATATTATCAACTAATTATACGTTAAGTTATCTTTAGAAAAAGCTAACTTATTAATATTGTTTTATAATTTATTAAAAAGTTCTTTCCCGAAAAGGTGAATGTAAAAAATCGTGATATTTTATCCACTATTAAACCACTTACGACAATCATTTAAAAAAAATTAAAAATGCTGGATACCATTAAAGAATAATATTAACTTACGTGGCATAGCGCATTAGGCTAGTTCATTAAAATGAAATAATAGAAAGTGCTAAAAATAAAAAGACTTGTAGAATATTAAATCATAAATTATTGACTCCGTGCTGTTCCTCTTTTGGAATTTTGGGAATAGAATGAAACCAAAATTTGTGAGCTGTGGCAATTTGTTTGAGTTCAAATGTCTGATCGAAAATATTTATGCATTTTGTCGGTTGATAATTTATAGTTCCTTGTTCAAAAAAATAATTCATGGTTCTGTTAAAATGATTTGTTCTTATTGTAAATTCTTTTAACGTTTTGTTTATTGGCAACGTGCTCAAATTTCATACAGAAAACTATATATATATATATATATATATATATATATGACAAAAGTGAATATAAGGCTGTCCCATACCTAAGCTTAGGTATGGAACTCCTCACATATTAGTTTTTTAATATTTCTTGTATAATAAATAAATGACATGAGCCCCGTGAATTTTAATTATTAGAAAACAAAAATGTGAGGGTTCCATACCTAAGCTTAGGTATGAAACAACCTTATATTCACCTCCCTATATATATATATAGGGGGAGGTGAATATAATAAAATTCATGGGGCCCATGTCATTTATTTATTATACAACAAATATTTAAAAAAATGATATGTGAGGGGTTCCATACCTAAGCTTAGGTATGAAACAGCCTTATATTCACTTATATATATATATATATATTATTGTACATATAAATAAAATAATAATAACTATTGTAGCTATAACATTAATCTAAAGCTGTTGTCAAAATGATTTTCTTGAGCTTAGAGCACTAGCAATACTTCGTTTTGGCCTTCATGGTTGCTCGTGATGGCTCCAACCATGAGCCCACACCATTGTGTGGGTCTCATGGTTCACTAGTAGTCCGGTGGTTCCCATAACGATAACGAATGTGATTTTTATATTTTTATTTTCCTCTCTCACAAGTTAATAAATAAAAGGTAGAAAGTGGATCCGAAGCTATTGGTTGATTAGTGGCGTATTAAAGGTGTTAGTGGTTGAGAAGTGGTTGTGAGATTTTTTTTTTTTTAGTGTAACGATAACAAGTACTGGTAGTTGGGGCTTAAAAACCCATTGTGAATGTGCTTGCACATATTCTTCACTACTACCCAGTACCCCCACACACGAAACTGTATCATTAATGTTTTTTTGATACATGTTTAATTTATTAGAAATGTTTTTGTCTATTGGTAATATGTATATATATATATATATATATATATAGGGGCTGGTTATTGTAAAACAAATATTAAAGTAAAACAAATATAATAAGATCTTGACCTTTGGATCATGATAAAACTGATGCACGAAGATTCACAGAACACAAGTATATACACTGATGCACGGAAATTTTCAGTTAAGAGAAAAAAAATTATTTTATTTATTTTACTTTAATACTTGTTTTATTTTAACCAGAACATAAATATAGTGAAAAGTTACTTTAGGAACCCCTAAAAGGTCAGGAACCTTTAGGAACCCTTTTAATTCAATCTCAGCCATCCAAATTCTGGATCAACGGTCCAAATTAGTTGTGACATTTTTGTAAATAATTGAAAGTATTTTTTTATATTTATTTATTCAAAAGGGTATTTTAGGCATTTATATTTTAAAATTTTAACATTTTTAATTTAAACATTAAAAAAAATCCAATATTACTTCTGTTTTATATTTCGACTCACAAACACAATCACAAAACACAATCACATACACAAACACAAACACACACATAACCCTAAATAAATCTCCAGCAACCACCGCCGGATTCCGGCCGCCGGTCGGAAAACGTAAGACGCCGCCGCCGCCGCCGATCTTCTTTAATTTCTTACCGGACCCAGGTGGCCGTAGTCTAACTCTAAACCGCTGCCGCCGTCTTCTTCGTCGCTAGTCAGAGAAACCCACTTGTTTTGCCCAGGAAGCCATTATTAGATCTGAATACAAAGACGTTGTTCTGTGGAACCTCGATAACAAACATATTCAAAGGTAGATGAAATACTACTCATATTGCAGAAGTTACCAAAAGTATATTCTAACTGATGAGAACTTTTTATGCAACTTCGAGGCAGAAAATTCAAGATTGCTTTTGGAAAGGTATTATATATGTAAAAGAATTTAAAAGATTATTCTTCTAAGATATTGTTCCAGTTATCAATGGTCTATTTTTCCCCTGTTTTCCGCCGCCGCCGCCATCTGTTATTCTTAACCGTCACCGCCCGATCTGCTGTTCTTCTTAACCGCCGCCGTGATATGTTCTCCTTAACCGCCGCGATCTGTAGATGTTCTTTCTGATTTTTTTTTCTTTTTGTTTGGTAGAAATGTTTGATTTTTAGATCATATGTATGTGGTTGTATTTTTTGGTGGATCATATGTATGTGGATGTATTTTTTGTTGTATTTTCAGATGTGTTGGTAAATAGTTTGGATCGAATGTGTTGGTAAATAGTATGTATGTGGTTGTATTTTTTGTTGGATCATATGCGTATGTTTGTATTTTTTTTGATCATATGTGATTTCCGGCTAGATTGTAAATGATCATATATGATTTTCGATCATATGTGATTTCCGGTGAAATTTTAATTTGTAAATAAGATTGGTACTTCAAAAATCCTATTTAAATTTGTAGATGAGCACATGTGATTTCTGGCGAGATTATAGATGATCATATGTGATTATAGATGATCACATGTGATTTTCCGGCGAGATTATAGATGATCACATGTGATTTTTCGGCGAGATTCGATCATATGTGATTTTCCGGCGAGATGAGATCATATGTGATCCCCTAAAATTAAGACAATTAAAAAATGTTTTATTGATTAAATTTTATAAAATAAAATAAAAAAATCAATTTTACAATTATACCCTTAGTTAAAAGAGTTCCTAAAGGTTCCTGACCTTTTAGGGGTTCCTAAAGTAACTTTCCCCTATATATATATATTATATATGAGAGTGTTACATAGTATTTCATATGTGTAAGTTAAACATGTGTACACATTAAATAAGTAATCAATTATATAATGAGAATGTTACTTTCATAGAAAGCGGCATTCTCTTCCTGATAGAAGTTTCCTTTTGGATAAGTATAATGACTCTGGTCAGCTTAAATAGCGCCACCCGGTTCATCAGAACCTGATGACTGTTGCTGTAAACACATTAAATAAGTAAACAATTATATAATGAGTAAATGTGAAAGAAGATATGTCAACTTTATAAATTGAAACCTACATTTTAAAAATTAAAACACCTTGCAAACAAGTAGCGGGTTTGGGCTAAAGATGTCCGTCCCCCATGTCCTTTAACCGTTTGTTTTGCTTTATTGGACTTGTTTATTGCACACCTGGATTTGAAGCTGGATGAGGTGTAGTAATCAACATATTCGGACCAGTCCTTCTCTTCCAAAACTGGTGGCACAACCTCCCGAATGTCTACTCGATCCTCACCGCCTAGTTTTGAAAAGTACTTCTCCTTGAATCGAAACTTGTGGTCGCTATACCTACGCCCGCAGTATTTCTATATACCTGTTTTGATGCCCTCATAAGGATCCATGTCAAAGTAGTTCTGCAAATTATAAAAACAGTTAGTTTAGTGTATAAAGATATACAAATTTACAACATCGAATTAAATTATAGAAAACTTAACCTTAAGCTCGGGCCAGATGGTCGACTTCAAGCTCTTCGGTATTTTGCTCCAAGACTGGCAATTCTGTGGAAAGCGATCCACAATCGTCCCCACCAGGGATG
>JAOXNX010000001.1:11476987-11497690 GCA_028566075.1 Solidago caesia | reverse complement strand
AAGTTAGAGTAAAAGTAAACAAAGGTTTAAATGGTGACAGTACTTACAGGTCGTCAGATACTTCCACAAGGAACTCTGATACCGATAAGAATTCCATATGTGTTTCATTGATCTTCACGTTGCTTCAAAGAGAAGAAAAAAAAACCCAAATTAAGATGTTGCTTAGTAATATATCATTGTCTAACTAACTATTATATTTCAACCTAGGGGAAATTTATAAATGGAAATGAAAACCTCAAATAGATGTTAATGTGCATGCAACAATCTCTTTGACTAATATGGCTATGAATAGCAAATGCTTTGGCTTGATCAGTTAACGCAATACAACTGAGCATGTATTAGGTGTTTTTTAATAATGGAAAATGGAAAACATCAAAATGTTGTTTTCTAATTTTAGTTTAAAAAATGGAAAATGGTGTTTTCCATTTTCTTGGAAAACTTCTATAGAAAACTCTGATTTAATCGCGTTTTCTCTATTCCATGTTTTCTTGGAAAAAATTTTCTAGAAAACAAAGGGTGTTTTCAACAACTAAACAAGACCTTATTTTCTCACATGATATAATCTAGAATGAAGTAACCAAGAGAAGTACCAAATCATTCACCTCTTTGCCATTCAACTGATACAAAAGTAGATTTAGCACCCGGTAGTCAAAGGACTTCAAATGAATTGCTTTCATAACTTCTTCAACTTCAATCTGTGCAAAAAAATTTGTGTAGAGGAAGCTAGTAAAAGACAGTTCCTAGTAAAGTGAACTATTAGTTACTCCATAGTATAAGTTTTAATCATTCACAAGCATCAACATTAAATCTTGTACCTCTTGTTTATTTGTTAATGCACGACAGAGTTTTCTTTCTAAAGCCCAGTATTCTTCCCCACACTTTAACTCGTATCTTATTCTGAATTTTTTTAAGAAAACATATAAAGGTTATGTAATGAAGCCTTCCAAGGAAATGCGAGGGAAAAAGTGGAGAGGTTTTAACTTATTAGTATATATCCCATGACGCTCTAAAAGAAGAACAAGTGGTCTGAACGTAAAGTCTGGAATTACACCCAATGAAGATTGCAGTAGTTTTTCATTTATAGTGTCCAACTGCAAAAAATACATGACATTCACGCAAATTTAAATAATTCCAATGAGGTGCTAAGAAAACAACTAAGAAATATTTTAGTGTCATCAAACCATAACCATTAGCAGCTGGAAACTACTATATTGAGCAAAATGCATATACATTGTGATAGAATCTGTGAGTAAAATAGATGATTCCAAATTTAGTCCGTGGGTCCTCGTTTCATCCCATAACAAAATTACTTCATTCTTTTAGGAGTAATAATACCTGATAAATGTAACTCTCTACAAAGCAAAGTAGTGGTAGGTATTTGAATATAGATTCTGTACTGTTAGCATCCATTTCATGAAACATGAAGTAAGATCTGCACTGTTTATTTACATGTCAATGAAATATATTAGACATCGGATAAAGGTTAAAGCATAACGCTATAACAAATAATAAATTGATAAATAAAGGCCAATACTGGCGGTTATATTTTTCATAGGCAAATCACCCACAATTCAAAGTTCTTACAACTTTTCCTACCTAATATTTTTATAAGAGCTAGTAGATAAACTATGTGCCACCATATGTGATTATCATGAACCGTCCACACATGCTAAACGATTAAACCACTAAAGCAACGAGTGTAGGCCCCATATTTTGCATGGCCCCGAAAATTATACTCCCTCCGTCTGAAAATTATTGTCCACTAGACAAAAACACGCAATTTAAGAAAATGCAACTTATTTTATACTAAAATGACAGTTTTACCCTTCATCACTAAATTAGCACATCTTTGAGTTTTGTAATACTAACTTAAAGTAAGGGTATTATCAGAAACTTAGCCATTTGTGCTTATCCAACATTGGTAGTGGACAATAATTTTCGGACAATCTAAAATAGTAAGATGGACAAAATTTATGGGATGGATGGAGCGTTGGAGTATATACTTGGATAGAGTATTTTGCTTATGTTGTAAACTATTTGATGATTACTGAATGATCAAGTAAAGTAGCTAGTGAAACATGAAACAACTAATGAAGATATTGCTATTATGAGTGCCTGAATTGATTTGGAAATGAGACTGATAAAAGAAATATGCAACATGAGTTCTACAACCAATTGCAAGCTATAACAAAAGGTTAGCATGCAGAACATGAACCAGTCTCTTGGTACCACTCATGGTTGATAGTGATTGTAGTTATAACTTTAACATATTTGGTATCAGATAAGTAGTCAACCTAAAACACCAGAGGTTATACATATTTTCTGGTGTAAGAAGATCTTACTCAACCATTTTGTTTAACTATGACACAATAGTAAATCTTAAAAAGGTTGGACCGGAGAAATGCAATGACAAGGGGAACACATATTTTATGTCATAGTCCCATATTCTGCAACTGGTAGATAGAAAGTAGATGACGTGTTATATCTTACAAAATCTTCGAAAGTAGAATTTGCCCGTTGCATTGAATCAAGTGTAACCATTGCCATGGCTTCACAATCAGTTTGCACTAAACCAGTACTCTTGTCATCATCACAATGATTTGATAGAGAATCTTCAATGCAAACATTGCCTGCAAGAGACAGAAAACTCACTATCTTCTACAGAAAAACCAGGGAACAACTAGCTTACTATTTTATCTTCCCAATAAACATTGTGACCAAGAAATCTAGTTCATATTCAAGAATGAAACCAAAAGAAAAAACAATGTAAAAAGTTATAAGAAAAGATCATAGAGGGAGTGACATCAGATTCTCTTGAACTTTTATATAGTCTTTTACCAAGAATAAGAAATTATATATTCAAAGGCCATATTGCATTATAACGGCACCTTACCTTTGTCATGAAGCAGGTTCAGTGCTTCCTCATGAAAAACAGATGAAATCTGTAGATCAAACACTATAAATATGTTCAATGCATCCTCTAAATCTCACTAAACTCGGAGGAAAAAAACTCATATAAACAAACCTTCGTAAAATGCTCAGAGATCAATATGCACTTTTGCTTCATATCTAGTTCACCACATGGTTGCATCTTCGATACACATTTTTAAGAACAATAAAGATCAGAAACTCTTCCAGGTTATAAATATGGAAAGGAAAAATAAAAGCTTCAACCCCAAAACTGAAAAACCAACTTGCACAGATCTTGTTTGCAAATTACCGAAAAGTCAGTTGATACATATTGTGATGATCATACATTATTAACGAATAAAATAGGTTGTACAGCTTGATAAAGGGGAGGTCGTACCCGGCAAATTTTATATCATATGATAATCGTTACAATTACAAGACTGTGGAAGACCACATAAAGACTTAGTCAACAAAAACTAAGTGCATACACATGACAGACCATGTGTATGACCTCCCTTTTAACACCCACGTCTCGTATATTACTCTAGACCAAGCTATTATCCACTGCACTCGCATCATAATACCCAATTAGCCAGAGTGCCCGATTCCTAGTAATTTTGTAGCTAACATCGATTGCTTTCTAGAAAAAAAAGGGTTGGTTTGTCAGATAACCCTTGAGCTGGAGTCCCATAAGGACCGATGCACAGCAATGAACAGCTGCGTAAGCTGCTCGAGTAGGAGACCAGGTTCAAACACGAGACCTGTATCTAGCAAAAATCCTCCCTTCTGGCCAGAAACTAAGCTAGGAATTTAGGTTAGGGGGTCCCGATTGCTAAACCCCTTTTCTTAACGATGGCCATAGACAAACTTGCAATGCAAGATTGGCTGGTTCTGGACACGATATCTCGAGGATGAATCCCTAATGGAGACAAAGATCGTGTTTGAAGATTAACTATGCATCGTCTTCGGTTAATGCTTAAGCCTATCCATCAAACTCTTCAGAATTCATATAATGGTCCATGTAATTCTAACCAAAGGTTTCTACTTGTTCAAGAGGGAAGTATCATCATACATACAGTAAATAACTAGGAACTTCAGCAAGATAATTATAATTATTAATTAAAAAATAAATAAGTTAAAAAATAACATAAGTAAAAATAAATAAAAATCACATAAAGTAAACGATCTGTTGACTGCTGTAGATTGTCACTGTAGTCTGTAGACAAATTTTTGAATTTTATAGACAAGTTTTATAGACAAATTTTCGAGCATAAGAACATAAGTGAATAAACATAAACATACCGAATTTTATAGACATATTTCGAGCATAAGAACGTTGGACTGTTGCCTGTTGGAGACTTTTGATTCCACCATAATCACAAAGTTGAATAAACATAAACTTGAATGTTTGCATTGGAGGTTGTTGCCCAATTAATCACATGTGTGGCTGTGTTATTTTCTTGTTTTTCACCCCCGACCGCTCGGCTGCTCTTTTGTGATAGAAAATTGATATGCTGTGAAGCCCTAACAAATCTAATGGACAAATAGCCCGCTGAGTTTCTTTTTTTAAGTTGTGTTATTTTCTAGACTCTAGTAGCCCATTAGTCCAACAACAAAAATTGAGGCCCTAGCTTATGGGGGGCCCTAGGCCATTGCTTAGCCCATAAAGCTATTGGGCCGGCCCTGTTAAGTAGTGCCTTTGTATACATTATAATCAAAGTCAACTTGATTATAATGTATACAAAAATATTGATGAAAGCTAATCCAGTAGCCAGGATGTAGGTTACCATTAATAAAAATAAAAAATAAATAAAAAAGTAAATTTGGGTTGACGGGTCGACCTGACAACCCAACCCGGACCCGATCTGAAAAAATTCAGGTTGACGGATTGGCGGGTCGAAAATAACCAACCCGAACTTGCTTTTTTTAGTTCGGGTTGACGGGTTGATTGACAGCATACACAAATGCACAATTTAAGTAACACTCTAATCTAAATGCACAATTTAATTGATTTCTGCCTTTCTAGAATCCAAAGTCAAAGTTAATAAGAAAATGAAAATGTCAAATGAAAGTCAACCCTCGCCGTGTAATCTCCACCGCGGGCGATGATCTCAATCACTCTGCCACGATTAATCACATCACATTAATATAATTTAATAAAAATTACATCAACAATAATTCATTCATTACATTACAAAATGATGACACACGAGGATGAACAAGAAGAAACTGAAACGACGTCGTTTCACCAAAACCCTAACTCCTTCACTTCCTTCATTGAACCTTCGTCATACGCTGAAGCTGTTTTCAAATCCTTCGATCTTGATTTCGGCGAAAACTCCGGCGCCACGTCAGCGCCGGCAACAGTTTCCGATTACTTAAAAGTAACCGTCACTGATCCGAAAAAGGAAATAGATATAGATACAATTAATAATAGTAATAACAGTACATACACGACTTACCTGATAACAACACGGACGAATTTGAAAGAATTTAATGGAAGTGAATTTAGTGTTAGGAGAAGGTTTAGTGATTTTGTGAAGTTATCGGACCGATTATCAGAATGTTATCGAGGCTATTTCGTGCCGATAAGGCCGGATAAAAGTGTGGTTGAGAGTAAGGTGATGCAGAAGGTTGAGTTTGTTGAAATGAGGAGGCATGATTTGGAGAGGTATTTGAGGAAGCTTTGTGATCATTTGGCTATTCGAAATAGTGAGGATTTGAGAGTGTTTTTGACAGTGAAAGGGAAGGTGGAATGGGTGAAGAGTGAGAGTGTGATAGGAAGAGGAGAGTTGGTTAGACGGTTTAAGGAGTTGAAGCAGTCGGTTACGTATGGTTGGGGTGGGACGAAGGCGCCTTTGCTTGTGGAAGACGATATGGAGTTTTTGGAGAAGAAGAGGAAGTTGAGGGAGTTTGAGGTGCGGTTGGGCAAAGTGTGTGTTCAGGTTCGTTTTGTTTTTTGTTGCACTGTTTTTTGTGTCGATTTAGTTGTGTGTAATCTATAGTTGGCTTGTTCAACAACAACAACAACAACAGTACCCAATCCCTACCGGAGCGGGGTATGGGGGAGGTAAGCTGTAGATAGTCTTGCCTCTACACAAGGTAAAGAGACTGCTTCTATAAGGACCTCCGGCCAAAGGGGGGAAGAATAATAAAGTGTAAGGGATAGGGAACATACCTGACGGCCGAGTATCGCATAGCTACATTTAAGATAGATTATAGAAAACAGAAAACATAAGGCATAAAAACATATCCCACATAACGTTACAGATAAGAGCTTATTTGAGCATATTAAGGAGCAACATAAAACGAATGAAAGACATACATACATATAGTCGATTATACTAGGAAGGCCTAAGGTCTAGATAACAGGTGCTACACAAACTATATTACAAATTAAGATTTGGCCACCTAACTGTAAAAATCAACCCCCTGAAACCCCTACAAGGGTTACTTATCTACCGTATAGTTGGCTTGTTATTTTATGATATTTGGATTTTGATTGGTGAAATGCATGCGTTTAAGGGGGAGTTTGGGATTAGGAGGACTATTAGGAGGATATGTTAGGAGGATTTATCATTTCCCTTTAAAAGGAAATGCAGATGGCTTTTTTTTTTAATTCCCCAAATGCTGGTTTCTGATTATTTGCATTTTATAAACGTAATGGTTGGATGATATTCTCAAAAAGCATTTCCGAGATTGAATATGTTGCTACTTACACAGAGAAGGATACTTAGAGTAGTTTTGGGTGTGGCATTGTGTAATGTGGTGACCGGAAAGTTAGGAAATGTTAACAATTAAAAGTTTTAGATGGTAGAAAACTTCGAAATACACAGTGCAAACTATGAAGGAATATTAAACGTAATAGTTTGATAATCTTCTGAAAACCATTTCTGAACACTTGTAAATGACTGAAAGATTTAATATGTTGCTAAATTCTCAATGTAGGCAGAGAAAGATACTCGTTGTCGTTTAGGCTGTGGAGTTGTGTAATGCGGTGATTGCCAGGTTAGGAGATGTTAGCAATTAAAATGCTCAGAATCTCAGATGGAAGATAAATTAGGAGTTATTGAGTAAACAGTGATAATTATAGAGTATCAACCTGTTGTAGTAGACACAAGCATACACAGATACAACATGTAAAACAGTAAACGGAGGAGTTTTTCCATGTTTATGTTACCCGGGGAAGGCGAGTCTTTCACTCACATGTACACAGCCTAACCGGGCAATCCTTGTGACCGTCTCCGAACCCTTTCCCTGGCCACCTCAAGATGTTTTATAGGGAGTTTTGAACCTGAGATGCGAGATCATCAGGGCGCCTGACCAGTTGGCCACCTTGGTGGTGGTTATAAGCATATACAACATCTTTGAACTATAATTAAGAATCTTTGATCAGATGTTTTCCCTAGAGCATGATGAAATTCATCATTTTATGATGGTTTTGAACTTTAATTTATTTATATTTTGAATTATTGGCTAATCATGATGTCATTTCCTAACCGTTTCATGGTTTTATTTAAATGCATATATATGAAGTCATTTTCTTGTTATTTACTTTAACAACCTCTTGTTTTTTTTTTTTTTTTAATACAGTAGTTATTTTGCATCTTTTGAGGAGTTTTTCGTGGTTATGAGACAAATACATCATTCTATGAAAGTAGTATTGTATTTACAGAGAGGAGAGGAAAGAATATAAATGACCAAAAAAGAAGTCTGCTCAAGAAGTATAAATACTTTTCATCTATTAAAATCCTCTATGCAAGATTCATGCTTTTCTCTACTCTCATATGTCTCTTCAACTTAAATGTTTTAGTTAGGTTCTTTAAGTTTAGGGTTTAAATGAATCTCCGTTGAGAAGCCTTAAGCTTACATATAGTTCTGGTTTTTATGTTTCATGGTGAGAGAGTCCGGTATACTTTAGTAATAGGTTGTTCTGTAATAGTTCCCAGGGCTATGTAGGGATCCCATTGTTAATTAAGTCAAGTAGTAAGTTGACATTATCTTGCAGTAGGCTCTAAAATGATAGTTAAATTCCCTTCACCAACATTGTAGCTTAGTTTGTTATTTTGTTTGTTTTCGGAGATATGATATGACTAAACTCAAACTAACCTTCTTGAGATCATTTAAATATAAATAGAGGAGTATATAACTATCAGAACCTTTTCAAAATTTTCCAACCTGTTTTTTTTTTCTTTGGGTAAATGGACAATATGTCCATTGAAATTTTTTTTTAAAAATGAAATAAAAGAATAATTACAAACTAGCACGCTTGGGCCCCAGTGGTAAGCCCAAGTTGCACAGAATAAATTAATCAATTAGGGAGTCTCCGACAGGCCCAGTACTCCCTAATGAGAGCAAATGAAGCCAGTCTAGCAATCTGAAATAACATAACGATACATAAGAGCTAGACTAACAAGGAAACCCCTAACTATCCAACATCATGAGGTGGGCAGTGGGGCAATTATTATCCTCTACTTCCTCCTCATCATCAATAAGGCCATCAGGGTCACCAGGGTCATCTGGTTTATTAACCGGGTCTGTATCAGCTCTCTCATTAGGTGAAACAGTAGGAATGCTAACCTCGTCAGTGTTGATCCCACAGAGGCCTTCAAACTGGTTACTGACTTCAACATTAGGTCTAGGTCTAGGTAGTTGACTTGGTGAAAACTATCTTCTCTTGGCACAACGCTGTTAAAGTCTGATGATAAAGTTACACAAGTTAATTTACTTATCTTGTGGAAATACAGGCTGAATCTCTTGTTAAAGCTCAACAAGACACTGGGGAAACCATGGGCGAATTGGGGTTAGCATTTGTTAAATTAGCTAGATTCGAGACTGAGGAAGCCATGGTTGTCTCTCAGAAAACGAGAGCTGGAGATATGAAAAACGTGGCTACTTCTACTGTTAATGCAAGTAGATTGTATCGGGAATTGAATGCACAAACCATCAAACATTTGGTAACTGTTACGTACTTCAATTTGTACGAGTGACATACCCTTTTTCCATTATTAATTTTGAATCTGTTTTGGTGGCACAGGACAAGCTTCATGACTACCTCGGGGTGGTGTTAGATGTGAATAGTGCATATTCAGATCGATCAAATGCTTTGTTGACAGTACAGACTCTTGTATCAGAGGTTACAACTTTAAATTCAAGAATTAAAAAACTAGAAGCAGTTGCATTCAAGATATTCGGTAAAGATAGGTCTAGAATCCAGAAAATAGAGGAGTTGAAAGAAACCATGAGAGTTACAGAGGATGCTAAAAGTCACGCAGTCAAAGAATATGAACGTATAAAGGTGACATAACCCAAACATATAATATTTCACACTTCCCTCATACACATTTTAATTAGCCCAAATGACCATTTATATGCAAAAACTAATGGGAGTTTATAATATGTTTTGTGCCTTGTGATGTGGACTCCTTAAAGGGTCCAGATGGGTCAATTGGGCTTTGGCGTAAGGTTATATGGCTGTACTGAATTGGTGGTATCTCTTGCTTGATACACATTAAAAAATGACGCGGATCTTGAAACATATACTAAGTTTTATAATTTTGTTATATTTGAAAATTTTATATTTGCAGATGTATGACTGTGAGGTATATATGTGGCCATACAAATTAAAAAGATATTAATGATTGACATAATATTTTATTACTTCAGTATTTTGGTTAAAAGGTGGCGATTTTAACCCGTTTACTTATGGGCTATGGCTGTGTCGATTCAGGTTATGTTCTATGGCTGACGAGTCAGATGGTTAAGAGAACTTCAAATATAGCTAATCAACTGGATCGGTGGTCACCCAAAGTGTATCATAATGCATAAAATCCTATCATTTAATCCAAATAAATAGGTTATGGTTGAAATAATATGGTTTTATAAGCGTACATGACATACTAGTTATTTTTAATTGTAAATAAAATATGTAAAGAGCTAGAATTGATTTGCGTCAGCCTCATTCATTTGACGTGTGAAACACTTGCACGTTTGACCCGTGACCCAACCCACCCATTTGGCCACCTCTAATATTGGTCATTAATGAAAAAAAAGAGTTAATCAGAATGCCAAACCCAACCTTTTTAACCCACGTCCTCCATGTATCACTTTCATAATTGTTCATTTTGACAATTTAGTCGGTTACCCAACCCTCCCACTTTGTCATGTCTATATCTACCCATTCTTGATCGTTCTTACCACTATCAAGAGATCTTAAATCTTGATGGTTGATTGTTGTTATACTGTAATGCAGGAGATAAATAAGACTGAATTCGAGAGACTTGACAAAGAGAGGCATGACGATTTCATTGTGATGTTGAGAGGATTTGTCGTTAGCCAGGTACCCTTTATTATCTTTAATGCTTGGTACTTGGAGTTGGAGGTCATTTCATTCCTCTGGAAAATGTTATATGGACATGGATGCCATTTCATCTTTTCGAATAGAAATTGTTTGGATGAGCATATTAGATAGATCTGGCAAAATGGTCAGGTAGGTAGCTGTCAGAACAGGATTGGGTCAAAACCGATAATTTTGTAAGATGGGCCCTATTAGGCTGACCGCAAACACTCTTGCCTCCTTTTTTTCTTTTTTTTTTTAAATGGACACAACAAAATAGTAGTGGACTTTTTGAAAACTTCTAATCTATTTTACTTAAACTTTTTTTTTTATATATATAATCAAAGGTATTAAAGTATTTTTGTGGCCAAAGTGGAGACTAGTTTTTACCACTTTAACAAGATATTTAAGGTTTTTTGGACTGACCAAAATGTATTGAATATTTGAATGTTCATTATGGTCGCAAAAAAACATTAATACAATAATTGTGAGCAAAAAGATTGTAGTTTCTCAAATAGAAAATAGAAGGCTCATTACCGTATGATGCAGTGACTGTTATTACGATAATAATAATAGCCTTTTTGAATAACACGATTTAAGAGATTTTACGACTTTCCACCTGCTGGACTCGTTTCCTATGTAAGTAATTTGTATTTTACGCACGTGACCTGACATAAAAATTACATATAACAACCTAAAACAACTCATTCATATGTTGATATGTAAATCAGTGAAATTCGACCCTTTTTCATATTATAGCACATTTGTGTAACAGGCAGGATATGCAGAGAAGCTGGCAAATGTATGGGAAAATATGCAAACAGAACAGGTGGATATGCGCCAAAGGTGTAGCTGAAAGTAGGAAGTATATTTTTGTTTATAAATCTTTCAGTATATTGCTACTAACTGTAACTACGTAAATTTCTGCAGCAACCACCAAAATGGTGTTTTAAAAGTATATAAAATTTGTGCAGAAACAACCACCCACTCAAATAATGTATTAGAACGTGTATTTGAGAGGCCCCCATGTCCAATCAAAACATCAATTGAATGACCCAGATAAGATTCAATTGAACCCTCCCAAATAGTGTTCTAGTACCTCTATATTTGATTGGCCCCTGTCCAAACTATAACATCAATTTAATGACTGTTGACCATTTTTTGTACGTCAGTTCTTCACTTAAGCTTGCAGAAGCTTATTTTGGCTCGAACTTCTTTATAGCTTTGCCTTTGTTTAGTTGACCATTTTGTTAAAAAGTAAACTAGTTTAAATAGCTTGTAAAACTCGTTTAAGCTTTTATAATATGTTAAATGAAAAAAACAAACTCTTAAAAAGTTCTTACTTTCTTGATGTGCACTTTTATGTGATTTTACATTTTTAAACAATGGTACTTTGCTAGACACCTCTATCAAAATAGAACTTTTATTTTGTATCTCTAAATAAAAAGCTTCAAGCTTCAGCTTCCGCTGCCTACTAGTCACCTTTTACCAAACATACCCTAAATAGGATTATTGAGTTACACATACAAAAGTACCCGAGACAAATACTACCAAAAAAAAAAACTTTCTGCTTTAAGAAACTGAATCAAGTTGATGAACTTGTATTTACAACACAACCCCCCAAAAAACTCAAGAATGAATGAATGGTCCATAAACTACTACTTTGAAATTCACTCTGTTGAAGGGCCGGCGCCACCACCATCATCGCCAGAACTGGTGGCGGTGTCTGGTCTAATCTGTTCCAGCTGCTGAAGAACTAATTGAGCCTCTGGCCTAGCAGACGGAGATGGATCAACACAATGCAAAGCCAATTTCAATGTGTTCAACAATTCATCACCAATGGCAAAAGCATCCTTCATCAGTTCCAAATCAAAAACTTCATTAGTCCACTCTTCCTTCACTATCGAAGCCACCATTTGTGGTAAATCAACACCATCCTCTGCTTCTCCTGGTGATTTTCCAGTTAGAAGTTCTAACATAATGACACCAAGACTGTATACATCTGTCTTGGTGTTGGCTTTCTTCAGCTTGGAAAGCTCAGGTGCCCGGTACCCAAGCGCACCGGCAGTTGCAATCACGTTCGAGTTTGCAGCTGTCGTCATTAGCCGTGACAACCCGAAATCTGCAATCTTTGGGTTTAGATCGTCATCAAGAAGAACATTGTTTGATGTTAGGTTTCCATGGATGATGTTTTGAACTGTGTGGAGGTTGAGTAAGCCTCTTGTTATTCCTTTCGCTATACCCATTCTTGTTGGCCAACCAACCGGTGTATTGGGTCCTCGAGCTACATCAGAATTTATTAGAAGATTAAGTTCCGAACAATATAATGTAATAATAAATATCTTAATTTATTAATTTATGACTATATAGTCCTATTTTTCAAACTCCCGTCCTGCAAAATATTAGGATTTGTAAAATTATAAGGGTCGTGGGAGTGGGATGCGGCTAGAGCCGCGGTTTGGTTGAGGTTAGGCAGTAACACCGCCGCCGCCTAGGGCGGTTTCCTCTAAATCTCAAATCACGGTTTGAGTGACCGTGAGCCACCCGTCACTCTCCAATCACTTTCACTCTCTCTCTCTCCTATCTTATTCTCTCTCTACCACGCCCACCAAAAATCTAAAGAATGGTGGGTTGAAGGTAATTTTTAAGTGGCAAAAGATGATTGGTTAGTGGTGAGGGTATCAATCTCACCACTCTCTCCATCCTAAGGGTCGTTAACTTGATTGACCTCCTACCTTATGCTATAGATACTGGTCTTTCTGTCTATAAGAAAGATATAGCTATGCATTAGTATATATACATATAAGTACCCAACATGAATAACCCCAAGACATATAACAACCTTCATATTCCTACAAGACTGCGGATCATGGTAGAACTGTTGGATTTCAAAAAGTTGGGAGTGGCTATATAAACTACTTAAAAATTTTCTGTATCTCAATAAAATGAAAACTCGCAGCAGGAGTCTTAAATATCCGCATACATAATACATATTGAATATATGTGTACTTAAGGTATGTTAATGGAACCTGTTATGAGAAATCATGGATCCACCTTTAGGCACACACCACTGTATATGCTAACATGGTGGATCCCATGACATACTTACAATCATGTAACCTCCCATCCAACGCTATGTGGAGGGGCCATCATATATCATATATGTCTTGAATGTGTGTATATTTATATATCAAATGAAAATATATGTGCATATCACGAATGTGCGTGTTAGCGTGTATATGTTTGTATGTATGTATGTATGTATGTATGTATGTATGTATCATATTTGTGTGTATATTAGATGTATGTATGTAGGGAAATTACCATGGAGGAATGAAGCAAGGCTTCCTTTAGGCATATAATCAAAAACAAGTAACTTCTCCCCTTTTGGACCCATGTAATAAGCCCTCATTGCCAATAAATTTTGATGCCTAATTTTTCCAATTGAATTAACTTCATTTTGAAAATCCTTTTGACTTTTTGTAATTCTTTCTCTTAATCTCTTCACAGCCACTTGATTCCCTTCCACTAATGTAGCCCTGTAAACAGTTCCATAAGTACTTTTTCCCATTATCTCTGCTGTTGCACACAAAAGATCATCAGCTGTGAACTCCATTCCACCTTCAAAATGCACTAGTTTCCCACCACCGTCTCCAGCCACCGCCTCATCCGCTTCCTTGCTAGCGGCAACCCCCTTTTTAGTGCTAGCAACCCGCTTTTTAGTGCCCATAGCACCTTGTTCACTATCCTTTTGTTTCATTGAGTTTCTTTTCTTTAACAAGCAACACAAAAATATAATACAAAGTAACAGTAAAGCTGCTATTAAAGCTACACCAACAATGAGATACTTCTCTCTGGTGTTACCATTCCGGTGGTGGCAGCTTTCTGCCGAAGATGTTGGACACATGGTTGAAGGGCTATAGCCGCAAAGATCAAGATTACCAACAAAAGCACTTGGATCAAATTTTTTAGAAAGTTGCATTGGGACTTGACCAGAAAGATTGTTGTATGACACATTCAAGAACGCGACATTTATTTGACTACCTAAGAAAATAGGGATTTGACCAGTGATATTGTTATGAGCTAAGTTCAATGAAGTGAGTGAAGTCAAACCAGAAAAGTCAATAGGTATGCTGCCATTAATGGAGTTATAAGAAAGATCCAAGCTTTTTAACTTAACAAGCTTCCCAAGTTCATTTGGGATGTTCTCATTAAGTTTGTTATGGCTAAATGAAATTTGTTCAAGTTCAGTCAACCTGCTTAAAGACACAGGAATCTTTCCAGTGAAGAAATTATGGTCAAAAGTCAAAGATTTGACTATGAATTTACTACCATTTCCCTCACCACCCCAAGAATCAGGGATCACCCCCGAAAAGTTGTTGTATTGAAGTGACAAAAACATAAGAGAATTGGATTGTGTAAGTGACAAAGGAATGGAATTTGACAATGAATTAAAACTCAAATTGACATTATAAAGCATACTGCAATTCTCAAAGGAATCAGGAATTTGACCCATTAAAGAATTATTACTAAAGTCAAGATTTTGAAGCAATTTGCATGAACCCAATGTAGGTGGGATTGAACCTGTAAATTTATTGTTGAATAACTGAATCCCTCTAAGATTTGGCAAGAAACCTAACTCTTTTGGTATTGAACCACCAATGGCATTATCATGGAGACTAAGTTTTCTAAGTGCTTGAAACTGACCAATTTTTGAAGTGAGCTGACCACCTAAACCTCTCCATGGAAGCTGTATGACAATAACTTGACCATGAGCACACTTGATGCCTTCCCAACCACCAGAACAAGCACCATAGCCACTATCATTCCAGCTTTTCAAGAAACCATTTGGGTCAATGAGTTCTTGTTTCAAAGATTCTAGTGCTTCAAGGTTTGATTCTGTGACTATGATTCCATCCCAAGATTGGGATGAAACAACAAAAGGGAAAGTGAAAATTAGTAGGTTTAATATTAAGGTGAAATAGTGTGTGTTTTTGGTCCATTTTTGTTTCTTTTTGGTGTTGCATTGGTCTAATGATGGAGTTTTTGTTGAAAAATGAAGTGTTTTTTGAGATGGGTATTTTTGGAAATCACCCATTGATGTAACAAAGGGAAGAAAAATCCTCTCTTTTTTATGCTCTGTGTGTGTGAGTGTGTGTTAATGGAACAGTGAGAAGAAATAATGGTTTTGTAGTGGGTGAAAGATGATGATGTTTGCACGTGATGGGCACGCTTCTTTGACACAGGGATAGATGCAGATACCTTGGTAAAAAGAATAGGGTTGAAATTTTACGACAATGAGTAATATAAAAACTTTTAGTATCGACTTTTGAAAAGAATATTATAGACTTCTTAAATAAATGCCTCCTTTTTGCAAAAACTGTTACTCCGTATAAAATAAGTTATCAAGTTATGAGTTATTTTTCTTTTATGTTAGTTGTGGCAATAGATTAATAATTAGCAGTTTAAATCCGCTCGGCTGACTATTCATAATTTGGAAACATAATTACTCACTTAAGTGTTGTGGCTATATGGGTGTTCGGATTTGAACTTAAAACTTTAAAAAAAAAAAGGGGGTAAATGGGTGGGATCCTTTTGGTCCCATGTAAACTTAAAACTTAAAAAAAAAAAAAAGGTAAATGGGTGAGAAACTTTTTGGTACCAGTTGATCTATAATCAATTGATATTTGAACTTAAAACCTTGTGTTATTTGTAACAAGCTACCCCATCTTTCATCAATTAAGATACATGTCATTGGCTTTTCTTTATAGCTAGTTAAAAAGTTTATCTATACTTTGCTATAACTTATCAGATTTCATGTTAGTTTTTATATTAAGCATTTATGATTTTCAGGTTTTTTTTTTTTTTTTTATATGGTTCATTTCTACACAATTAACATTTTAGGTAAATTTGGTTACGTTTGGGTGTTGGTAGCCCTTTAAATAAACCACAAGGAAGTCATATATCCTTTAAAAGAATTATGTGGTAAAGCTTTCCTTAACGATGGGCTGTTTTCACTAAAGAGTTTATTAGGTCATTCTTTCCTTTCTTATTCACTTTATAGTTTATATCACTATGATTCACTCACACATCTTTATACATCTCTGAACTTCACTACGCACCAACCATAAAATTGTGCATTTAACTATTTGAGAACCATAAGACATATTATCAAGCTACTGAGAGTATTTTAACTATATGTGTCAAACTCTCAATTTTTGTTATTGGATGTACGTGATATCATATACCTGGTAAAGCACTGACGTGATGCAAGTTATGATGGTGTGGCAACTTACATGGATGGTTGTCACATCAGATGAAAAACTTATTATCCAAGAAGAAGTTACCGGATACATACATTAGATATGAATTTGAGCTAATACTAACAATTGAAGTTTTAAGAGTTTGAAACATACAATAATAAAATTTAGAAAAACTTACTTATCCATTAATTTGAGCTAATATCAACAATAGATATGCACAACTTGGTCATTAATTAATATTAATAAATATATAATAAAGAGGCTTTAATAAACCACAATCAACATTGACTAAAATTGTAGGAGTATGTAAAATGGTGTTACGGGTGTAAATTGAAATTACAATGTTTCAATGAAAATGAATAAGAGATCATTTTATATGACAAATAAGAGCATCCACGTGCTTCCTTTAAAAAAGGGTAATTATTTTCTATCTTAAAATACGTTCCATTTTATACTTTCAGGTAAGGATTTATTTAATCTATTTTTATATTTATGCATGCCTTAACGAAATATTGCTTGTGTTTTAGGTTCTTTGTATTAACATATATTTAAATAAAGGACGATACACTTGAATATGTTGAAAACGATCAAGGCCCACGTCTTCTCCTGTCGTTGTTGTCATTGTTGCATTACTTGAGATATACGGTAAACAGATTATCATGTTCACATTATTTGAAGTGACAAGTTTCTGATTTAAATTTATACATTTTAATCAGAATTTTTTATGACTGATTTCGAACATTTTTTGATCACATCAAAGATGGTTTACCTAGAAGATTTCTACCTGACATTATTTGTTATGACAGTAGGATGTCCGACCAGGAATAAAGTTGGCCAAGAAAATAGTCACGATAATACTCCGATTAAACTATATACACCTGAGTCAAAAAAATTCGTTATCTCCGAATAACTCAAACCGAAAAAACTATCTTCAATTACTTTACTAATGGTAGTTTTCTTAATTATTATTTATTTATCCGACCGACACTATGCATGACAGTTTTAGTAGCGGACGAATGATTCCCTTTGGATGATCATGTATTGTTAACCCTTCTAGGCGTCTTAAGGACACTCGTCTTGGGTTTAGCGCATTGTTGAGAGTAAGGATCCGGGTTCGATGTTTAATTTGGAGCTATTTGGCAGGTGAATTGTTTAAGCAGCCAGCATCCACATAGCAACATTTATTATTATTATTATAGATTTTAATCAATGTTCAAGTTATTTTATAAATATACACAGTCTAACTATTACTCTCATGATCGTTTTTTAGACTTTTTCAATATTCATCCGAATACATTAACCCAGTAAATTTCAAATCATGTGTATTATGAGATTTCTAGTATTCCTTAGTACTACGCCATCTATAAATATTTTTCTTAAAAATTATATGTAAGTGTCATAACAATAAAACATGTTTAAAGTAAAACTTCAAACTAGAAATAGTTCAAAAGGATGTTTATTTTGCATGAGTCGAATCATTTTCTTAACTATAATCTAGAAACTTTGGAGCTTTTTAATTGTATATGAACTAGAAGTTTGTATGCTTAATTGATTTCAATGAATAACATCGTAAAAGACAATATAAACAGTGAGAATTCTGTTAGCGGATATGAAAATAAGATCCTTTTTTTTGTTAACTTCAAAATATGGTCAAAATCGTGTTTAATATGAAAATGGAAATTGTAAATATAAGTAAGCATTTGTTAGCCTCGCATAATTGATGCCACTTGTTTATATAAAAAGTAAATGTGTGTCTAGTTTAAAACCGATTTCTATTAGTTAGTAATTAATGATATTTATGTCTAAAATTCACAATCCTAAATATGCATAATCAACTCTACTATTGATAGGTGGGATTCTATTATTTTTCTTTCCTCATCTTTATCCTCGATTTTGTCATGTGTTTTGATCTCTTAATTTCTTAAGCATATAAATTTTGGGAATTGATATTAATATCATTATTTTTGATTAATTTACCACATTACACAATATTACAGCAGACTGTACAAATAAATGATAGATGAATATAGTAGTTTTATTAAAATAAAACAATCTTAAATTCTTTAAAATTCTGAATCTAAATTTTATTTTATTTTTTGAACGGTAAATTTGGGCATAACGAAAAACCCATTCTAGGAAAACCCCTGTCTGTGGTATTGGGAGCATTATTACTCACACCAAGGTATGAATTCAAGACCTCAAATCCTTAAGTTCCTTAAGTAACAATCTATCTATTAATGGTTGGTAATCTAACATTATCATTTTATTGGTTTTAAGGTTAAAATAACCTGTAATCTAGCATACGTACTAACTAGCTAGGGTTTATAACCAACTCACTTAGGTGAGTTAGCCAGGGGTTTTCTAATCATCCACTATGTGGGGCCCCGGGGGTGAGGTTACCACATGTCTCAGGTTCGAGCCTGGGGGTTTACATCCCAAAGGTATTTTCCATAAGGAGGGGTGTGGAGGTCCTGTAAATAGCAGGTTAAAACCGTTTCCACTCACGTCTGAATCGAAACTCAACTTTAAAAAAAAAAAAAAAAACAAACTACCTAAGGTTCATATATAGGAGAAAGACAGAAACAAAAGATGATGAGGTGTGAAGGTTGTTGAATCATAGGCTCGGTATTACACGTAGCCACACGTGGCCCTCTATGTTTGCCAACGGCTATCTTTTTTTTCTATATTATGTTGGTTTGTTTGTCCTTAGATGTTTCGTACCTGCTCACTCACTATAACGGCTACCTATCGTATTCTGCTCTACATACAAGACGCACATGACTTTCTTAGTTTCTTTACGTACTTTAACCTTGTGCTTTGTTTCATTTTTCACTATTTCATAATCCAAATTCATGCTTTTAAATTTTTACCTTCTTTTTTTTATTTTAACTTACTAGCTTGAATACCCGTACGATGTACGGATTGACAATGTATATATACGATATATGGTTTGATTATATATAAAATTTAAAATATAGATTTATAAGTAAATGTCATTAAATAGAAAATGTTATAAAGCTTTTGAATACAAATAGACGAATATAAAAAAAAAAATAACTAGACTATACAATTTTTCGTTATGATAGAAATTTATGTAGCTAAAGTAAGAAATATACATAATCACGAAAGATAATGTTTGTTTTAATACTTTGAATTTATTGACTAAGGACGGAAATGATGCGTTACCATCTCTATGTGTTTTATAAACTCAAACAAATTTAAAAATTAATAATAACTTTAACAATAACATGTTATGCACTCTTAAGATACATCTATGATACATCTATGCGTGTTTAACCATATCTATACTAATATATAAAGCAAATGACCCCCTTCATTTTTTTCAAAAGATGATTTGATATACCAAAAATTCTCATCACTATTCTTTACTATTTTAAACATCTTTACTTGATAATATCTATAATACCCTTAATGAAATTAATTTACAACATTTACCCTTAACTCCTAAAATAACTACACTACTTGCTGCCACCAATAACCTACACTACTTTAACCTACACTACCCTTTATATCAATAACATACACTACTTGCTGCCACCACTACCACCCGTCACGACCACCACTACCTGTCGCCGCCACCACCACACTGCTGTTGTTACCACCGCCGCCGCATTGCGGGGGTACCATTCTAGTATAAAGCAAACACACACACACCCTCCCCCCTTTTTCTCAAATGATTATTCAATCTACCTATTTTATCCCTCATCTTTATTCACTAATTTAATCATCTCCACTTGATATACTTATAATACCCTTAATGAAATTAATTTACAACATCTATCCCTTAACTCTTAAAATAACTACACTACCCCCTTTTACATTAATAATTTTTACATCAATAACCTACACTACTCGCCTCCACCACCAGTTGCCACCACCACCACCTGTCGTCGCGACCACCACACCGCCGCTACGGGCGCCCCTACCATCATCGACGCCACATCGCGCGGGCATTTACCTATTAAATATAGCTCTAATGACCATGTTTGTCAAAATTGATTTTAATATTATGATATACATCATACTTTTGTCATTTATAATATTTAACTTTTAAAGTAAAACATAATAATAAATATATAAAAAAAAATTTAAAGTCTATATACATATAAAAATAAAATAAAATACATTAATATAAGAATAAATATAATAGTGAAACATGATAATAAAAAATAA
>JAOXNX010000001.1:11458445-11476887 GCA_028566075.1 Solidago caesia | reverse complement strand
AAAGATCCAACCAATGATAAACCTCCATTATCGAAACCTATAACGTTTGGTATTTTGCATGATGAATCATCCCAATCTGATGATGTGTTTACTGATTCCCCACTACCATCTAAGTCAAGTTACAATCTCAAATCTAAAAGGTTCGATTTTTGTTGATCTATCAATCCATACACAACCGCAAATCCCACAAAAGCCAATACGTTTGAACAAGTAATCCAGATCTCATATGGGGTCGAATCAGGTATGAAAGGGGGTGGTATGGGTGAGATTTTCGTGGATTCAACTAGTCTAGGGTCGATGAATTTCATAAAAAAAGTTTTAGGGGGTTTGGAAGTCGAAATCTCATGTCAAAATCCGGAAAAAAAAGGATCTCCATCGATCAACCACCACAGGGCGCCGTTGGACCTGTGGTTGACCACCACCAGGTGCCACATGGGGCGACCAAGCCACCCATCTCGTCGGATTTCTTTTTCTTTATATATGAAAGCAAGAAAAAAATAGAAGAAAGAATAACATAAATCTAACAAAACCACCCACTACAAGCTCATCGGAGTTCAAAACCCAGAACCGTAGCCATGATCGTCGTCATTATATGATGATGATAAATAGATACAGATATATACATGTGACAAAGGAAATTTACAAAGGATATAGTTCTGGTGTGTTTATTTGTTGAAGAAGATGAGTTTAAAAGGATATAGTTCTGGGGACCAAAATTGTAATTTTTCACTTAAGGGAAATAAGTTTAAAACGTGTCAAATTCAGGGACCAAAAATGTAATTTTCTCAAAAAAATTTTATTGAAAAAAATAAAAATTACTAAGATTATGGTAAAAAAATTTTTCTAGAAATCCAATGTATTATTTGTTTTGTCTCTTCCAAACCATCGAACTTTTTATTCCATTTCATATAATTAAAATTTTAATATTTGTCATTCTAGATCATATTGTTACCAAAATGACTTCGTTTCGATAATAAAAAGAATGGCCTAAAAGTGACACGTTTAAAGTTTTATTAATTGAGTAGAGACATTTGAAAAGTATGATGACTTAAAAAAGACAAAAAATAAAAATAAAATTTAATGGTCTAAAAGGGACAAAAATAAAAAAATACATAGGATTTCTAGGCAATTAATCCTAAAAAACCAAAAAAAAAAAACTTTTGTTTATTTTATTTATATATGTTAACAATGTTTTTTAATATCTCTGAAAATACCGACATTGTTGAAACTTGAAAGTTATATGTGTGGTACCAATATTCTTCTTGAAAAATGTATTTTTTATTTTTCAAAAAGAATGTTTCTACATTAATTGCATCTTATTATAAAGTAAAAAATGAAAGTAAAAGTAACTCCCAATGCCGTCTTCCACGGGTTATGAGTTTCAATACTGTCTTCGACGGTGTATGAGAAAAGTTGAGATGTAGACAGTCTTAGCCCCTACCTAAGGTAGAGAGGCTACTTTATGGTTCTACCTAATTAGGTAGAAAAAGACCTCCGACCTTGAAAGAAGTAAGGATCGAACGAAAAAGGCAAGGATGTTAATCATTTGATCCAAACCTTGCTTGTTGCATCTTATTATAAAGTTAATATTTAAAAAAATATAAAAAATAAATTAAGAGAGTATAAAGTAGCAAAATTAAAAGAGTTAATTACAATTAAGTATAATTAGATTGTTTATTTAAATGTCAAGTCATCAATCATAAAAAAGTTAAGAGAGTGTAAAATGGAAAATTAAAGGAGTTAATTGCAATTAGGTGTAAATTAGAATGTTTAATTAAATGTTAAGTTATCAATTGTAAAAAATGAGTATTTTCATCAATAGGTGGAGGGAAGTGTATCTTTATAAAACAAAAAATAATTAAATGTATTACATTAAAAGTTTTAACCAAATAATTGTTTGTTTTTTTAGACACTAAAACTTTTTTTTTTTTTGGTAATGGGTTTACCCTAGTGAATTTGTATTTATAATCAAATAAGTTGAGGCGACATAACAAAGTACCATATCGACTATACAAAGCATACGCACATTAGTGCAACATCCATTAGCATAAAGGTGACATGCCACCCTCATGACCTCTATCTAGACGCTACAAAATACACTATCAATACAATGAAGCGACTAGAAAACATGTAATGTAAGACTACAAAGGACAAAGAAGCGACTCTGGTAGATTCCAATGGTCCATGACCTTGTCAACTCGGCTAGTCGTCTTGAAATGAAATGTAAGTAGCTTTAGCCGAATAGTAGATAAAATTTCCTAAATCGGTTGGTCTCGAGATTTCTTTCTTTGCTTGAATAATCTTGCATTTCGTTTTCGTCAAATGAAATAAGAAGAAGCCAACACAAGCTTAGTAACAATTTTGAAATTTACATAATTTTGTTTCAACTAAATAATTTTGTTGATCTATATCAAATTAACCAATTTAAAGGTTAATAATATATTAGTTAATTATAATGTTTAGCAAAGATTATAAACTATAGAGAAAAAAAAAACCTTTTTAAACAATAGTCAGCAGTATATAAATGAATAGTGTACGTTGTCTAGAAAAGTTTGCCTTTGAGATCTCTTATTTTGGTAAGTTATGAGCACATAGGTTCCATCTATCTAGATAAATAAAAAGATAAGAAAAGAAAATGATTTATTGATTCATCTTTCTTCAGGTTATTTTATGACCAACTATGAATGATAGGGACTTCTTGTGTTGAGCAAAAATTTCCATATTGTTGGTTTAGTCATGTTTGTATTAAATTAAAAGAATCCACATATGATATACTTTGATTTTTGTCGTATATACCGAAATAAATACATTTTAAAAATACTTTCTGATTTGTTTGTATATCCAACAAGTAAATAACAACAAATATGAACCTTTCATATCCTTTTGAAATGCCTTCAAACATTCTGGAAATAATGTTGACTAGGGTTTGTACGTTGTATGTGTACATTATGTAAATGCAAGTTTCTATGGGCGTCAATTGAACTTAACTTAATTGGTATGGAGACCAATTATAGGAGACTTTGTCTCAAGAAGACCAGTGTTTAATCCTTAAAACAAGCGAGTTTTATCAATAATTCATCGTCGTTTTACGGGCGGACGGGTTATTGGATTTTTCCCCGGATTTGGAGTAACTTGGGGCGCCTAAGAGCTCTGTGCAGCTGTATTTGGCCAGCTAAGCGGTTCCTTTCGCTAAAATGTCACTCCGTACGAAATTTTTGAACGGTTTTGTTAGTTGACTTTCAAAAAAAAGAAGAAGAAGAAGTTTGTATGGGTACAAGTAAAATGCTACGAGAAGCATTAACTAAGGTCACTAATATGTCTTTTGGCCTTCTAGACAAGACGGTGTTAGTTTTATTCAAAGTCAATTTATCACTCTACAGGATTCGTTTTTCAAAGAGGGATGACACTTGACATAGTATAGAGACAATTTCAAGTCAAATATAATTAATTGTGCTAGAAGCTGAAATTTAGTAGACAGAACAACTTGCTAGAAACTTTTATTTCTATATATACGATATATGGTTTGATTATACATATAAAATTTAAAATATAGATTTATAAGTAAATGTCATTAAATAGAAAATGTTATAAAGCTTTTGAATACATATAGACGAATATAAAAATAAAAAAACTAAACTATATAATTTTTTGTTATGATAAAAATTTATGTAGCTAAAGTAAGAAATATGCATAAACACGAAAGATAATGTTTATTTTAATACTTTGAATTTATTGACTAAGGACCAAATTAAAATGATACGTTAACATCTACATGTTTTTATAAACTCAAACAAATTTAAAAATTAATAACTTGAACAATAACATGTTATGCACTCTTAAGATACATCTATGTGTGTTTAACCATATTAAATATAGCTCTAATGACCATGTTTGTCAAAATTGATTTTAATATTATGATATACATCATATTTTTGTAATTTATAATATTTAACTTTTAAAGTAAAACATAATAATAAATATATAAAAAATTTAAAGTTTATATACATATAAAAATAAAATAAAATACATTAATATAAGAATAAATATAATAGTGAAACATGATAATAAAAAATAAAATAAAATAACGAAACTAAAAGTCCATATCTTAAAATAAGAAAACATACATTAACATATAAAATACTATTCTATCATTTAATATTTGGTAAGTTATATATATTTAATATATTAGTAAGGAAACTAATAAACATAAAATAACCAAAAGATAATTAAGGAAATAAACTTAACAAATTTAAAAAGGCACGTGTCGTTTAAGGAATGTGCCACATGTTGATCAAAGAATGTTACAATCCTGTTTTAGTATATTGGTAGATAATTTCAGTCCTTATATTTAAACTTTACTTTTGGTTTTTTAAGTTTTTTACGTGCGAAAAAAAGTACTATCAGTTCATCCGCTCCAAAACTATTAATATCAACTAAATAATAACACGGAGTATAGAAAATAAAATACATTAACGACATATCGAATATATATACATTAATTACAGCTTTGATTTTTAAGATAAATACATAAAATAAAAACGAACTTTGATCAAATTACTATTTATAGAAACGATCTACAAAAACTACTACTTATAGAAATCAACTCTCATTTATAGTACCAAAATAGAAACGAACTTTGTTACTTTTGACTTCTAAAATGGTTTGTTTGTTACGTTACCATTATTAGAAATCAAATCTAAATCTAATGAGATTTGATTTCTAAGAATGGTAATTTTGATAGATTGTTTATATTTTAATATAATAAATGAGAGTTGATTTCTAGGTAATTTTGTTAGATCGCTTTCTATAAATGGTAGTTCGACTAAAGTTCGTTTCTATTTTTAATATTTATCCACAAAAGGACAGGTTTATCCTTTAACAATTACTTAATGTTTCATTTAATTTTATAAATAGTAATTTTGCTTAGGCGCGATCCGGTAAAGTTAAACAAGTCCAACATATTTTGAGTAGTAAAAAAATAATTTGGACAACCTAAAACAAAAGATGAACAAATAGTTTAGAACAGAATTGAATGAGTATATTGCATTTGATAATTTTTGGTTTAACTCCCTCTGGCGCCTCGTTTCGATCAAAGATGTTATAACTAATACGACTCTAGAACTATGACGACTTTAGAGATTACATTCGACACACAACAATATGAAGAGAATTATTGCCTGGTAGTTAAGGACAACGATTGTAAAAATTCGAGTAAGAAGATAAAAGTGATTTTATTTTTATTTTTATCTAATCAAGATATCATATATGATGTTTTGAAAATTGGAAAATGAAACCAATTGATCTTATATCAACTGGTACCGTAACCATGTGACCACAAGGACCCACAGATGAAGACTGCAGGTCATAGGTTCGAAACTTGCAAAAAGCAAGTGGAGAAACCATATCTTGTGATCCATATGTGAGGATGGTGCTTCATCGGGCATGAGTTTTATGCAATGTGCATTCTGAGTACCAAGATGGTATATGAGACCAGAAGGTTCATATCCATTTACCGTTTTTAAAAAATTTGGAAAATGAAATGAATGAATGTTTAAAACTGATTTGACCATACATTGTGTTTCAACTACTATATATCAGCTTCCATGTGAACTAATTTAGAAAAACAACTTATTACAAATGTTTTATTATATTATATGAGTTTATATGTACATGTATTTTAATTACTGTAAATTTTTTGGATGATTAAAAATATTTATTTCCATTTTTACGAAGCGTTTCAAGTTTCAACCAGATTGCTATTGACATTTCTAAGTTCTAACATGGACTAGGCCCATATAAGCCATTAGCCCTTTTATAGAACGTCTAAAGGTTTAAACGTACCCATTAATCAACTGGGTTTGATTAAAGGAGGTTGTTAAATAGACCCATTAGTCAACTAAAATTAATTTTTATTTAATCTTAAATATTTTTCTGACATAAAGTTATTTTACCTTTTCAGTTCTTCATTATTTTGTCTGTTTCTTTTTTTTTATGTCATAAAGTTATTTTACCTTTTTCATATTTCATTACTTTCCTCCAAACTTTTCTTATTTCATTACTTTCAAACAAAAAATACAAGTGTATTTATTTAATTAAGTTCCAAGAAATGATTTTGAAACGAACAACTAATATATGATATATAAACACAAGTCCGTCCATTTTAACTTTTCCAGTTTTCTTTTTTGGAATTTTAGTTTTTACAATTATAAAGAAAACCACCATTAACAAAATAGCTATTAGTTAGGATTATAAAGTTTGAATAAATTAATTTTATAACACATCTAGTAAATCTTTTAAAGTAAATTAGTTTTACATTTTTATTGTAAAGATTAAATAATACAAATACAAAATATTTAACCCCAAATACAAACACTATCCACCATTGCCACCCACCGCCACAGCCGTCATACACCACCCACAAACATGAACACCACCTCCATTACATAAACTATATATCATGATTAACCCGAAATCAACCATCTCAAACACCACCACCAACAACAACCTCAAATACCACCTCAATCTACCATCAACACCAACATGACATAAACACACACCCAGAAATCTAGACACAAGCACAAATACCTGCATATCTATACGCGTGAGGTGGTGTAGGGAGGTGGCAGGCGACAATGGCGTTCCGAGGAAGAAAGAAAAGTCAGTGGTGGCAGTGGCGTGGCGGAGAAGGCTGAAGAAGAAGTGGGGTTGACGGTGGTGTGGGCCAAGGTGAGAACGGCTGTTTTGCTGGAGAAGCTGTGTTTGACTGGAGAAGCAAAGGGATTTTGGAGGGTTGAAAATGAAAAGATGTGCTTTTTTTTTGGAAAATGAAAAGGTTTGGAGTTGGAGGGGTATATGAAAAGAGGACAATAAAATAATAATTATTAAAAAATGTTAGACTTTTTGGGTCCATTGATCAATAATATTCGGTCCATATATCATACCCCTTCATTAAATTTAGCAAAGTCATAACAAATATTAGTTTATCAATAACAAATCTACTTGCACGATTATCTCATAGTTTATCAATCGTGGGTGTACTCATTGCCTGTTATCATGCCTTGTTGGAATTTTCACCACAACCTGTTTGCAATGGGAAATCAATATAAGTCAGGTCTGGAACTATATACTCAACTAAAGAGCATAATATTTTATTAAGTTGTTGGTTTAGGTTTTTACAGCCACATGATTATTAAAAAATGAGTTTGAAATAGTTATCGAATTGGTAATTAAGAGAAATGATATATCTTATTAAAAAATCATCTTAACAATACGATCATGACATTTGTTAAAATCAAAAGATGAGATTAGGAGAGAGAATTAATGGATTACACTTGTCAAGTAGTCATGATATTAGAAGGAATATTAATTGGATTTTTAGGGGGATATGTATATCGTACTTAATAAGATGTTTATTTGTTGATGTTTAATTAGTTTAGTGTTTATACACCTGACAAAATTTGAACATCCGCCCCATGAATAAAACCTAAATTATTAAATATTTTAGTGCTTGTACAACTACTATTTTTTTATCAGAGTAATAAACCTTGCACTTTCGTATTTTTTACTATAGTTTTGAATAAAAATAAATAATTTAAAAAGGTAAAAATATTATAATTAGTTTAAAGGTAAATAAAAATAATTAATTAAAAAAGACATAATCATTACTTAGTTATTATTCCTTAATAAAGTTAAGTAATCATGATTTAGTTATTATTGTTTTCTGACTTTAAGGTCCACTGTCCATATATCACACCCCTTGCAATAATGGACCCATTTTTTAGGCTTCCCAGTTTACAATTCCCACGTTTTCTCTTGACTTATATTTGGTTTAGAGGGGATTAAAGTTAAGCTCGGTTGTATGCTATTAATTCAAGTCATGAGCTACACTAATCTTTCAACGAATGAGACTTTGTTTAGTTGTAGTTTACATGATTTAGATGTGTTCTAGTAAGGCCCCCCAATGGGAGGCATCAGTTCTTCATCAGTTGGCCCATCAGTTACTCATCTAAATTGATGTCATTGGCATCATGTCTATCATTTGGTACATCTGTTGCTTTCTTTTTCTTTTTTTTTAACGGCATATAAAATTTTATTAAAAAAATGCTAGTAAGAAACTATCAAGTACAATACACAATCCAACGAATAAAAGAAATAAGGAGCTAAACAAGTTCTAGCAATTCAAGACAAACTCGTAACATACCAACGGCTACGATGAGCTTGTGATGACTGATGAGGGTGTGTGGGTCCGCGTTTTTTTGTGTGTGGATGTGTGTATAAATACCAACAAGGAATTGGCCTAGTGGTAAGGGAAGCACTTGGTGACCCTAAGGTCCCAAGTTCGATCCCGGCTTGGCACAAAAAAAATAATTCCTTTAAAGTACCCGTTACCAATGAAACCTATGCCCACATGTGAAGTTTTAAAAACACCGGTTTCGATCCTTTGGGGTGCCCAGATCATGTGGGGATTAGAATGGAGGTATTGTACCGACATCATAAGGCTCATACGTGGTGAGTCGATGGGTATCCAATTGTGATACCGGGGCTAGGGTTCCCCCCATTACCCCCTGGATGTGTGTATAAATTAATAAATAAAAAAATTAAAAGTGATGAGGCCCCATTGGCAAGGGTATGTCAGTTATGTATCAGTAGAGAATTGTTGACGTGACATTAACTGATGAGAGAAGTGATGAAGGAAGTGATCCTTACCATTGCGAAGGGTCTAAAAAATAGTTTGGGTCAAAACATTTTGTTTTTGACACTTTTTGGCGTTCTAGGCATACAATGCTGTTTTTTTTTTTTTTTTTTGGCAGAAAATATCAAGATTAGAAAGTAAGACCTAAATTACTGAAATTCACTATCTAATATAAACACGATTTTTCTTAGAAAACATAACATAGTTTATATAAAACTCAGAGAATTTGGAATCAGGGCACATGACGGATTTTGGGGTAAATAGTGACCCAAAACGGCATTGCCTAGGTGTGTTCGTTGCTGAGACGTTTCTGTTGACTGACCATGATCCTGTTAGGTCTATCCCATTTACAAGTTTGGGCTGTTTGAAATTCAGAATTGATTTCATGCACCTTCCTTGTTCCCACAAGTCTTACCTGATCGAACTGGTCAGGTTCTTAGTTCAAGTAGCCAATACAAGTTAGACTATATCAAAAACCATGAATGCGATTAAAGGGTTCCAATGTATCCCGAATACATGACTCCTAATCTCAAATACACCCAGTCATTATTCTGCAAGATGCAACTTCCTCACAAGTTTGAAGCACTTGAAGTAAACCAAGTTTTAGACAAGAATAAGGCTTTTATATCGAGGAAACAAAACAAGTTAATCCCATAAGGCGATCATGAACAGATTTTCGGTTAAAATCTTTTCTAGCAATCTTAGCTTCTCTACATTGCATAATAATATATATATATATATATATATCAGAAACATGGAGACAATCATATTAGTATACTTCATTTTGATTGATTATAAACATAAACAATTATAAGTAATGACCTGCTTTGTGAGATTTTAGTTTCTAAATCGAAAACGTACAATTGCATTTTATAGTAGTAAGTAGAGATTGATTCAACATTGAAGGAAAGGAATCAATCATTCAATTCGTAATATATATATAAAAACACCGAAAAGTTTATGCAAAGAAAGAAAAACCGGGCCTAACCAATAAGCGAAATAATTCAATTTAAAGCTTAGGTATTCTTAACCCTTTGGTAACAAATTTTACAATAACATGGTTGCAAGAAAAACAACTCGATTGCTAATCAAACGCGTGGGACAGCAGGAGCAGCTGCGGCCACAGCAGAAGACGTGGCTCCACCAAGGAACGAAAGGAAACCTGTATTAACCGGTTCTTGATCATCCAAAAACAAATCTTCAGGAACCTTAAACGCCCCATGCACACCCAGAATCAGTAAGCCAACCAAAAGAGCCGATATAATAAGGGATCCAACATTCGTTAGAAACACAACAATAACAGTCGAAAGGACCAACAACACTAGGGTTTCACGGTCAGAAAACGTACGTCTAAAGAGAATGACAGGATAATCTGTGGGACGGAAAAGGTAAAGGAAGATCCATGCAGCCAGGAGGACAAGGAGGGTGAGGAGAGAAATAGGGTGTGTAAGGAGAGATATGGAGATTATAATGCCAAGAATGGTGGTGTAATTGACACGAAAATAAGAAAAGTTTTTGCGAATGCGGGTTGTGGCATCGGAGAAGGAGTCTGGACGTGAGAGGGAGTTGCGGTCTATGAGTTCCACCCATGGACGGTTTTGAGACAAGGATTGGCGAAGAGAGGAGGAGAGACGGGTGATGAATGAACGAAGGGCGGTGGTGGCTATCGGGTTTGGCTGTGTGGTTGTGGTGGTGGCGGTGGTCATTGGGATGGATGATGGCGGTCCTGCCATCGTGTCGCTGTGGAAAGGGATGTGATCGGAGGAATGTTTGGGATGGAAAATGTATATAGGGAAATGAACTATGTAAGAAATGCTTTCAGTTATTTCTGTTAATAGGATTAGCCCTTACGTTTTCTTTAGTTATTACAATATATGTGTTCTTATAACACATTACAAACTATTGTTAACTCTCTTTAAAGAACGATATATATGTATTATGATTTTATGTTGCTGCATAACTATAAATATATGATGATAAATAGTTCAAAAATCTTTTATTCAGACACAACCATAAACGTGTAGAAAACATAAACTTGATTTAGGCCGTTCAAGTTTTGTTATTGGACTTCTTATTATCGATTTTGTGAGTCAATGGGCCCAAATCTTAAGATGTTTAAGCTGATGAGTTGATACGGGTAACCGATGAGGTTTCTTGATTAGATTATACTGGAACTCTATACTTCATACAACTTAATCAAGATATTCTGGGATCAAAAGCCGTTATCACCAACACAAAAGCCTCCATATCGGAGTCGTAACCGGGGTTTGGATCCATTTACGCTATGTATATTATATATATTTTTTTAGTTGTTGTTTTAGTGAAGTGTGAATAAAATGGATGTATGAATATGTACCTATAATTTTAAAATATTATTTAAAAAATAAGAAACAAACGAATATATGACCGTTTGAAAAAAAAAATAAGGTTTTTTCTATATATTTAGAAACTTCCATCGGACCCACACTTCCACTTCTCTTTTTTTTCCGTTATCCAGCCAAACCAAATCGACGAGCTCAACCAAAGACATCGTGCCAACGTTTCTAAAAACTAATGACCTCTTCGGTTAAACCAAAGAAGACTGGTCTTATTGTTATTTTAGAACCACTCCTAACAATACCCTTCTCACTTCCTTCATTAGTTTTGCAACCTCAGCGTCACATTAATACTTTTAAACTGATACACCAACTAACCTGCCAACAACACCTCTTCACTTCATTTGTCACTTTATTTTACACACTTATACACATACATATATACACACACATATCCACTAAGAACCCACCCCCTCTTCGCTTACCTTGTCGCTTAACCGGCCAAACAAAACCAATGAGCTCAACCAAAGAGACTGTGTCAACAGTTATGAAAACCGACACTTCTTCGATTAAACCGAGGAAGGCTGTTGGCACCGGTCTAAGAGGCGGACGTATCGGTTAGGTTTGAACTTTGGATTTATATATTTATTTATTCTTTTGTGGAATCCAAAACCTCGGCTGCTAGGGTACTACAATGAAGTTATTTACTCGTAAGTTAACAATTAGTTGTCAATTTTGTAAACAAAGTTTGTATAGAACTCGCCATAAAAAAAGCTAATCAACTCTCTAGCGATCGATCTTACGACTAACATGGAAAGAGTTAATCGTGTAATACTATGTTCAAAGGATATGAGGTTGGGATTTGAATCCATCACCTCCGCTTTTATAATGTATCTCCCTCACCACTAGGCTACCATCATAAGGACCATATAGCTCGCCTATAAAAAATTGTCTATAACCTATAACTCTATAAGAGATATACAAGTACCATTTAAGATTTAACCTTAATGTGCACAATAGTACAAAATAGAGTGTATACATATTAAAATTCTAGATGACATTACATTATATAGGAAGTTTGAATTCGACCCAAAACCTTAAAAGTAAGCACAGATGAGCTTCATATATAGAACAGTCGATCTGATTAGTAGCTTGAAGTTGAATCTTGTCCCCAATTAGTCGCTTGCTTCCCAATCTTTTGTAGAGCTTTCATAACCTGTTCATTTGTTACATTTCCCGTAACAGTCACCTTGTTCAATCGTGTATCGATATCGTACGTCTCGATATCTGTTTAGTTACAAACACTAATCTTTACAAATCCATAATTGCAGAAGCAAACAACAATGACATTAGTAGATAACAGTACCTTGGATCTTCTTGATGGCCTTTAAGATCATCTTAATGCATTCTTCACAATGTAAACCCACCTTCAATTCTACCACCTAAATCGAAAAGACGTTAGAAACCCGATAGTTTTTACGATATGTAAATGAAACTGCGAGACGATGATACTTACATTACCCATACGATCAGCTTCGAAAGTGAGATGAATTTAGAAATATGGATGTTGAGGAGTAAATGTGTAGTGAAAGGTTTGGAATGATTCGTTGGGTCTTATTATAGAAGCCACTATGGTAAAAGTTGTGCTTTATATGGGGGGAAAGCATCTTGTAATGTGTGTTTAAAGGTGTTAAAATGTTAAATTTTGTGAAAAAGAAGACGATTCATAGAGTTTTCTTTTGTGAACATGACTTTACTTATTGACTAGTGAAGATTAATCATTCTTCAATACGCGTGATGCCAATGATTAAGTCCGTCCAACACATTGGATGAACATTTAAAATGATCTCAATTCTCAAATCAACTTATATTTGGTTAATCTTTAGGATATACTAAAGATGACTTAAATCATAAATAAAAAAATTGTAAATCACTAATCAACAATAAATTATAAGTTTTATGGGGCATTTTGGAATTGCATTTTGAAGTGATTATCTAATTATTACGTTTGTAAAACACAAATAATCAGAAACAATGTTGCATTTTCATAGAGAGAAACCGCAATTTTAGAAAAGCAAGTACATACATTATTTTTCAAAATGCAATTTTGAAAATGCAACACCAAACACTCCCTTAATCTCATTACGAACAAATTTGTAAACATATGATAATGTATAAAATTCTTGTCTTTCTAAAATAAATTCTTTTAGATCGCACATCATGCTTCATTTTAAGCTTATTCTTCTCTTCCTCATAATCTAGTCGGACACAAGTCGGAGTCTTCCAAGAGATAAGACTATGGACTTTCACGTAGAGTAAGTAATTTTCAGCCACCTCGCTATTGGCCAAAATTACATATTTACATAGAATATGGGCATAAATAGTTATAAAGCTTGTATACAAATTTTTTTTGGATATCCAGTGTTTTGCAGGATTCCACGAAGTATGAACATTTTATGATGCGTTCCTTATGAATCAATGATGAAGAGAACACTAGCCTGGCTTTAAAGCGCTTACGATGAAAATACACATGGGATCCGTATATTCTAATTGTGTTTCTAAGATAGATGCAGAAATCCATTAATCTCAAATGCATAAAAAGAGATATTAGTATCAAATATGTTGACATGTGATGCTATAATGTGCCAAAAAGAAAGAACCATGAGGGTGAAAGAAATGATATATATATGAACAAGTTCTTTTCACCATGGCATTACCTGACTTGCAAAATATGTGATTTGCACAAAAAAGAAGCCCCAAAAGCTAGTATGATAACGACAGCTAGAAAGTATAAGTAAAACGGATAAGAAATAAGTACAAAAAAGTCATGATATCCAGCTTGTCTAGAAGACTTTGTTCAAAAGTTTGATCACCGTGTTGAGCCCATAATGTACTGCAGAAAACCGTATCGACATTAGAAGACCACCAAAATTGATATATGAACCATAAAACACAATTAAGGGACATATATAGGAAGAAATTTAAAATAAAAAAAAAGCAACAAAAAAAGACTGTTTTTAGCTAAAATTTGAAGGCCAGCGAGGGATATAACTTTTGTTTATTTGCGTTCAACAAGATAAAAAGACCGTTAAGCTCTTGCCAAACAAAAACCAGCTTGGGCGTAAAACATTAGCTGAAATATTTGCATTGCATTAGAAAAGTTATGGAATCAAGGGAAGATGATACGATGCTACTAGTCTACTACTCTTTAACATGACAAAAGGTATAGAGATTTAAACCAATCTTAACATTATGTAAGAACTAGTCACACATGAATAAAAGCCTTAAGTTGTAGGTGTCAGGTGTTACATCTAGTAAAACTATAGTAATTTAATTAAAACATGCATACGATAGCACCTCCTACAGCCACTGCCCTGCATCTAGCATCAAAATAAGAGAATCATATTGGTATGGAAACTACTACTGTGAAGATGTAAAGACATGAACAAAATAGGTGAGAGGAAGGGATTCCCCAAATTTTCGAAAATGCAATTGCACTACAGACTCCGATGAATTTGCATTGGTGCCAGCCACCAAGAAACAGTCAATACATAAACTCTAGTCATAGTATTAAACGCTAGAACTAAATGTTATCCCTACAAGTTGTGTGTCCTTAGAAAAAGTAGCTGTTGATGACTTGATGCCAATAATGAGAAATGAGATCAGCTTAGCCAGGAATCAGGTGTTAGGTACAATTTTAACTTCAAAGGAGATGAGGACTCCACACGGGATGGTCACTGTTCAGTAATATAACGCAAGCTAATTATGGTAGGCTTTTAAAAAAAGGACATCATTGATCACTTAGGCGTGTTTGGATGTGCGTGACTATGTGCTGTTAAATAAGCATGACCAGATAATTAGCTGTAAAATAATGGTTGTCGAAGAGAGTGTTCGAGCACACATCTAACCTTTGAAGTTATAATGATCAGAAATCGTGTGCTTAGGTGTTTGGCAACTTCTGACCACTTAGGGACTAACCGAACAAAAAGAAAAAAAGAAAAAAGAAAAGGAGGGACGTCAAATGAGAGTAAAAGCCTCTTGAATTACGTTAAATGAGCGATAAACAGGTCATTTTATCCTATCCCTGGGAAAGTAGGTTTGTTTCCGGTATGAAACTGATTCTTCAAGACCAATTAATTAACCCCTGGAAAAGCATATAATTAAAAGCAAAATCGATTTACCCAAACATTCAAGAGTTGACTTTAGTGATTTCAAGTCACAATAATGAATTAGTCGCATCAAACCCACGAATGCAAAAATTCCTTACGCATAGCAATTATTGTGATTCCTTGCACAATACTTGGGAGTATTAACTTAAAAGAAAGTTATTAAGTTATTTAGGCCAGCTTTCCTACCCATAGCGGACATATTCAAACCAAAACTGCCCTCAAAGCTCACAAAGAACCACTCCCTCCCCCCCTCCTTAAATTTCTTATTGCAGTATTTCCGGTCCTCGAACTTTGCTATACAATTTCCAACAAGAAAACACTAGCAACAAGTATTTTGAAGTACTCGCAGTAAACTAATATGTTAATTGTGCAGCCAAGTGAATCAAATTTCAGCAGTTCAAGAAACCCAACAATAATAAAAACAGAACTCAAGTTGCTTTGTTACCATATATTTAGGTCTGTTTTCCTTCAGTCTTCACTTCATCTGACTCCGAGTCGCTAGCATTGTAACCTATCAGAAGATTATTTATAACATCAGTCAACAAACTACATAGCTTCCTTTACAAATAGTCAAATACACAGCACAAAATTAAAACATACGAAGTTAAGAACCTGGAGGTTTATCGCCAAGTTTCCATACCGCGCTACGGCTCCTGGAAGCTGCCTGAATCCATTCTCGTCCCTAACATCCAAACCATCAAACTAATTCATTTTCTCCTAAAAATCAAGTGCAAACAAGGTAAAGTGCAACATATAGCCCATATTATTTCAACTCCAAGTGGCACTTCCCGAACGACACAAACTAAAGATGAAGATAAAAAGGTTAAAGTTGTAAACCGGACTACCGGTCAACACAACTAACCCGTTTGTTAAATGCGTCAGGTCTGTCTTGAGCTTCCCAACCATTTTCCAACCCACCAACCCGTTTAAAGATACAATTAAAATAACTATATATAACAAACTACGAATTCAAATTTCTATCTCAAAAATCTTTTGTCAGATTTTTTTTATGTGCAACGCTTAATATGTAATGTACACACTCAAAGTATTTTACGGCTGCCTATGTCTATGTCATAATATTTATCGTGTACATTCGATATATTTTGACTCTCACCTTCTACAAAGTATCATTTACGCATCGACATACCTAATTTATTACGAAGTAATAATAAACATGCAGGGGTTAAGGTTCTACTTTAAACTTTTCGACACGAATAACTAAAAAATAGTTTTAGCTTTCAGGGTTGAGATATATAAACCCGAAAACCGAAACACTACACATATTGCCAGCCCTAAACCAATCAGACCCCATTTCTCAGTACTTTACAAAGATTACAACTTGGGAAACAAACGATAGTCACAATCACATTAATAAAGACAAACAAAACAATAGTTAGATAACTGCCAATAAACTGTAAAAAAAAAAAAAAAACAAACATTTTCAAGTGAGGCATATGGTCGAACACCTTTTGTGCATCTTTAGCAGTGCCATAACCACTGTAATACATCTGACCCACCAACACCTGCATATTAACATCACCAGATTCAGCCGCCAAAAGCGTTTCTCCAAACCATCGCATCGAGCAATCCAACACAACCTTCGACAAAGGAATCCGACGGTTTGAGATTTCTGCCATTGTCTTCAACCTCTGTTTTTGTTGCTGTTGTTTTTCTTGTTGCTGTTGTTTTTCTTGTTGTAATGCGAGCCGGGTAATTCGTTTGGGTTTGGCGGGTTCGGGTGGGGGGACAACCCGGGTCTGGAAAGCAACGGGTTTAGGGCGTTTGGATTGTGGTTTCATCCGATCGGATGTTATGATTCTCGCAGCGATGTCTTGAAGTTTTGATGAAAATGGAATTGATTTTCCCATGTAATTAAATGTAAATATAGTTTTTGTTTGGGTGGAAATTTTTGAAAGAGCAGTTCCGGTTTCTTTTCCCCCTTTTCTCTAGGTTTCCACCTAATCCAACAATATCTATTTTTTATTACTAGAAATGTACCCGCGCGATGCGCAGTGGTGAATGATTTATGCAAAAATTTAATTGTAGTGTACATAAACTCGTAAACTTCATTAAGTACATGCGTCAAAAAGTGATGGTGGTCGGTAACTGATAAGTCATAAATTATACATATTTAATTAGACTTATTTGCACATTTTATATATAAATATTACCCAATTGGCTACGAAATATAATGTTTTTGGCACTTATTATTTGCATAAGAGTTTTTGTAGGTTGCAATTGAATTTGGTATTAAAATGCTTGGAAAATGACGAATTAACGTTGCTGCGACTACACTTCTGATGGGCCAAATTCATTGACATTTGGTTTTGTGATTGCTACTGGGCCAAGAAGTAAAACTCCAAAATTTGGGCTATGTATTTTGTGATTGGGTCAATACTCCAAGCACCACAAGACCCAATTTTTATAAACACATTTTTTTTCCTGGAAGTAAAAGCAGAAATGAAGGAGTCAAACGTGGCATTCTAGTGCATTTTCAATTGCTGACATTTTGCTTAACTTTTTATGGGAACAAAGCTTATGTTCATGGTTGAAAATATCACTCTTATTACAGAAGCATGCGAACGAAGACTCTCTACAGTTCATCTTTGAAATTTGAGGTGTTTTAATATTGTTCGGCACAATAAGATGTTGAAATATCACTCTTATGTCGGAGCATTAATCATGGAGTAGTTGGCTACAAGTAGCTATAAATATAGCTTGCGGAAGAACAATTCAGTGTGCACCGGGGAAATCTTCTCCTGTGATCTCCATTCCATTTCCAATCACCAACAAAGTTCCAAATCAGTGCCAAAATCATTCCCCAAAGTTACAGAAGCTCTCGTGACTTCGTTCGCGTTTCACCATTAACGTACACGAAGCTTTCGTTACATCTTCCGACCAAAATACCAAACACCAACACCTCAAATCACTTTGAATCACTTAGTTAATTCATTTGTAGTAGATTTCAAGTTACAACAAGTCGTTTTGTAAACTATAACTCTTGATTCAAGTTTATGTTCAAAACTTTGTTCGAAAACTTCCGTTTCGAATTGTGTGAAAATCTATACGTTAAATTTTCGTTCTGAAATTTTTTATATGTTGGGTTATGTTGCAGATTGTTGTTTGTTAAGTTTCATGAAGTTTCGTTGACGTTTGTGAAAGTGCATATTTTGGGTGACGACTATTTATTAGTTTTCGTAAGGTTTTCAATCTAGTTTACGGGATAATTGTGGAAGCTATAAAGTTATTACTTAGTAGTTATAGGT
>JAOXNX010000001.1:11441214-11458345 GCA_028566075.1 Solidago caesia | reverse complement strand
ACAATTTTACACTAAAAAACCTACAATTTTACACTAAACCTCTAAAATTTTTTTGAAATTGGGGGTGCATTTGAACCCCCCTTAACAATGTAGTTCCGCCCCTGTATGTGTGTGTATTATTACTTATACAACATTCATCATATTCATCAGATCCATCATCATCAGATTCATCATCATCAGTTTGTTCGAGTGGTACTTTAGATTTTTAATTATTTGTTCATTTGGAAATTTAGATTTTTGTTATTTGTTCATTTGATAACTGTGGTACTTTTGATTTTTTATTCATTTGGATATATATTTACATAAGAAAATTTGGATTTTTCAGATTAGTCTTTAGATTTTAGTGAATCTGGGGTGAAAAATCTGAAGGGTCCTTCAGTGTGTATTTTTACTTATACAACATTCATCATATTCATCAGATCCATCATCTAAATTTCCAAATGAACAAATAATTAATAATCTGAGGGGTCCTTCAGTGAATCTGGGGTCTTTCAAAGAAAAATCTGAAGGGTCCTTCAGTGAATCAGGGGTTAATTTGTGGGTTTCAAAGTTTGGCAAAAACAGTCTCTTAATTCTGAAAATTTCGATTTCTGAGACAATTTTACCATAACACTTTAATGGAGATTAAAAATTTCCCAGCCAGGGGCTCTGCCCCTTGGACCCCGCCAGGGGCTGCCGCCCCTTGGACCCCGCTGCCCCCGGACCCCCGTTCCTTAGGGGCCTCCCCCCCAAGGTCATAATAAATTCTTTTTACCTTGATATAAAAATATGAAACCCTTTTACATAATGAAATACCCGAGCAAAATTCTTTTTACCTAGCCGCGTTTGCGCGCGGGATTTATGCCTAGTTTGTATTACAAGCTAAATACGATACGAGATCTAACAAATGTCTGAAATAGGGGTGTTATTCGGTCGGGTTAATCGGGTTTCGGGTTATTTGGGTCGGATTAATCGGGTTTTAAGAATTATAACTTAACCCGTAACCCAAACCGAATAAGAATTCGGGTTATTTGGGTTCGGTTTAATCGGGTTGGGTCGGGTTTCGGGTATCCAAATTTAACCCAAATAAATACTTAAACTTGGAAAGTTATTAAATCGTTAGTGATATGATTCCAATAATATAACACATTCTTCTATCATATTAACACATTCTTCTGCTTTCCAAAATATAACACATTCTATCATCAAAATAAGGAAGATATAAGCTATTTGCTGGTTTAGTTTGGTTTGGTTTGGTTTGGACTTTGAGAATCAAGAATAGAAAACACGTGTATAACTTCTATAAGTGTATTATGGATTGGAAGTAGCTTTGTCCTTCATACTAGCGAATATTTTATAAAAATGTGTATTGAAATTTTAATCTAGTAATCTAGTAATATAAAAATTGTCGATAGTTTTACTAATACTAATATCAAAAAAAAAATCAAATAATATATAAAGGGTTTATTCGGGTTATTCAGGTCACCCGAATCTTTCTATGTTTAACCCATATACCAAACCATATAAAAGATTTGGGTTCGGGTCAACCCAAATAACCCATCAAAACCCGAATAAGGTGACCCATATGACCCAAACTCATTCGGGTCGGGTCGGGTTATTTGGGTACGGACTTTTTTGACACCCCTAATCTTACGCACATGTCACGTGTCACAAGACGCCCTCCATTTTTGAAGCCTCACTCCTTTTAGTCTCAGTGACCACACCTTTCACCTTTACCGATCAAAAGTTGGTAAAGTTATATTTTGAGTGGACAGGACCAACGACACTATACACTTTTGTCAATCACTCTATTGTATCAACTTTAAAAATAATCTATATTCTCTTTTTAATATATCTTATACAATCAACACATTTAATAATAAACAAACATGATCCACTAAAAATACTCTTAACAAGTTAATTTATAACATGAATCTCTTAACTTCTAAAATAACTACACTACCTCCTTATACATCAATAATCTACACTACTCACTGCCGCCGTCATCAACACCAGCCGCCGCCACCACCACACCGTTACCACATGGTGCGGGCATCCATCAATTTTAGAAATAATTTTACATGATTAGGTGGTGGATTTTATTTTTTATATGGATTTTTACCTTATTGTGTTATCTAAATACATATTACTATTATTATTTCAACCAACTTATACAAAAAAAAAATAAAAAATCAGTTTACTAAAGATAAAAGAGTTTTTCGAATAAGATTGGTTCCAAAAATGAGAATTCCGAACAATATTGAGATTAAGGTTTTCGAACACAATACTTAAACCCAAATACTAAAAGGACCGAGGCAACTTGGGGGAGGAGAGACTTCCGACATGTAGCGCTATGTCATCTTGCAAGAAGCCCTTCAAAAATCTTGGAGTGAGGCTACGTACCTTTGGGGGTGAGGGAACTTCCGACACGTGGCAAAGAGTAAGTGGTCAAAAGAGATACCCAACGACTAGTTGAGGGTGATGTGTGTGTAAAGTTGGTCGACGTCGACTCCCATGGAACACCCAAAGCAAAAAAACATTCGAGGTCGCCTGCCGGGGTGACGCTCATGGTGAATTGGAGGCGTTTTAGACGACTTGAGGCTGGAGTCGCCCCACTCTGTTTAGTCTAATTAAGTGAATGAAAATTTTCCTTAAGGAATATAATCCGAACAAGTAATTGCCAAACACTTTTAAAAAATTTAATGCATATGCAATACAATAACTTTCTACTCATTATTATCTCGATGTCGATACACATTTTTTAAATGATTGACTCAATGGTTTGGTACTTTGGTAGAAGATTTTCCGACCAAACAATATATGTGAACAATTTCCAAAAAATAACCTGTTATCCTTGCATTAATTTATTAATTATTAATTTGTGAGCATCTCTCATGTCTATACACAATGGCTTCAGAGTACCAAATTCGAGTTAATCTTACATTACCATGCCATTTACGAGCCAAGTTTTATAATTAAATCTACTCAAGCATAGTAATGTACTAGACTGGTACCCGCACGATGCGGCGACAATGGTGGTAGCGGCGGCGGCGTGGTGGTGCCGGCAACGGGTGGCAGCAACGGAAACTGGTGGTGATGGCGGTGCCGGTGGTGGTGGTGTGATTATTGATGTAAATGTAATTGATGTAAAGGGGGGTAGTGTAGTTATTTTAGGAGTTGAGGGATAGATGTTATAAATTATTTCATTAAAGGTATTTAAGATATATTAGTTAATTATATATAAAAAAAAAACTTTGGAAATCGAGGGACATTTTAGGTATTTCAAAAATAAAAAAAATTAAAAAAGAAAAATAGTTTATTTTATAAAAGAGTAAAAGATAAATATGTATCAACTGTATATATTGTCCTACTTAAATTACAAATAATTAAATTAACACAACAAAAGATATGAACAAAACAAAGATACTTTTTATCATTAATGACATAAATTGACCACAAACAAGATAACATACCCATGACAAAATTACACTTATTCCCAAACTCACAATATCTCAAAACAAAAACTAACCAAACAAACTAATTGACCTCGATTTCTATAATATCTTATATCTAGTATTAGTCACAATAACATCACGATGTATGGCTATATCGCGAGAACTAAACCAGGAACAGATTTCCCAACACGGTTCGCCAAACTACTCTCCCAAACAAAAGGACAATGCAACGACTTTACAGCAGAAACCTTAACTGTTTCCTTAGAATTCGCGACAAACCTAGTGACAGTCAGGGAAGTGTTAAAGTACTCGCGAACTTGAGTTATTATACCAAATGAGTTCACAGTCCAAGCATGAATCCAATAAATATCGCGTTTTTGGTCACACCCTTCGACAATAACAGTAGAGCCGAATTCGTCGATGGAAAGAGGGACAAATTGAAAAGAATCGAACGTGTTTGTGTTGTTGTTATTGTTATCGGTTCCAGTTAACAATTGCATCATATATTGGTGAGATGGAGGGCCATGAAACCACCACTCGAGATCATGTGCTAAGAGCTTGTTGACGGTTTTAACGTCGCGAGAACTTAGCGCATGGTAGAGTGTTAAGACTATGTTTCCGTTTCCGGAATTGGAAAGTGGGGATTGAAAGTTATCCAGTTCTGTAAAAGTGTGTGAAAGATTTTTGGTTGTCGGGAATGAAATGAGAATGGGATGGTGGAATGGGAATGAAATGTGGGGGGTTTTATAGGAGGGTGTCAAAAGTGTCAAAAGGATAGTTTGGGGAATTTATTGTGAAAATGCTACCGGTCCTGTTTGGCGAGCGTGGTCGGGGTCCATTTTTACTTTTTCTTTTTTTAATTGTTTTTTCTCGTTATGTCAACTTCGTTGTGATATGGTTTCAAGATAAAAGCTACAAGCCGCCAATGATGGCCAACCCAACTGGTCAGAGGCACTCCCGGTTTTACCCAAGGTCTTAAGTTCGATCTTTTAGGATGGCAAGTCTTGGGGTTTTTTCCTCCGAATACTTGTAACGGCTCATGGTTAACATCTCGTTGTCTAGGATACATGCAAGGCTTCACTATTATACAGTGAGGTTTTCCCGATGTCATATCCCGACTGAATGTTCGGGGAAAAAAAACTAAAGCCTACAATGACAGTTGTTTCACTCGTATAAAAATTTGGTGTGTGGTTATTTTTAAATTGTTATAGTTTGTGGTTTATCTTCATTCGTATTAACTAATAGCTCTATAAATCGAATCGTAAACTATAAAGACAGTTTATTATTTTAATTAATACTAGTCTTTAGTCCATTTTGGATATACACTATAAGATAATATTTTGTAAATATTTGAATGATTAATAAATAATTAAAGATATTTGTCTATGTATAAACAGCTTATAATTTCATAAAATATAATAAGTATTTATTCATTACTCGCAAATATGATGAATAAATAAATGATTTTGATAATGAAAACTCTAAAACTCGACTCGAGCTCGACCGAGTCTTTATTTTCAAGCTCGATCTCGAGCTCGTTTTACTAATCGACACTTTCAAGCTCGACTCGATTAAGTATTATATTTGTTTTTAAATCAAATTAGTCCTATAAGCTCGATGACTTCAAGCTCGACTCGATTAAGCTCGGCTCGGTAGGATAATAATTATATAAAAATGTATAATATTATTGTAAAATAGCACAAGCTCGATTAAGCTCGCGAGCTTTTCGAGTAGGCTATTTTGAGGCTCGAGCTCGACTCGGAAGTCTACTCGAGTAGCTCGAGCTCGAGCTCGGCTCGACTCAGACCGAGTCGATTTCGAATAATTTACGAGTCGATTTCGGGTAGCTCGCGAACTGTCTCGTCTCGTTTACACCCCTAATTGTAAGCATGAACTCAAAACCTACAATTGATTAAAACCATAACAAAAGGCAAATCAAATTCCCTGAATTTTCTGGTTGAGATCGAATACATTTATATAGTTTTTTTTTCTTCTTTTTTTTAGGAGTTGAAGTCAAAGGAAACTGATATACAGTTGGAACTAAAGTAGAATGTTAAGTCTTATCCAGCCCTAATCATTTTTTTACCTTTTTTTTACTGCTACATCGACTCTTTCTCATTTCATAATCTAAAAAAATATCACTATCAAGTAATATCAACCGTACCTCTTCTCACATCTTACTCAAATATTTTATCATCATATCCTAATAAATAAAAAAAATCATATGGGGCCCTTAAATTTTAATATATTTATACTGAAAGACACTAACAATAGGTGGCCCTATCCACCTCTTTCTCAATTTTCTCCTAAGAACACAACATCGCTTTTCTTCAGAAAATGGCTGAGAAAACTCCCGTTGGTGAGGCTTAGAAATTGGGATGGAAGTAGTGGACAATATGCTATAGAGATTGAAATCTAGTGATTTGTATTGATGGGCTGTGGATGGTAACTACACAACAATTAGCCTTTGGATCAAAATTTTCATCTGGGCTTAATATATTTGGAAATTTTAATGGCATTACAATGACAGTTTTTTATATGTGTTATAAGACTATTGTAAAGAACTCCAAAATTTTATTAGTTTCCAATTTAGTTATTTGGGAATTGCACTAAAGTTGTGTTGTAGAGTAATTTTCTAACTTTCTCTAAGTATGCCCATAGTAATATACTAATATGTAACTTGTTATTTTCTATTAATGAAATTTTTCTAAATGGTAATAGCCTTATATCAAACAAAAAGAAAAAGAAAAAACCATGTAATCCTTGAAAAAAAAATTATTAAAAGCAAAAAACATATGATACATCATCATGTCTGCTTTGTTACACATATACACCTAGGGATGTAAATCAGTCAAGCTACTCGTGAATTACTCGATTTCAACTCGGTAAAAGTTTTAATCGAGTCGAGCTTAAACGAGCTCAAGTCGAGTTTGAATATAATTTGGAGATGGTTTAATAATAGAGCTCACTGTTGCAAAACTCCCCAAGTCAAGCCGAGTACTCGGGGAGTACTCGCTACAAGGTAGGGTGCCGAGTCGAGCCGAGTCGGCCGATTACTCCGAGTACTCCCCGACTTGACTGCTTTGACCCCCCGAGTACTCCCCGCATAGACCCGAGTACTCCCAACTCCCTAGTCGACCGACCTATGAGCGCCTGGCGACTTCCGCAACCTTGATAGAGCTTGAGCTATAAAACAAGACCCGATTAAGCTCATGTACTTAAATGAGCTTAAATGAGCATCTTGTTTAATACATATAAATTAATCTAATATAAGTTATTTAATAGATATTGTTATATAATACTAAAAATAAAGATTTCTAAATACGATTATATCGAGCTTGTCTAAAAATTAATGATAAACAAAATTAAAACAGTTAAAAACTAAAATTATTTTATAAACGAGTCGAGCTAAAACCTTTAAAATTACTCACGAGCCGTTCGATTTTTACTTATAAAACTCATAATGAGCCGAACTCAAGCTCAGTTCACTTACACCCTACTTACACCACAATTGTCAAACAGAGGGTACGCAAAAGAAATTTTTTAAAAAAAGTGTCAAAATCAATTTTCTCCGCATTATATGAATATCATCTTAAAAAAGGGTAGATTGATGGGAACCCTTTGGTCTCATGTACCGTATTGGTATTTACATAACCCCCATGCTAAGATAGTATCAAGGTTAACTACCATTTCAATTCTCCCAAAACCTAGGTGGCCCTTAAGAAATGACGGCATGGTGGCTGACCCATCTAAGTGGGTTGGTTATATAAATATCATCTTAATATTAATAAAAGTCAATTTTTCTAAAACTCAGTTAACCAATGAGAAACTTTAATTTTTAAATTGACCAATCAGAATCTTAATTTACCTAAAAGTAAACTTTCCTATCTAAAATTTATTAAATTTAATTTAGGTTCAGTTATCAAAATGAGACTTTTCAATCTTAAAAATATCTATAACTTATTAGATTTTAAATTATATGAAAATAAGATCAAATATAACATTAATACAAATAATTTTTATCTAACTCTTAAATATTAAATATTGTATATTTTTAAAATTAAAAAATATACATTTACTTCTAGAAGGTCAACAATATTTTGGAATCTCTTAGAGCCAAGTTCTTTTGGGGGGGTACGGGGGATAAACGCAAGATCCATTGGGTTAATTGGAGCCCTGTGGTCGCGTCTAAGGAGGATGGGGGCATTGGATTCGGCACCTTGGATTCTATGAATTGTGCACTGTTGTATAAATGGCGGTGGAGGGCACTTTTGAACCCGCAAAACACATGGGTGAAGTTACTATCGGCAATTCATGGAAAGGACTGCTTCAGTAAGTTGATTGCTAAACAAAGAGGGCTGTGGTATACTATCGTGGAGACTGCAAAGAATATGCATAACATTTCCAATGAATTTAGTAATTGTATATCTCGTAAAGTTGGTGATGGGGCTCAAACTCATTTTTGGAATGATTTATGGAATGGTGATCAGATTCTTGCTAAAAGGTTTCCAAGACTCTATGCATTAGAGACCGATAAAGATTGTTACATTAAAGATCGCTGGAACAACGCGGGTTGGAATTGGCATTGGCGTCGACCTTTGATGTCGACTCGGGAACAATCTACGCTTGGTCACTTAATTTCTATTCTACCAAGCGAATTGGGACATAACGCCCGTGATAATTGGATTTGGACTTTAAAGGCAAAAATGAATTTTCTGTGGCATGTGTTCGTAAATGGCTAGATCACAGCAAAGTAAATACTCAAAATGCCATGCAGACTAGGTGGAACAAATTAGTTCCAAAGAAGGTTAATGTATTTATTTGGAGACTTAGTCATGAGGCCCTTCCTACTCTTATGAATCTATTCACAAAAGGTGTCGACATTTCAACATGCACTTGTGTGAATTGTTTGGTTGGTGTTGATTGCATTAAGCATGTTTTTCAAGTTTGTAGTTTTGCTTCTAAGCTGCGCAATATGGTTAGCAGATGGGTGAATCAGAAAATTCCAAATAAGAGTCCTGCGGATGTATTCGAGTGGTGTGACACAATGAAAACTCACAACCCGGTTCGGAAAAGACTCGAAGCCATTATCTTTATTTGGTTGTGGCATATTTGGAAAGTCAGGAACAACAAGTATCACAACAAGTTGAAGGAATCCGAGGAGGACACTTTCAACTCTATTGTATCGACTTCATTTCTTTGGGTGAGTCATCGTGATACGAAAAGTAATGTGAAATGGGAAGATTGGAACAGGTGCCCGTTGGACATCTAGTTGTCTTTTTTTTTAGATTCATTTTTTCCTTGAAACTTGTTTGGGGGTGCAACAAAAACACCGCGAAGTGAAAACCGGTGGCTCGGCCTTCGTTGGTGGAGCTTTTTTCTTATGTCTCGGGTAACTGTAATTGGCATAAGTTTTTTTCCAGCTCTTTTGCACCCTTAGCAGTTAAAGTTTCAAGTAGGGTCTAGAATGTGTATATTTTCTGTTTTTCTAGATCTTGTACATTTGAAGATTAGCGATTTGCTAATCTTCCTGTTTATATATAGTAATACATCTCTTTGCCGTTCAAAAAAAAAAGAATATATGATTACGCATAGAAAACAGTTTTAAATATTTTAAATCGTTACTTTGAATTAGTTATTGTATTAAATTAGTATATAAGTTTCATATTTTCTTAAGAATGGTAATTGACTAACCGAACAATGATAGGCACCTATATGAATTGTTTAGTTACAAAACTTACTTCCAAGATCATGAAAGTGATTTATACGTCTTAATCCTTCTAGAAGTTTCGAAAAAACTTTTTTCTATATTTAAAACATGCCCTGTTTTTTCCAATAGTTTAAACTAGTCTTAATACCCGTACGATGTACGGATTGATTATATATTTTTTGCGATTGATTTTTTATAAAGAAAGAAAAGTTTGAACATACCCAATTACATTCATTTGGTCTCTTCAATAGTAACCTAATAGTGACAGACATATAGTTCGAAAATAATGATAGTAAAATAATACCTAATATTTATCAAGATCTAATAATACTTAATGATATTGGTAATGGTATCACTTAAATCGAAAATAATGATAGTAAAATATAGTTCGCATCATTTTACAATTTTCAACCATGTTTCGTTATATTAGTAAATGGATAAATAATTAAATAATCAGTAATATTAATTTATAAGTTAAAAATATAGATATATTATGATTATTATTCCTTACTAATTAATTTAAGAAGTCCTATAGATTAGAATAAATAAATTTAAATTTTATATTATAAATAACAATATGTTATAGATTATTACCACCGAAAATAATAATGGTGATGGAAATCTATATTTATGATAACAACGAATATAATATGATTTTTAAATATAACAGTTTTAATTATATTAGAAATGTATATCATTCATATATTATTTAATTAAAAGTTTTATTTATTTATGGTAATTAAAAAATAGGAATTTTAAACATAAATTTAAAAGGACACGTATCGTTTAAATAAAACGTCATATGTCAATCAAAGAAAACACCAATCTTATTTTAGTTTATTGGTAGATATGCCCCAATCATAACATGTTTTTAAGGGTAAGTAATGCTTAACTCTATGGAGATTGTTATTTGAGAAATAAAAAATAAAAAAAATCATGGAGATCTTCATGCTTTGATCTAGAGCTACACAAATCTACGTATGAGTTTTTTAAAATATGCTAAATCTCAGGGGCATCGATTTTTCAAAATATGCTAAATCTCAGGGGCATCGATTTTTCAAAATATGCTAAATCTCAGGGGCATCGATCAGGGTGTATGAAGTGTGTAATTGTACATAGCCTTTAAACTTTTCGGAGATTCTAAAATGTTTTCTTTTAAATATATATGTTATAACAAAAATAAAAGTATGAGAAAAGTTAAGTTGAATATTTTGAAATTAAGCTAAGCTCAAACATGACAACTATCCCTGAGCAATTAACATTTTCATCTTAAGGTCTCATCTGAGCAAAAAATCTCGAATCTCGATCCCGTATCGATCCTATCCCGATTTTGGTACCGAAAAGTGGTATTGAATCCCATTCAGGATCGAAGGTCCGAATCGACTGATGTTGAAGAATCAGCGAATGAGTTGTGATTAGGGGTGAAATTCCACTCGAACCCAGAGCTAGCTGGTTCTCCCGTTGTTTTTGGTGATTTTCGGGATTGAGACCGGGACGGTACCGGGAAAATCCCGCACTATGAGATTTCCCCGCACTATGAGATTTTCCCGGGGTATCGTTCCGGTCCCATACCAATACCGCCTTATATGAGACCGAGACCGTTACCACATTTTGGTGATTTCGGGATCGGTATCGTCGGTACCGGGATCCGTATAGGACGGTACCAGTCACATGTCCATCCCTAGCCTCATACGTGCAGAAAATCTTCAAAATATCGACAATGTTTGGTTGCAGCTCGGTTAATTTTATGATAACATGTATCATAAAAGCCTTCTAACCTATATGAAAGGTATACATCATCTGCATAAATTGTGGGCATTAAACATGCCTAACAAAAAAAAGTAAGGTTATTTGTACAACTTTTTATAACCGTAAATTATCAAACATGTTTTATATTATTGTACAGTATAATAAGCTAACCATATTTGGTGGTATACAAGCAAAGCTTGAATCAAGTGGAAATTAAAAGCCCTTGCCTCTAGAGAGGTTAAATGTTCGATCCTTACTCCTTGCAGAGCGGAAGTCCTTTTTGAAGCATTTCCTCTACTTTAGGGTAAGGGAAATACTATATCTACATCACACCTCCTCCATAGACTGTCGAAAACGATATTAAGTTCCATAACCCATGAAAGATGGTATTCAGTGTTACTTTACTTTATTTTATAATTGGTGGTATAGAGCTAAAAAAAAAAAGTTTTCCACGTCACCCCAAAGAAAACCTAGCTTAGCACCATATCATAAATACTGAAATACATATGTACTTTCATAAATGTGCCTCTAATTAATGTTAACGATTATGATTAAAATTAAAGGATGAACGCACAGTATGATATTATTATAAGTATGAGTTATAATATGTTTAAAAAAGGGTAAATCGGAGGGAACCTTTGATTCCCGGCACCGCATTGATACCAATATGCACATGTCACACAACACATGTTCCAATAAAAAACCTCCATCTGATACCCCACAATTGAGCAAATACCTAAATATTTCTCAATCATTCTTGTAAGCGGAATAGAACATGCGTCACTTAAAGACATCACATGGTGGGACTTAGGTTTGGAGTAAAACCTTTTAACGTATAATGAAACTAAACAAATAATGAAAATCAGTATCTAAGTATTTTAATTTGAGTTTTATTATATAAAATTGTCATTAATACATTATCACATACAATTATTAGAAAAAATATTTTAAAATTTTACACAAAAATTAATATTTTTTTTAGCGCTTACTCCTAATCTGTTAATTTGATTTGTGGACAATTCAATCAAAGTGAAGAAGGTTAAGTTGGTGCTTGAAGTGTCATTAACTCGGTTTGGTGGAGCTTATGGATGTTTCAGAATGATAAGGTGTTCAATCCTTCGAAGAAACAACACGTTGTTCTTTTTTATTCAATTGTTGTTTACTCTTTTTTATGGTATCGAAATAGGAGCAAAAAAGCAATGATTAGGTGGGATGAGTGGTTAAAAAATCCGCTCTTATTTATGTAACGTTTACTTGTTTACTGGTTGAATTTTTCTTAACCAGTAGTTGTTAATAAAAATCTGTTGTTCAAAAAAAATACTACCACTACACCATCACTATAAATGCCAATAAAAAGTCTAAATAACTTGAAAAATCACAAGAAATACTATAATTTTTTTTTATCGGTTGTTCATCAGTATCATTAGATATCATGATAGTAGTATAATAGAATATTTATGTGTTTGAAAGATACATGTATTTCGACCACATGTGAATTGTTTTGTTTCTTGTGCTTACCAAAAGAATTGACCCTCGGATTTGGACTCATTGCAACTTGCAAGCCACCATCCCTGCATCCCATACGCAAGATTGGGACCGTCAACAATCACACTTGTAACACTTGTATAGTGTGATTGATTATTTGTTGCAAGTAAACTATTTTTTAATACAATAAAAGAAATATATATATCAATTATTAAGTATACGTCAAAAAAAAAAGAAAAAGTTTAATATATATGCCTGTCATTTTCACATTTAAAACTTATCGCTCATTTTTCTGGTGATTTGTTTTATATTTATGAATATTTAAACACTTCAATTATTAGGAAAATAATTAGTATGCTTAGACCATTGGAGTGAGACACCCCCACATGGGGCGTCTTCCGTCATGTGACGGTGCCTCTCCTAAAGGGATGCCCCTCCTTTTTGTGGGAACGAGGCATTCATTTGGGCATCATTCACTTAATTTTTTTTTTTCTATAAAACTCAATATAAAAAATACATAAAACTTAAAACTAAATACTTAAAATACATAAATCATTATATTAAACAATAAAAACTTAAAATTAAAACCTATTTTTATATCTCACTCCGTCGTGACGCAATCTTGTTTATAAAACTTATACTGATAGCGAAATCTTGTGATTATCAAACTTCATCGGTAGAAAGTTTTATAAACAAAATTTGATCGCAACATTTACAAGCATAAGAGATTTTTAAGAAGATGGGAGAAGAAAAAGATAGAAAATTTATGAGAAAAATGGTTGTGGTGTGGTGTGGTATTTATAGAAGGTAAAAGTTTTGTTTTTTTGTTTTTTTTTTTATTATAATCTAGCCGTTAACGACTATAAATTTAGAAAACCAAATACATTTTAGGGCGGAAGACTACTGCCGCTCCTCCTCATTTTTTTTGATTTCCGCCCCACGGGGCCATGTGCACGGCGGCAAGTGAGCGACGGAGGGGGACGTCGGGCTCACCTCCGCCTCGCTCCGAACAGCCTTAACCCATTTTCAAGATAGTTCAGTAGTAAGGCATTTTAAAGGTTTCCAAAAATACCCGGATTTCAAACTTCGTTGAATATATATCTTGAGATGATTAAAGAAAAAGTCTGAAAAGAGGGTAGGTATACTGGTTAGACCCTATACACCAGCTCTACCCAATGTGGAGTTTGCCCATTTAGGCCGAAGCCAATAAGCCATTCTCGACTCCCGTTCTCAGCCGTTCTCAAAGCTTTACTTTTAGCGCCATGTTCTTGGCGTCTTCAATTCATTCTTCACGTTATTAAGCCCTTAGTTTTATGCCATTCAATCGTTTAGATAACATCGAAAAACAAAAAAGAAACTATTAAAAACTCAATATGTTGTTCAATCCCACTGTGGTAGCCACCATTTTGACCCAATACGCCGACGAATACGTCGAACCCCTTAACCTAATACGCCGGAAGGTCAGTGTATTCTTCTCAAAACGTCGGTAATAATCTGATCGTTAAAGACGGTCTAAACCGAGATCCCTTTTGTTTAGTGTTTATAGTAGACGACTAACAATTATAACTTAAAGTGTTGCATCATTCTAATAATTAGTCTCTTTAGCTAATAAGATCCAAGTTAAATGCATTCCTAAAATATAAGCATACATATACTCCTAAATTAATTATGCATATATTCTTTTATTTGTTGTTTTTCATGTACTATAATATCGTAATATAATTTTATTTATTTATTTATTTTTGAACGGCAATATCGTAATATAATTAATGAGTTTTGTTAATGACAATCTTAAAAGTTAAAACTATTGTATTTTTATCATAAAATTTAAGGATAGACTTTTTATATAAAAGATACAACCTTTTTATGCATCATATGTATAACCTTTTGGAGATGGTAAACTCACAGTTATTTTTATCCATACACAATAATATTTACATTATATGATTGTATTGTACAATTATTTAATGTAAATATTTATATTATATGATTGTACTATATAATTATTTAATGTAAATATTATTATGAATTGATAAAAAAAAACATTGTAACTTTATCACTAGCCATAACCTTTTTATGCATCACATATTCACATGTAAAGTTTAGATTGATTGATTGAATATATCAATAAAAAGATAGTGTTCTGCGTACGTTATCTCTTCAAGATTGGCTTGCCAAGTCAAACTTGACTAATATCTGCCTTGCTAGTTGCTATTAGTGGTAATATTTATATCACTCTCCAACCCATACATACTCTGAACATGAAACCAAAACTATGTGTTCAGAAGAAGAAGAAGATAACACCCGACCCGTATCCATACCACATGAGCTCATATCCGAAATCCTCACACGACTGCCAGTCAAGTCACTGGTCCGTTTCCAATCGGTTTCGACACAATGGGACTCCACCATAACCCACCCATCATTCTGCATATCACACTTCACCCGCTCGGCCTCTCGTGCTTCCACCACCCTCATTCTAACCTTCATCAACCGCTTCAGCTCCGAACGAAACATCTTTTCTGTTAACATTCCTCCAAACGGAAACGAGTCAGGTCTAAACCTGACCCGTATCCTTACCATCCCCGGGTTTGCCCACCCGTTTGTCTCGCAATCACTCAACGGTTTGATATGTTTGAATATGGGATCCATGTGTGTTTGCAATCCTTCCACTCGTAAATTCGTTAAGCTTCCTTGGACGCAAACAGAAGTTGCTGACAAAAGATGTCTGAAGCCTCTGTCTGCGTCTATACGTCACCGGGCAAACGCATTTGGGTTTGACCCGGTGACAAATGCACATAAAGTGCTGGATACTTGGATTACATGTCATGAGAATGATGAAAATGGGATCATCATGGAGCAGAGGGTATTTACTGTCGGGTCGGGCTGTGACAAGTGGCGGAGGATCGCAGATGGCCCATCTTATTTTCCGTTCAATGAAAGTGTATGTATAAATGGCAAGATCTACTTCAGGGCTTTCCCTAGTATGATCGCTTCAGAAAAGCCTGTTATGGTTGTGTTCGATGTTAATCGTGAAGAGTTTCAATTCATTCAAATGAATGATGATGTCATTTCGAATTCGGAAGACACTGTTTTGATGGAACATGACGGCCATTTAGCCATCGTTGACCATCAAGGTGTTACAAATGGAGAAGTAAACTCTATCCTAATGAGGGTATTGATAGACGATGGAGATGGCAAATGGGTTAAGAAGCATGTTGAGATTCCAGAAACGTATAGTGAGATAAAGGATCGTCGGAGATTTATGTTTGTCGGGACTAGGTTTTCCGGTGAGATGATTTTTGCAGAGAGAAGGTTGGTGAATCCTTTCCATGTAATCTTCTACGACATCAAGAAGAATGAAGCTAAGAAGGTGAAGATTTGCGGGCTGACGGACTTTGACTTTAGTTACAACAATGTTCTGATGAATATTGCTAGTGTTAATGAGCATTTAGAAAGCATCAAGACTTTAACTTAGGTAGATCGTTTTTCGAAATCCTATAGTGAAACTTTTGTTGCTAGACGTGCAATTCGATGTAACATGATCGCGTTAGATTGGTTCGGAAAATACTAAAAATAGTGTCTTAAACGTGTCTGATCTTTCTATATGTGAAATGTTTGATCTAAAGTTAACCCATGTCGATGTACACTGCATATTCAATCATAAAACACAAAAAAATGTGTAACATGATTCGGACAAAGCTAACAAGTTATTTACATATAATGAACAGGATATAAGTTCCGTTGGATTTATTTTTATGTCTTTTGTGTTCTGTTTCTGTATCTTATATGTAGCTATGCGATACTTGGCCGTCAGCTATGTTTCCCTATCCCTTACACCTTATTATTCTTTCACTCTTTGGACGGAGGTCCTTCTGAAAACAGCCTCTCTATCTTTGGGTAGGGGTAAGGCTGCGTACATCTTACCTCCCTCAAATCCCGGCTGTTGCCGGAATTGAGTATCGGTTGTTGTTGTTGTTGTTGTTGTTGTTGTTGTTGTTGAACAGGATATAAGTTCATTATATTCGTGTATATTCGTGTATTGTTATTTACATTTCATGACACTTATCCCATCAATGTATGATGGATATGAAAATTAGGATAAGATTGAGAGATACGATATGAAATAAATGGATGAAAATGCTTAGGCTCCAACAGTACTTGGGCTACGCGATGACTTTCTTTCTTCTTAGAAACTTTCTTCTCCACGTGGGTTGAACCTTCAGCTTCCGACGCAATTTCAATCCAAGCAAAGATGGGGTTTGGTGGAGCCATTACCTGACCACCATGGACCAAATGGGTCTTGGGCGAAGGCGACAGTTTGTCAGTTTCACAAAGCCAGACAATTTACATGGAAAAAGATAAATTCAGGATCTATGTGGTTTAAAAATGGGTCAAAAAAGATTAGCTAATAATGGGTGTGGACTCTCTCATATATTATCATTTTGATGAATTTAAAATGGTGTGTTAGAAATTGAATTTGTAAACTATTAGAAAAGGTAAAGGGTGGTCCTCATATTAACAATATTATTGTAACTAGGAATGTACCCGCGCGATGCGCGGTGATGAATGATTTTTTAAAAAATTTAAATTATAGTAGATATTAAATTCATAAACTTCATTCAGTACATGCATCAAAAAGTGACGGTTCTAGACTGCATGACACACAGGTATATAAAAAAATGTGTTTGTTATTATTGTTAGAATAATTAAAATTGATTTATAAATTAATATAAAAATAATATATAATCAA
>JAOXNX010000001.1:11330129-11342692 GCA_028566075.1 Solidago caesia | reverse complement strand
TTATCTTCTCAACTTGATCACATAATACAATGTTTCATTTTTAGTACAAATAAACTATGTAATTTGATTTAATAAAATTTTAGACTTTTTTTACGAGAATTTTACCATATGCTAATGGAGTTTCCGATACTCAACACACAAAGAACCATCATAACGATAATATAAATTGTTTCTCAATATGTATTATTTGAAAATATAAATGTATGTTATTATGAAAATTTAACATGTAAATAGTTATATAAGTTCATCCGCGTATTACGCGGGACAATAATCTAGTACTAAATAAACGATCATATATTTTTCCAAAATTTAAAATATGAGTACATCATTATTAATTACTTATATATTACTAATATTGTTTTGAAAGTTAAAATACGAACAACTTTTTTTTACATACCACATAAGTTAGTGCATAATATTATTTTGTATAAAAGTTATTATGTGATGTGTCAGCATCTCTCTTGGATTATCACTAGTCACAAATATACAAATTCAGTAATAGAAATATTGTTAGAAATATTATTATGTGATGTGTCAGCATCTCTCTTAGATTATCACTAGTCACAAATATACAAATATTTTTAGCTCGAGTTCAAACTCGGTTATAATCAACCCATTCGAGCTTGTATCAACTCGACTTGATGAAGTTTTAAACTAAATTTTCTTTTAAATTAGTACTATAAGCTTGATAATTTCAAGCTCTCAACATTTTTAAGTCCGATTTGATTAGGTAATACAATAATTATGTAAAATTATATAACATCGTTTAAGGCTAAAACTGTAAAATAACACAAGCTCGATTAGGCTCACGAGCTTTTCAAGTAGGATATTATGAGGCTCCAACTCAACTCGAATGTATACTCGAGTAGCTTGAGCTCGATCTCAACTTAGTCCGAGTCGATTTCGAGTATTGTACGAGTAAATTTTGAGTAGCTTGCGAGTATGCTTGACTTGAGTAGAGTAGCCCTACCTCTATTACACGAATATATAAGGTTAATATATACCAAAAGTATGAAAAGGATGAAAGAAATGAGATTAGCCGGCAGTTGCAAATAAGTCGTAAGGAGTAGAATAAATATTGTCTTTGCCTTAGCCTCATGAGCCACGCGAGGTTTGACTAAACAGCATTGCATTTGTTTTTTGGTCATTTTCATCAATCACTCCGTAACATATCAATTAGAGGAATGAGAGTATGTGGCTGTTAGATACTTAAGATTGGGTATAGATTCCTCACATTTTAGTTTTTTAATCCATAAAATTCAGGGGCCCAATCATTTATTCATTATAAAAAAAAATACTAAAATATTTAGGTGTGAGGGGTTCTATACCCAAGCTTAGATATATAACAACCACATACTTCCTTTTCCCGTATCAATTATTATTATTATAGATACACCAATCATTATTTCTTTTCCTTTTATATACATTTCGATATCGATATTAATATATTATAGATTAGGTAAGCTTTCTATCAACAAAGAATTTTTAGAGCATTAGTCAAATACTCCCTAGGACCTATCGACATATGTGTTAAGCCCATTTTATTCTTATTTTTATTTTGTTACAAGGTTATCATTCCATTATTCTTTTTTATATGTATTGATATATGATATGTCGATGAACTCATTAATTAAACTTTAAGGCACACTATTAACAGCGGAACTTGAACATCATTACAAGGGTGTCAATATTTTTTTTGACATAAAATATGCTTCTACATATTTTGTTTCTCAATTTTTTGAGGGAGGTAAATACATATGAATATTTATTTTTACCTTCAAATATTGAATATTTGCTAATTACAACCCAAAATTCTGAAGAGACCAGGACCCTTTCCCGCCCTACGGATGTTCCCCACTTCATACTATGTATTTGAAATGAAACAAATTTATGATCCTAGGTGCATACATTTATTCGAACAAATCTAGAATTCTAGACCGCAAAAATATTAGTCATCCCTTCAAGTTGGGTTTCATTCGTAATTTTGAGACCTTACAAGAATAAGAAGATATGATGATCGAGAACAAAACTCACCTGCTCACCAAAATGATCAAAACTGTTTGGCGGTGGATTTTGAAATTCGATCTTTTCTCAAAAATATTCATATATCGATCATAAAAGATTGGAGTAATTCTTAGAGTAAACATTCAAAAGAATGAATGCCAAGAGATTATCGATCTATTGTCCTTCAAATAAAACAGATATTTGCTTCAAAGTTTTATATATAATCGATTATGATAATAATATATATACAGAGTTGCCGTTAAAAGTACGGTTAATTGCATAATTGTTTAAAATTAACAAGCTACGTTTTTAATTGTTCATATCGAGATGGTATCATTTTAAAATTTGCACTTTGAGGTAACTGAAAATTGGTTTTTAGTTTACAATTTGTCACTGAATTACTTATTTGTTTTGCCTACGTGGACTTCTAATTTATGATTCGACGTCATGAATTATTTTGCTTACTTCATTAGTTTAAATTAAGGTTTGTCGCTAAACATACTACAAGAATTTTGACATTAGGAGTCAGAACCCTTCGGCGACAAAAGAAAAAAAGTTACTTTTTGACTTTCCTGGTCAAATTTTCATTTACCGCGACATGGTCATCGCCAAATATATTTTTATTTTTAATTATGAATGTTATTTGTTCCAAAAACGAATAATTTTTTTTTTAGGTGACGAAGATTCGGAGACGACCCAGATCGTCGCAAAATGTCGTCTCCAAAAGGTTTTAGAGATGACAAACAGGACATACGTACGGGGATGACATGTGTCATCTCGAAATCCTGAATTTCTTGTAGTGACATGTAAATTTTAACTTTTAGGTTATAGATATTAGATGATGATTTTTTCAATATCATTTTGATTGTTCAATCTTACTTTTGTGTATCTTAAAATCATTGTTCAATTAATGTTACCTATATCCTCAAGATTCCGGCCAATTGACCCTAGCTTGGGTGTAAACGAGCCGAGCCGAGCCCGATCTTGATAGTGCTCGAACTCGAGCTCGTTCGAGCCTTATTATTTAAACTCAAGCTCGGCTCGTGAGGTATTAAAAAAGCTCGAGATCGGCTCGTTTGTCTAAAAAAACTAAACGAGTTCGATCTTGGCTCGAGCTCGAGCTCGGTATGTGACCAAAACTAAGCTCGGTTACTAAAAGCTCATGAAAAAAGCTCGTTTAGACTCGGCTCGATTAGTATATGAAAGCTCAATTAATAAAATAATATGTATATATATATATTATTATTATATTATTATTATTATATTATATATGAAAGCTCGTTTAGGCTCGCGAGCTTAATCGAGTTATGTATTCGAAGTTCGAGCTCGAGCTCGATTAGTAAACGAGTCAATAGTTAAGCTCGAATTCGGCTCGAGCTCGTTTAGGCTCGACTCGAAACGATCTTTTTACAAATCGAATTCGAATAGTTCCCGAGCAGGCTTGACTCGTTTACACCCCTAACCCTAGCTATGGACTGTCGTTAAAACTTGCGGTGAAAGTTAATGACCATGCATGCTGCTTCCACAATCCATATGGTCTTCTAGTGTGGGTGCATGATGAACCTGTGTCACCAATTAATGATCTAGAGGCCTCATTCTCGACGTTGATATCGAAACCCCTGTCTGGTTGCTCTTGAAGAACATGTACCATGTGTGCTTCAATAACTTTGTTTTTGAGCTGAATAGAAATTTTTACTAATTAAGTCATGTTAATGCTCAATATATCTTAACTACCTTCATGTATGTTTTTCCTTCTCCCCCTGTATTCTAATATTCATACAAACATGCATGTAGGGGTGTAAACGAGCCGAGTCGAGCCCGATCTTGGCAGGGCTCGAGCTCGAGCTCGTTCGAACCTTAGTATTTAAACTCGAGCTCGGCTCGTGATGTATTAAAAAAGCTCGAGATCAACTCGTTTGTCAAAAAAACTAAACGAGTTCAAGCTTGGCTCGAGCTCGGTAAGTGATCAAAACTAAGCTCGATTATCAGAAGCTCGTGAAAAAGCTCTTTTAGGCTTGGCTCGATTAGTATAAGAAAGCTTGATTACCAGAAGCTCGTGAAAAAAACTAGTTTGGGCTCGTCTCGATCAGTATATGAAAGCTCGATTAATATAATAATATGTATATTATTATATTATATATGAAAGCTCGTTTAGGCTTGCGAATTTAATCGAGTTATGTATTCGAAGTTCGAGCTCGGACTCGATTAGTAAACGAGTCAATAGTTAAGCTCGAATTCGACTCGAGCTCGTTTAGGCTTGGCTCGAAACGAGCTTTTTACGAATCGAATTTGAATAGTTCGCGAGCAGGCTTGACTCGTTTACACCCCTAATATTTTAGCCCTTAAAAATTATATTCAAGTTTATTTTAGTTTAAATAAATATAATTGAATAAATTATAGAGATTTTTTAAATGAGAAAATCTAAGTTTAGGTAAATTAAGTTTAATACATTTTATAAATCTTTAAGATGGAAAGACTAATATTGTAAATTGGCTTTTAATTGGTCAATTAAAAAATTAAAATTTTGATTGATAAATTGGATTTTAGATCAACTTTCTTTTATTAGTATTAAGATAACATGATCTTATTCGTAAATTTCCCATTTCTTGAAGATGTGAATGACATTTTCATTCGAATAATCAAGAAGGACACTCCCTCTTACATAACATAACATAACAATGTATTATATGGTAAGAGTATTAATCTAAAAAATTGACATTTTAGAGATGTTTTTGGATGAACAAATTCTTTTAAATAATTGTTGATGCAGAAGATCTCCATCAATGGAACTTATAAAGATAAGTTTTAGGTAATAAAATCTTCGTTTTGGACGTTACGAGCATAGTAGATTGTTGGGTATGGAGCAAATAAACTCCAAGTCGGGCAAATTGGCTCAACGTGCAGATAAACTCGCACGCCAAGCAGACTTGTGAGAATAAGAAACTTAAGAGATTTCTTAAGATTGTATTGTTTGGGCCCCAAATCCCTAACATAGATTACCTACATAAAAGGGTTCGGTATTAATATTGGACACATGAACTTGAATCAATAGCTTAAGAATGTGATTGAACTTAATGACATGCATGAGAACGATATCTCATGCGGGCTTTTGTAGTTGCAAGTCACTGTATGCTTAATTAAAAATATAAAATATTTGCACAGTTGTTACATATACTTTGTTGGAAGTCATTAATTATGTTTTAACAATTTGTCATGCATATACCAAAAGAAATATTATAAGTGACACCCATGGAGCTTGCATGCCAAGTTTAAGTATTGTTACCATCACAGTAGCTTATGCGGTTAATAAATACAAGTAAATAGTAATAATATATGTAATAAGTTAGTTGGCATTATTGTTACCGACAAATCTTACGAATATCTATATATAGTCTTCAAGCAGTACAACTCTTACAAGGTGATGTTAGCAAATATTAAGTGCCATTGAATTGAATGACTACCAATTACCTAACCTCATTTATAGATAGAAAAACTTTTATAACATATATATGTGGCATATATATATGGTTTCTTTTACCACCCTCTAGACCACACAAATTATATTATATTATAGCTAGCCCTCAAAAATGGCATAAAAAGCTAGCTAGCTAGCATGTAACTTCTATATATTCTATCCTACAATATTTCCACTCTAAAACATGTGTTCGAAACACGGGTCAAACCGACTGTTGCCATGGCTAGCCATGTTGGTGATGGTGCTAGCTTTTGGTATCACAAAAGGAGACATAAATAAAGATAGAGAACAGTGTGCAAATCAACTTGTGGGGCTAGCAACTTGTTTACCATATGTAGGTGGTGAAGCAAAAGCTCCAACCATGCAATGTTGTAGTGGACTCAAGGAAGTGTTGACCAAGAGCAAAGTGTGTTTATGCATGTTGATCAAGGATCGAAATGATCCTAGCCTTAACCTCAAAATCAATGAGACGCTTGCTTTAGGTCTACCAGATTCTTGCCACAGCCCTACCAATATCTCTCACTGTGTTGGTAAGTAAGTATTACTCGTATCTATTAATTGGTGATTATTTATATTTACTAGGAGACGGGCCGGATCATCCCCATCTGGTGAATATATATGGCCTTGAATGAACGTGTCTCCTAATGTTTCAAGGGTTAAGCATTTAGACTTTAAGGATCACGAACCGAGTGATGGATCGATCTTTTGTGTAACAAATAATTTTTAACGGACTACGACATTCGTCTATATGCAGATCTTTTACACTTGCAACCAGGCTCACCCGATGCTAAAGTGTTTGAAGACTTTGCAAAAGGCACCAAGAGCAACCATACCATAGTTGCGCCAGGTATACAAGTATATATATCATAATCATTTCTTCATTTTTCTAGATATCCATATAGGTCAGTTAGGGTGTGCGGAATGCAGAGGGAGGGAGTGAGGTGTACCTCGGTGAACACCAATCCTCAATAGAGGCACCGCGAGAGATAAGAGTGAAGAGGTGACACCGGTTCCTCTCTCCCTCAGTACTTTCTCTTATGTTTTATTATTTTTATTTTTTTAATTGAAAAAAAGGTGAGGGATGAGGAAAGTAAGAGAGAGACATTCCTTGCATAAGGAAAGAGAAGACATTTTTCTAGATATTCGGAGTGGGGCGTCCAACCCATGGGGCGTCTCACGACACGTGACGCCTAGTCATCCAAAGGGCTTTCCCCCACTTTTTGTTGAAGTGGGGCGTCCATTGAAAACCCCTCTAGGGACCCACCATATATTAATATATTAATAATACTATGCTAAAAAACAAAAAAAAAAGAAAGAAAAGCTGCAAAAAACAAAAATTTTACCCCGTCACAAATGAGCCACCAGTCAAAATGCCATGGAACGCCGCCCGGGGCAGTGTGCCCGGCGTTCCCGAGGTGACCGACGCGCATGGACGCCCCACTCCCAATAGTCTATTAACAAGTAACTTTCCTTACAAGTCAAAATAGATTGGACCGGGTTAACTACTAATATAATTTTGTACACATAATTTAAATTTAAGGTTAACAGCAAAATCATATAATAAAATGGATCACCATTTCGCGTAATCAGTAATAAAGGAGAACCTTTTAAATTATTTATTTATTTATTTTTGAACGGCAACCTTTTAAATTAATTAATTAATTAAACTAGAAAACTATTCAAATTTATATCAATCCTTAGTGTTTAACATAGTAAGATGAATTATACTTTGTGCCCGAAGGATTATATAACATATTTGAAAAAATCAAAGTATAAGATGGGAATAAAGAAAGAGTGAATGACACATTTCAAAATCACATGATATTTAGACGATTGTAAGACTATTCGGAGTGGGGCGTCCATTGGAAGCTCTTTCATGGGGCGTCTCACGACACGTGGCGCCTAGTCATCCAAGGAGCATTCTCTCGCTTTTTGTTGGAGTGGGGCGTCCATTGGAAGCCCCTCTAAGGATCCACCATATATTAATATATTAATAATACTATGCTTAAAAAACAAAAAAAAATAAAGGAAGAAAAACTGCCCCTGACATGGGGAAATGAAAAGCTTCATTTTACTCCGTCGCTTATCAGACTTTGACTCGGTCAAATAACCCTGGAACACCCCACGGGGCGGTGTGGGAGGCGTTCTAGGGCGTTTTCCGGCATCCCAACGGGCATAAAACGCCCCACTCCAGATAGTATAAAAAACAAGTTATGAAGATCAATCATTTCTTGATTAGAAAAATTAACTATAACTAATTTAGGTCCTTGTATGAGTTTAGAGCATCTTCAATGTATGTACCAACCTCCTTCTTTTTCTTTTTCTTTTTTTACATCATTTGGGTGCAAAAATAACATATTTTTGACACCAAAACGAATTCATTTCCAAGTATCATACCAAATAATTATTTGAACTTTTTATACACTAAAACTTAAAATAGTTCACTGATATTGTTTCAATTAAATTATTATGTTCACATCATTTTAGTTATTTCAAAGGTGATTTATATATTGGTTGATTTTATTTTTTTTCAACAAAACTTATACATGATTTGAATAAAAGTTATACCCTGGTTATAATTTATAAATCACATATTTTACATGATTGGTATATATTTTTTGTTTGTTTTATGCTTACACTTTTTATAAACTAATTTTTATGTTAACTATTTAATAGATAAATGAATTGCATTATTTAATATGATGAATAGTAGTTGGTGAAACATGGTGGTTCGAATAGTATTATACCAAAAATTCACATCACTTTTTTGATGCATTAATTGTAAAAAATTTGTACCAACATTACACAATTTTGATGTTTTAATACGTACCTCAAAAAGTCCTTAGATACAATTTAGACTACTTTCGATTTGTTCAAATATTTAACCCTCTTTTTTAGCTCACATTAAACTTATTTGGAGGTATGATATCAACACTAAATAACTTAAAATTGTCACTTCATATACACGTATATAATAAAAATCAGATTTTCATATATACACTTTTGAAACAGAAGTTATTAAATTGATGAATTTAAATTAATGTTTGGACCCAAACGAATTGTAAACCGATCATTAATTTCCTTACAAATTAATTTTGGTTGATTTTGAAGGGAATGACACATATGCAGCAAATGCAACAACAAGTGATGGGGGACGACGAAAGACATGGTACTCGGGCCCAATTAAGACTGTGGGCCGTTTCTTCATTATTGTCATGCTTCACAAGTTCACATCCATGTCTCCAACGAGGACCTACTAATAATGGCCCATGGGTGATAATTAATTAGAGACTTAGTAGTAGCCAAAGCCACTGGAATTATGTTTTCAAGTATGTAATTTAAATAACTTTTATATACTTTTTTAAACTTGATCAAGAAATAATGGCTTTGATTTGTGTATACTCCATCAATTGTCACCACATTTGTGTCCCCGTCGATTTGTGTAAATCCTAATCAAAAGAACCATTAATCTTGGTCCTCTTGGAGTATCTGGGCTTAATTATTATTATTATTATCATAACTTTATAAAGAATGATTTCTGTGCATAAAAAAACTGTTGTATCACTTTACCTATCCATCGTTAGATGGAGTGGTACCGCCACCATGTGATTACATGGGCCCATAGATGAAGGTTGCATGTCACTGGTTTAAACTTTGCCAAAGGCAAGTGGAAAAACTATATCTTGTGATCCATGTGTGAAAATGGTGAGTCACCGGACATGGATTCTATGCGGTATGTGTTCTGGGTACCAAGACGGTGCATGAGACCAGAGAGTTCCTACCCATTACCCTTTAACTGTTGTATCACTTTGTAATAAATAAATAGATAAATGATAATATTGAAAGATCAAACGAAAATTATCTTCCCAGTACGTAGAAGAAAAATACCCAATAGCGTCTCTAAATTGTGGACGTAAAAGATATACATACCATATATTCTTGCACTTAATAAATATATTCATTCATCCATCTTTAAAAAAAGTTTACATACTTTCTATTTTACATGAACAATTGTGACATCTATCACCAAAACTTGTAATTTAATATAGTCTCTAGCTTGAATTCTTATTTGTTTGACTAGTTAATATGCCTACATAGTATAACAAACGTAGAGATGTAGTATTTATTCCCATTATGTAACTCCTGTTAACTTGATTTTCAATAGTTCATGAGATCTAGAAGACACATATTTATTTCCGTTTATCCCTAGACGTGTAGTTATTTGTCATATTCGTCTCTGGGCATTGATAAATCTTCACACACTATTTATTGGTGATTTAAAATGTATAAGTTAATAAGTTTAGTCATAATATTTATAACTAATAATAATAATAAATTTATGGTAAAAATTTTATAAATTATATTTAATTTGTTAAGGTATATATGGAGTGATCATCAATTTTGGGTGGTAAATTCTTATTCCTTCTCTTTTTATTTAAATTATATATATGTATTTAAAAATTCCTTGTAATCTATTTGATGAATAAATGATTATGGCCGAAGTATTTTAGAAAATAAAATATGATTTTTTTTATAAATTTAAAATAAAGATGAGGACTTTATAAATTATAAAATCATTGGAAAATACATATAAAATCCTAAAAACAATCTAAAAGATTTATAAAAATATAAATATATGTAACTAACTAATTTATATAAGTTTTATAAATTTTGAAGGTAAAAATAAGTGTTGATGGGTTATTAGTGTTCAATTGAATTATTTCAGAATCTGGACAGATTTTGTGGTCTGACTTGAAGGGTCATAATTTGGTCATAGAAGATTGTTTGGTTACATTTTTGGTGTCCAAATTGAAGTTCAGGAAGTCTACTTTCTATTCCAAGTGGTTTCGTGTCAAAACGTAGAGTTTAAGTTGGTCAAACGGATTTTATAAGAAAATTGCTCAAAGCTGAGTTTTCCGGACAGAATTGAGTCGACTTTGAGCAACCATAACTCGGTCAATTTTAAGGGTTAGAACTTGGTGCTTCTTCTGGAACACGTTTAAGGTGTTGTGTTTTCATGGTAAAAATACGGGAATTTTCATAACTTTTAAAAGCCTTTTTCTTTTATAAACTTTTTGGTGCGCGAAATTTGTAATTATTAAAAATAGTTAACGAAATAAATAAATTTTGGAAAAATTCGTATAAGTACTTAACACTCTAAGGTTGCATTGATAAGATTCAGGAAACTTGATTTGCTCATTTCAATCAAGTTAAAAATAGTTAAAGTTATCTAAAATTTCAGTGAATATGAGTTTATGAAAATAAAGAATAAATCACCAAAACAAATATTTTACTCTAAGATATAGAACTTGTAACTTAATGGGAAGTGACAAAAAGTGTATTAAACATATTGGATAAGTTCATATGTGTATGTCATCAAATACGGGTTACAATGGAAGGTTATTGGTCTGTCCATAATTGTAACTTGTGTTTATATATGTTTGTGTAGATTTTAGTTGATCTTTTGGGCGCTTACTACTACTTGCTTATTGAAGTGAGTTTTCATGGCCCCTTTTTCTTACATTTTTGGGGGAAAAGATGCTCAAATTCGTTTTCAAATCTTTTATGTTGTGATCAAATGTATTTCATATTTTGAACATAATTGTGTGTGCTACTTATGTGGAATCTATGTTATTTTTTGTCTTACACATGTGGAATGATTTTACCGCTGAGGTAAGATGTGTTATTCTTTTGCAGCTGTTACTTCTTGGCTTGGAACCAACGGAGAGGTATTGATAGTACTATTGGGTTGACACCCCCACCCTTGTAATTGTTATACTACTTGCTTATACCAATTATTGTCTCTTTATTCTTGACTTTGGGTGAAATAATCTGACATGCTTGTTAACCTATGAAAATCTAGTCACAGGTTCCGTTGCGGTGTGGTAATATGTTACACGTAATTGCACTTGTATGCACTATATACATTTGTCCTACTCAATCTACATAGCAAGCTATTTATGTTATTATAAACCTACGAACTCACCAACCATGTGTTGACATTTTCGAGCATTCTTTTCAGGTAATAACAACGCTTGAAGAGCTAAAGAATAAGGACCATAGTGAGACTAATAAAGAGACCCTTCATGGGTTTCCAGTTTGCATTGAACATTGGATTTTGTTATTATTTGCTACTTGATTCAATTGCTGTTTTTGGGCATGTTGCCTTAGACTTACCCCGCTTGTGGGAATTACATTTCTTTGATCTCATTTAGTAAAACTCTATTATAAGATCAATGAGCTATGTTTATTCTTTCCGTCATCTCCTACGTTTCCGCCTAAGGTGGGGTGTGACAACAATCTTAGGATTTGACATGTTATTAATATGATATCAACATTAACTTCTTTTCTATACTATCTATACTATTATATAAAACATCTCATCTTTCGAAAAAGCAATTTATCTACCCAAATTATTCTTCTTTTATATTCACTAATTTAAACATTTTCACTTAATATACCTATAATACCCTTAATGAAATAATTTACAACATAGATCCATGAACTCCTAAAATAACTACACTACCTCATTTTACATCAATTCCATTTACATTAATAAACACACCACCACCTCCGCCGCCGCCACCACCCGTCACCGCAACCACCACACCGCCGCCGCTACCACCATCGCTGTCGCGTAGTGCGGGCATGCGTCCAGTTATTTAAAGCAAATGTCCCCCCTCCTTTTATTTTTTAACTTTCAGCCTTTAAAATACCTAATATGCCCTTATTAAATTAACTTACACTAAGCATGAACCTATTAAATACCCAAAATGCCTTTAATGAATTAATTTACAATATCTATCCTTTAACTCCTAAAATAACTACACTACCCACTTATACATCAATAACATACACTACTCGTCGTCGCCGCCACTAGGGGTGAGTACGGTTCGATTTGGGTCGGTTTTTGATTAAAACCAAAAACCAAACCGTTATAATTCGGTTTTTGAAATCTAAAACCATTGGGTTTCGGTTTTTTCGGTTTCAATTTTTTCTGTTTGGGCCTATTTCGGTTCGGTTTTTCGGTTTTAGTCGGTTTTTAACCACTTGTGGGTTTGAGCCAACTTGAGCTAGAAAAGTT
>JAOXNX010000001.1:11255356-11269545 GCA_028566075.1 Solidago caesia | reverse complement strand
TATGAAGGAAACTAAAGAGTTAACAATAAAGATAATAATATCTTGATTGTTCCACATAATTCTAGAATATTCCATGCAGGTATCGGGTCCGGCTGAGTATAAGTCCAAATGCTACCGCATCACTTTTCTTTGCAGAGGTTCAATGAAGAAGAAAAGGGTATTTTGGTTTTGTTCTTTTATCTTCTTTATATTTATTATCTTATAACTACTTTTACTTTAAACCCCCAAGTATTATAGTGTTTACATATATGTTATAAGTTTTTAAAAACTAGTTGGTTTTTATAAATTTTTTTACTTTATGTTTTAGTTGTTAAGTAATGAAATGTTTTAAATTTAATAAAATGTATTTTTAAATTTAATATAATGTGGTTTTTTATATAAATATTAATGATGACGTGGCATCAATAAACTGGAATTTCAGTGTAGAGATTAATGGTAAAAGTGGTTCAGTGTAGTGTGTCAGTGTATTGGTAACGTGACATCAATACACTGAGTTTTAGTGTGGTGGGTTAAAGATGATCTTAAACTCGTTATTTGCAATAATACTTTATGGGGGTCCGTGTGCTAAGGATGTGGGTACTAGATCAATTGGTCATAAGACTCAACATAATATACCAATCATATAAAAAATAAATAATCGACCCATTATTAGCTGTCATCGATCCACGGTCAATATGAAAAAAGATAAATCACGTAAAACTATTATTAAAGAAACATAAGGTGAGGTTTGAAAACCCTGACTTTTTTTTTTTATGTTACATGTCCTTACCGGTTACCACTAATATAAAAATCATATATGTGAATTTTAACAACATTAATTCTGGTAATAACTGTTAAAACCTTATTTAATTGAAACAGCCTATTGCATTTGCAATCCTTTAGCAACACAAGCAAAGTACTCCTTTCAATAACAATAGTCAGTTAAAGAGCCACGTAGCATCTCATAAACCGTATATTCTAAAGTGACACATGGCAAATTTAGAGTGGTTCCAACTCAACAAGAAACACATAACCACCAAATGTTGCTATAGGAGATTACACTCCCTCCACTCAAAATAACATACAATAAAATTCCAAAATAAGTAAAGTGTTTAAAAGTTTTGATCTAAAATTACATATTTATCTGTCAGTAAATGATCACAAAACCCATCTACACATTTGCTATGTTTTAATTATTGTGAATCCAATGTACAAACTTTAACAAATATGGCTACAATTTAAACAAATTCTACGGTTTGAAGTCATCAAAATATATTTAAACTTTACGACTAGATAGAGAACTGTTAAGCGATTAAACTGACCCGACCCATTTTTGAGCAGTTACCCAACAGTACGAACCACTCATTGTCTTGTGTTTCTTGTGTTGAATATTCAAACTTAGTGACTCTAGCTAGAGTGGGTTTTAACCACTAGGATACAAAGTGAAGTATATAAGTCTAGTTTATGTGTGACTTTGGTTTATAAACTTCATAGTTCATATTATCAAAGAAAATGGGGATGGGGCTACGGGCTCTTCCCTTATCACCAGCTTATTCGTATTCGACTTCTAACTTCACTTTGTCAAAGCAGAAACCTAACACAAACAATCCTTGTTACAAGTTTGTAATATCAGCGAAAACCGAAAAAGGTAACAAAGATGATGAAGACGAAAAGCCGAAACCAAGAAAGCAAAATCTATTTGAAAGTGTTACAGAAGCTCTAGATTTTGCTCAAGTTAGATCAGCTGAAGACGCACAACTTATTGAAGATGCTAGGTCAGCAACCAAGTCGGGAGAAAAGATGAATAGGGAACAGGTAACTTTATTCTCTAAGTATAGGAGGCTCATTCATATTCATTCTCTATATGAAAACATAGTAATATGGGGTTTGTAAACAATGGAGAACTTTCTGACCATTATCAATCCATTTGGTTTGTTCTTAGTTCGTTCCAAAACAACCACCGTAAACCACCACACATGAATATTGTTTTACCTCTTTATTTGTTTCAATTTTATTAGCGACTCCCTTATTTGTTTCAAATTGATCAGTGACCCATTTTATGTCGTAAAATTAAGGTTACCTTTTTATTGAGAAAAATGAAATTAATTGTCTCTTTTCGACAATTTCCCCAATTATTAAATAAAGCTTGTGTATGCAGTATGGCGCTCTTCGGAGGAAGATTGGAGGAACGTACAAAGATTTCTTCAAATCCTACGTTGAAGGTAACATCTAATTGTTTCGTCGTACTTAATTCGTGTATAATAACAAGTCTATTTGTAATTTGTTGTGTTATTCCATCATGAAAGTATGAATTACTTATTTTACATTTAAAATGATTTATGTTTTCGATCGTTTAGTTGATGGGGAATATGTGGAAGATGGATGGGTTGACAAAACATGTAAAGTATGCAAAAAAGACACAAGAGGTGAGCCAAGGCAAGTGGACAAGCTTGGAAGATATGTTCATATAGCATGTGTGGACAAGCCTAAATCTGACAATTTTTTTACCAAGCTTTTTTCAGGTTAAACCTAATAGAAACATTTACCATATAATTTTTTTCCATGGACACATCAAATTCATATTGTTCTAAAGTAAATGACTCTAAATCCCATGTCGTAGTGGATATTAGTTTTATAACTTATAACAAATGTGTGTCTAGTGCTATCGTTTCGATGTTTGGGTTTATTCTTATCTAGTATGCCATTGAGTTTAGGTTTGTAAAAACCGAAGAAAGATCCCCATTCATATTCTCTATGCGAGAACTTAGTAATAGGGTTGTAAACAATGGAGAACTTTCTGGCCATTATCAATCCATTTTTATTGGTAATCATAGATATCTTACCCGCTTTGCGAGCAGGCTAATCTCAAGAGCTGACTCGCTTTGCGTGCCCAGAGCTAATATCTTTTTTTAAAGAACCAGAGATTTAACCTGTAACCTACAGAGAGTTTCATTCTTTTAAAGACACATGCCCAACCAATGAACCACCAATTACTAATTTTATCAATCCATTTGGTTTGTTATTTTGTGGATACAATAGATTCAAGAGTTATTTTGGTAGTAGTTGACTCTCTTCTTCTTTCTTTATTTAACGGCGATGTTATTATTAATAACAAGTGGCAAAAATCTAGAGTTGAGAAGGGCAAAAAAAAGAAAGAAAAAAAAAAGCGCTGAACAAGAAATCTACTCAATCCGCTTTACATTAACGTTACTACATTTAAGTTGTAAACCTGTTCATAAGTGGATATTGGCCGTTACAAGGAAAATTAACTCCATAATATGTAATCAATAGTATCACTGAATTTTCATCTACTAGTGTTGATATAATGTTTGATCAACCGAGCAAAGAATAATAAAGGTTTGGAAGAAAAATGGTCAAGGAACCCGTATATTTTTAATACACTTTGTCGTAAATGGGACTTGAATCCATGACCCTTTGGTAGGAGATACACATCAGATGTCGGTAAGCCAAAAACATGTTAGTGAGAGGCTGGAAATTTTCTTTAGTTGTGGTTTAATAAAAGTATTTAGTTTCATCGATTTAACGAATTATCAATGACCTAGTTAAAATGGTTAACCATATACACCGCAAGTCGTCAAATTTATCATACTATCACAATTTCACGAGACATGTCAAAATTACCATCACCAATTTATACTACATGATTATGATAATACCGAATAGAATTTAATTCCATATACGGACAGTCAAGAAAAAATAAAAAATCAAAATATACAAAAGTGTTTTTTATACAGGCTGGTATATTAGACACTACATTATTTAATTTTAAAAAATTTCAAAATCTAATATTCAACCAAAACAAACTTTGTCTTTTAAATAAAATACAAATACAAATAAAAATAAAAATAAAGTGTATCCATATTGTGTTTAGGTTGTATTTAAATTGTAAAAATTAAATTTAACAAATTGTAAATATTGTTTAGATAGGAAAATTCAATTTTATATAAGATGGATGGGTCGACAAAACATGTAAAGTGTGCAAGAAAGACACAAGAGGTGAGCCAGGACAAGTAGACAAGCTTGGAAGATATGTTCATATAGCATGTGTGGTCAAGCCTAAATCTGGCTGGAAAAAAAAATAAAAGAGGAGGAAGAAGAAGAAAATGTGTCGCTGAAATTTGTCCCTTAGTTTTTAATATTTTTTTAGTTTTCATTTTGATTACAACGTCATGAATAAACTGAAATTTTGAACAAGTGTGGATTGATTGAAATCGGAGGTCTCAATTCATTATCTATTATTGCATGAAGATCATATAATGTCATAATTAAATGACAACCAAGTAGATTCAATATAAAATATCTATGTTTCAATTATTAATGAAAGAGTTGATTTGATTTTACACTAAATATGGACTTCTTTTTATACTTAACTGAACTTAGTAGTTCCTATTTATTTTTGCAATTGTAAACTTAAATCGATTTCATCGTTACATAATTAACGTGATGGTTAGTATGTTAATTTACCCGCTAAAAATCAAATTCCTGGTTAGTGGCTACGCTAATGAACACCCTTATTGGTACATAAACAATTATCATTTTTTATATAAAAAAAATTAAAACCATGATTTGCCACCGCTAAATAGAAATTGCATATCATTGTTGTTGTTTACCAGCACTAAATATGGAATACCAATGCCCTCACAAAAACACATCGCTTAAGTTATAAACATAATTTTCAATTTTCAATGTCTTTTCCATGTATTGACTAATTAAACCATCTAAGTACTATATCCTCAATGTTAAATATTTGTATGAAAATACTATGTAATCGACATGGTCTTTGGGTACCGACAGTGATTTCCTAGCCAATTCCTATTGGGCCCAAGCTTTGGACAACCGTAGCAACTAGCAACTATTCATTGATATAATTACGTTATGATGCCGTCCAAATAAACATTACAAGACCACATTTGGATCCATAGGATAGGACTCCTATATGTAAACTGATCATTAATTCAATCATTGTAATTTTTAATCATAAACGATATAAACTTTTCATAAAATACATTTTACTTTTACCTAATATATCACTCCAACAAAGACCCTATAACAAGGACATTGTCCTTATTTATAGGCTTTTTATGAGGACAAGTTCTCATAGTTGTGTCCTTAGCCAAAATCTTGTCCTTATTTCCCATGAGGACATTTTATCCTCTATCAAATATGTGTTTTATTATTAGAAAAATTAAAAAAGAAACGGAAATAACCTATAGCGAGGATATGTCCTCGTAACAGATAATTATATAAAAATTAATATAATTACTTATAGCGAGTATATATCCACCCCACAGGTAATTTTGTTAAATTTTTATATTAATTACATGGTGTTTTAATTTCTTTTTAAATAAAAAAACATATCGAACTTTATTATAAAAAGCAAAAAATACACACATATGTATACAAACAATTATCCACATACATTTACAATTTTATACATATAAATTAAAATTATATTATTGGCTAGACAAGACAATAAGTGCAGCAAAACAAATCATTTTGGGCCATGATTTACCAAACAACATTGATAACTTTTTTTTTTTTGAAAAAAAACATTAGTAATCAAACCAAATTTAAATTTGGAATTTCAGTTAGTCGTAAAATGTAGGTAAACCTTGCAATCATTGCAAAGTTATTGACAATAATTGCAAACATGTTCGTATAGACATGACACCCATAAATAACTGATATGTTGATACCTAACTACTGCTTTTATTTTTCCCAATAACTTGCTATCATGTCTCCACTAACTTGTTGATACCTAACGGTTGCTACTATTTTCCCACTAATTGTTATTATTTCCCGTTAACCAGTGAATCCCTCGTAACCAATAATTTTGCAATGATTGCAAGCATATTCATATACATATGTCACCCATGAATAAATTATATGTTAATACTTAACTGTTGATACCTAACTATTTCTTTTATTTCTTGACTAACTTGCTATTAGTTTCCCATTAACTTGTTGATACTTAACTTTTATATAAACAAGAAAATACGTGCTACAAGTCAAATCGTTTGAGACTGTGATTTACCAAACAATGTTCACAACTTAGTTAAACCAAAACACTATTAACAAAATGAGGATTCTAGAAATGTGAACGAATTTCAAGTTGGAGTTTGAGTTAGTCACTGATTGTAACTAAACCTTGGAATCATTGCAAGGTTATTTGTTGATTTCTATTATTTTCTCACTACTATAAAGTGGTTGTTTTTCACACTTATCCTTGTGTTGCATATGGTTACAGATAACTACGTAATGTGTAAACACTACTTAACTGTTGCCCAACTGTTGCTTTTATTTCCCCACTAACTTGCTATTATTTTCTCACTAACTTGTGGATACTTAACTCCTTCCTAAATTAGACAATATGTGATGCAAGTCAAATCATTTGTGACTAGTATTTACCAAACAACATTGACAGTTTTTTAGTTTTTTTTAGAAACTCGTAACCAAACGAGGATTCCAGAAATGTAACCAATTTCAAAGTAGAACTTCAGTTAGTCGTTGAATGTAGGTAAACTTGCAATCATTGCAAAGTTATTTGTTGGTTGCTATTATTTCCCGACTACTATATAGTGGCTGTTTATTCACATTTACCCTTGTGTTACATATGGTTACAGATGACAACATAATGCGTAAACGCTACTAGCCTGTAACAACTGCTACTTTGGCCTACTAATTTGTGTGTAATTAGTGATCATGAAACCTGTAATGAGAAACTTAATTGTGTATCAATATTCCTATTTTAGTGAGCAAGTGGGTCTTATTGACTGTGGGAGACTTTTGGTTAACTAGTAAGTTTGGTTATCAACGAGTACGCAAGTTACCCAGTGTCTAGTAGAAATGACAACTAAAAACGAAAATGCAAAAATGAAATAACTGAACTTTAAAATAAGAAACACTATCGTGTGACCAGTCGTTAGATAGGTATTTCAAAAATACATTTACTTATGACGTCGAAACATTTTTACAAATCACGAGCCCAAATGTTTTTAAACAATGAATCGTTTTCCGGACAAAAGGCTAGTTGTGACCAATTGGTTTCCGGACAAACATTTTTACCCATTCCATCTTCCCATCCCTTCTCATTTTCACCATCTCTCTCTCTAGAAATCCACTTACTTTCCCAAGGTCCCAACTTGTTTTCATCAAAATCATATTCAAATCAGTTGTAGGTGTCCAATTTCAAGGAAAATCGTAAGTATTTTGAGTTAATTTCAGATTTATTTCAAGTTTTAAGTTATATTACTTCCACCCAACTGCTATCTCAATAATCCATGAATATATCGGTTTTTGGGTGAGGGTAATCGACTAAACACTTACTTTCATGTTTATGAAGAAGATCCGTGTTTTGTATAACTCAAAAAACGAGCTAAGTTAGCAATTTGGAGTCTAAAAGGTTAACTTTTTTGAGTTGGTTGTTGAAGGTTGTGAACCAACGGTGGGACAAATCTTACTTCGGTGGATATTTTTGAACTAAATAACTTTGGTAAACCGTTTTAACTTTGGTGGCTAGTAACTTCGGTAAACCATTTTAACTTCGGTGGCTAGTGACTTCGGTGGACATTCTAACTTTAGTGAACATGTTTTAACTTCGGTGATAAGTTTTAACCTCGGGGAAATGGTTTTACTTCAGTGAACATGTTTTAACTTCGGTGATAAGTTTTAACCTCAGTGAAATGCTTTTACTTTAGTGGACTAATTAACTTTGGTGGATTATTTAATCTCGGTGATAATTTAACTTCGGTAACAAATGGGTATTATACAAGTATAATCCTAAGACATAATGAGATAACTTGACACTTAAAGCAACACTAATAAATGGCATTTGTTAAAACACTAGTAGGCTTAGCTTAACTTGATTGGATGAAAGGATACTTACTATTTGAGTTGTTGGCAGACTATACGTTCAGACTACCCGTGTGAGCCAGATTTCAAGATTGTGAACTAGATACTTGCAATCGACAAGTGAGTTTTGCAGCCCTTATTTTTCTATGTATTTGGGGTGGAAAGTGTACTCGGTTTTCTAAATGAAGTGCCGACAAAATTTTACTGTACAATATGTAGAATTGCTTAGGATTACATATGTAAGTGCCACTCGGGACATCCTCCTGACACTTTGACTTCATGATGGGAAGCTTGAAGTAATTTGCTGGCTGTGCGTCCCTTATGGGACTGGTGAACTATGGTGAACTTTATGTGGGAAACTAAATACTATTCGCCAACCGTGAGTCCCTCTTGGTACTTGTGAATTATTAGCGAACTTATGTGTAAACTAGAGTCTATACATATATGCTTGTTTTTTTGTTTGCTTCTTGTGTTTGTGTTTGATTCTATGGACATCTATTGTGTGAGATACTCGTACGATTCTATGTGTGAACTTACTGTAAGTGATTTCTTTAGCTTATCTTGTATTGTATAAATACTTTGACGCATCGGCACAAACTTGACTTTTGTTATCTAAACCTACGAACCAACCTCGTGTTGACACATTTTAGTACACTTTTCAGGTAACAAAGTGAACCAAAGAAATCAAGGTTGATGGATGCTAGAGTTGGACTGAATCAAGGGCGTCGCGCATCTTTTGTTAGCTAGGTTCAAGGATATGCGCATTTTGTTGGCGTTTCCTTGATAGACTTAAACTCATGCGGTTTGTGACCCATATGCTCACATGATCCGGGATGAACAATTGTTTTAACAGTTGTACTAGTTGCATGTAAACCTTGTGATGCTACTTTTGATGTGATCTATTTTATGTTTTGGTTCCTTAAACCTTATTCATATAGTGTTGGTCTATGTAATTTCCATGTCATGCTATGATTTCGTGGCATCCCATGCTTCCGCCATAGTTGGGGTGTTACATAGCCAAAAAGATTGCTATTATTCACATTACTATATTGAACAAATTAAACCAGTGAATCCATCGTAGCCAATAACTTTGTAACGATTGCAAAGTTGTTCGTATATTAATGACACCCATAAGTAATTGATAGGTTGATACCTAACTTTTCCTTTTATTTCAACACTAACTTGCTACTATTTCTCCACTAACTTGTTGATACCTAACTGGTCCTACTATTTCCCCTCTAACTTGCAAATATTACTAGGTACTCTTTCAATAAGTTACTATTATTTTCCCACTAACTTCTGAATCCGCCATAGACAATAACTTTGCAATGATTACAAACATGTTCATATACAACATGACACCCATAAGTAATTGATTTGTTGATACATAACAGTTGCTTTTATTTTTCTCACTAACTAGCTATTATTTTCCTACTAACTTATTGATACCTAACTGTTGCAACTATTTCCCCAATAACTTGCTAATAATTTCCCACTATATTATTGATTACCTAACTGTTGCTACTATTTCCTCCGATAACCAATGAATCCGTCATAGATAATAACTTTGCAATGATTGTATACATGTTTGTATACACATGACACCCATAAGTAACTGACATATTGATACCCAACTGTTGCTTTTATTACCCCAATCATTTGATATTATTTTCCCACTAACTTGTTGATTACCTAACTGTTGTCTAACCAAGACAATATGTGTTGCAAGTCAAATCATTTGGGACCATGATTTATCAAACAACGTTGACAACGTCTTTTTTAGTAATTAAACTAGTAACCATAAGTGTATTTTAGAAATTTAACCGAATTTCAAATAGTCATTAAATGTAAGTAAACTTTGAAATCATTGTAAAGTTATTTGCCGGTTGCTATTACAGTATTACTTTATTCACATTTATCCTTGTGTAATATATGGCTACAGATAACAATGTAATGTGTAAACTCTATTTATTCACATCAGTGTATTCAAGAAATCGCAAACATGTTCTTATACACATGGCAGCCATTAGTAATTTATATTCTATATTGATACTTAACTGTTGATACCTAACTTTTCATTTTATTTCACCACTAACTTAGTACTATTTCCCTTCAAACTTGGTGATATCCAACTGTTGCTACTATTTCCCGCAAACTTCTTATTATTTCCCTCTTAAGGAGTGAATCTGTCGTAGCCAATAACTTTGCAATGATTGCAAGCATGCACATATGTACATGACACCCATAAGTAACTAATATGTTGATACCTATGTATTGATTTTATTTTCCCATTAACTTGTTGATACTTAACTGTTGCTACTATTCCTCACTAACTTGGTATTATTTCCAAACTAACGAGGGAATCCGTCATAGCCATTAACATTGCAATGATTGAAATCAAGTTCATATACTCATGAGATTCATAAGTAATTGACATGTCGAAATCTAATTGTTGATACCTACCTGTTTTTTTTTAATCCCTCCATTAACTAGCTATTCTTTCCCCGCTAACTTATTATTGATACCTAAGTGTTGCTACTATTTTCCCACTAACTTCCTATTATTTCCCCACGAACTTGCGATAATTTCATCACTAAATTGTGAATCTGTCTTAGGTAATAACTTTGCAATGATCGCAAGCGTGTGCATATACACATGACACTCATAAGTAACTGATATGTTGATCTAATTAATGTTTTTATTTTTTCCATTAACTTGCTATTATGTCCCTACTAATTTGTTGATACCTAACTGTTGCTAATATTTCCTCACTAACTTGCTATTATTTCTCCACTAACTTGTGAATCCTCCATATGCAATGATATTGCAATGATTGCAAGCAGATTCATATACACATGACACCCGTAAGTAACTATTATGTTGATACCTAACTTGCTATTATGTCCCCCATTAACTTGTTGATACCTAAATGTTGCTACTAATTCCTTACTATCTTCTTATTATTTCTCCACTAACTTGTGAATCTATCAAAGGCAATAACTTTGCAATGATTGCAAGCATGTTCATATACATAGGACACCCGTAAGTAACTGATATGTTGATACTTAACTGTTGATTCTATTTTTTCCACTGACTAGTTGATACCTAACTTTTCCTTTTATTTCCATACTAACTTGCTACTATTTTTTCAATAACTTGTTGATGCCTAATGGTTGCTACTATTTCCCCACTAACTTCCTATAACTTCCCCACTAATCATTGAATATCGTACCCAAGAACTTTGCAATAATTGTAATCATGTTCATATACACATGACACTCATATATAAGTAACTGATATGTTGATACCTAATTGTTGCTACTATTTCTTCACTAACTTGCTATTATTTCTTACAAACTTGTGAATTGTCATAGACTCATAGGCAATAACCTTGCAATGATTGCAAACATGTTCATATACACATGACACCCATGAGTAACTGAAATGTTGATACCTAACTGTTGCTTTTATTATTCCCACTAACTTGCTATTATGTCCTCACAAAGTTGTTGATACCTGATTGTTGCTACCATTTCCTCACTAACTCGCTATTATTTCCCACTAACTTCTGAATCCACCATGCGCATTAACTTTGCAATGATCGCTAGCATGTTCATATAAACATGACACCTATAAGAAACTGATGGTGTAGATACCTAACTGTTGCTTTTATTTTTCCAAATGACTTGCTATTATGTCCCCGTTATCTTGTTGATACCTAACTGTTGCTACTATCTGCTCGGTAACTTGCTATTACTTCTCGACTAACCAACGAATCCATCGTAGCCATTAACTTTGCAATGATTGAAAGCAAGTACATAAACACGTGACATTAAGAAGTAACTGATATATTGATACCTAACTATTGATACCAACAATTGCTTTTATTTCCCCACTAACTGGTTGTTATTCCCCACAAACTCGTTGATACCTAACTGTTGCTAATACTTCCTCATTAACTTGCTATTATTTCCCCACTAACCTATGAATCCGTCAGAGGCAATAACTCTGCAATGATTGCAAGCATGTTTATATATAAACTACACCCTTAAGTAATAGATATTTTGATACCCAACTATTGATTTTATTTTTCCCACTAACCAAGTCATACCTAACTGTTGATACCTAACTTTTCCTTTCATTTCCACACTAAAGTGCAATTATTTCTCCACTAACTTGCTAATATTTTGCTACTAGCTTGTAGATACCTAATTGTTGCTACTATTTCCCCACTAACCTGCAATAATTTCCCCAACATGAGACCCATAAGTAACTAATATGTTGATACCAAACTATTGGTACCGCATCGTAGTCTTTCCCCCCTCCACTAACTTGATTTTATTTTCCCAATAACTTGTTGATATTTAACTGTTGCCTAACCAAGACAATATGTGCTGCGACCTTGATTTACAAAACAACATTGACAACTTTCTTTTACAAAAACACCAGTATCCAAATGAGGATTCCAAAAATGTAACCGAATTTCAAATTGGAAAATCAGTAAGTCATTGAACATAGGTAATCTTGAAATTATTGCGAAGTTTTTTGTTGGTTGTTATTATTTTCCCACTACTATAAAGTGTCTTTTAATTCACATTTACTCTTGTGTTACATATGGTTACATATTATTAGCCGAAAAGATTGATATTATTTACATCGAAGTATTTAACAAACTGAACTAGTGAATCCATTGAAGCCAATAACATGGCAATGAATGCAAGCATGTTTGTATACATAGGCACATATAAGTAACTCATATGTTGATACCTAACTGTTCATACCTAACTTTTTCTTTAATTTCCCAACTAACTTGCTAATTTTTCCCAATAACTTGTTCATACCTATTAGGTGCTACTATTTCCTCACTAACTTCTTACTATTTCCCTACTTCTGTGTGAATCTATCATAGCCAACAACTTTGCAATGATTGTAATCATGTTCATATACACATGACAGACATAAGTAACTGTTACGCGATACCTAACTATTGCTTTATTTTCCCACTAACTTGCTATTATCTTCATACTAAATTGTTGATACCTAACTGTTACCGCTATTTCCCCACTAACTTGCTATTATTTCCCAACTAATCAGCAAAACCGTCATATCTTTTCACCTTTCAAAGATTGAAAGCATGTTCCTATACACATGACACTCATAAGTAACTGATATTTTAATACCTAACTGTTGATACCAAATTGTTGTTTTTATTTCGGGAGTAAATAGTTGATATCTAACCGTTGTTACTATTTTCTCACTAACTTGATATTATTTCCCTCTAACTTGTGAATCCGTCAAAGGATATTAATTTGCAATGATTGCAAGCCTGTTTATATACATATGACACCCATAAGTAAATGTTATATTGATACCAAACTGTTTCTTTTATTTCCTCACTAACTTGTTGATACCTAACTGTTGCTACTATTTCCACACTAACATGCTATTATTTTCGTACTAACTTGTGAATCCGTCATAGGCAATAACTTGGCAATGATTGCAACATCTTCATATACACATGACACCCATAAGTAACTTATGTGTTGATACCTAACTATTGTTTTTATTTTTCCCGCTAACATGGTATTATGTCCCCACTAATTTGTTGATACTTAACTGTTGCTACTATCTCCTCAGTAACTTGCTATTATATCCCAACTAACTAGAGAATCCGTCATAGCCATTAACTTCTGCAACAATTTAAAGCATGTACATATACACGTGACATCAAGAAGTAACTGATATGTTGGTACCTAACTATATATACCAAAGTGTTGCTTTTATTTTCCCACTAACTAGCTGTTATTCCCCACAAATTTGTTGATACCTAGCTGTTGCTACTCTTTCTTCACTAACTTGCTATTATTTCTTCACAAATTTGTGAATCCGTCAAAGGCAATAACATTGCAATGATTGCAAACATGTTCATATATACAGGGCACTCATAAGTAACCAAAATATTGATACCTGACTGTTGATTTTATTTTTCCTACTAACTAGTCTATACCTAACTGTTGATACCTAACTTTTCCTTTCATTTCCACACTAACTTGCTATTATTTCTCCACTAACTTGCTAATATTTTCCTACTAGCTTGTCGATACCTAATTGTTGTGACTATTTCCCCACCAACTTGCCATAATCATGACACCCATAACTTGTTGATACCTAACTGTGGCTATTATCTCCTCACTAACTTGCTATTATTACCCAACTAACCAGCGAAATCATCACAACCATTAACTTAACAATAATTGAAAGTGTACATATACACGTGACACCAATAAGGAACTGATATGTTAATACTTAACTGTGGATTCCTAAATGTTGCTTTTATT
>JAOXNX010000001.1:11235299-11246881 GCA_028566075.1 Solidago caesia | reverse complement strand
CTCACATCTTAGTTTTTTAATCCATAAAATTCATGGGGCCCATGTCATTTATTTATTATACAACAAATATTAAAAAACTGGTATGTGAGTGAGTTCTATACCTAGCTTAGGGACATGACAACCACACACTCATTTTTCCCTATATATATATATATATATATATATATATATATAATACTAATAAAGATTTTCATATCAAGCTAGCTTAACACCACTGACCACTCTTGTATATATGTGAATACAAAATGAGTCGTTACACACTATCTTTTTATTTTACTGTTATTTCTTTTTTATCTTGCGAGTTGATCAATAGCTGTGTCTAGCTAGTGGTTTCAACCTATGTATGTATGTGCATAATAATTAGTCAATTTAGGTTATATTTTATCAACCACGGATTAATAAGTAATTAAGCTTAGAGTATTATAACTAAAACAAAAGGCTAACTAGTAAAAAGTAACTCTAATTTTAGAATATCAACTGTTTACGCCTCCCTCCCTCCCTCCCTCCCTCTTAGATTATTACTATAACTTTTATACTTTATCATAAACTTATACATCTAATAATTAAGCGTTGTAACTTATTTCTATTGGTATCAGAAGTCGTCTTAAACCATCAAAAGAATACCAAAATATAGAAAAAGAAACAACAAAAAGTAAGATAAACCTTAAAAACCATATATTAATTGCATTATACGACCGACTAGTATACGGAGGATTACATGAAACAAGACGTACGTATTCTTCTCAAGTTACAACAAAGATAAATAAATTTAAGTCAACGCAAAAATGGGGGTGCAAGGCTACATAATTTAAGCTTAGACTAGACTTCTATATATATGTCTTGATTCTTGACAGACTGTACGATTAAATGACTACATGAGTGAAAGAGCTAGGAAGGGGGGTCAAACTTCAAAGGCAGGGTTCAAAGGTGTAATCGAGATATACGGTTTTAAAAAAATTTATTCAAATTATTAAAGTGAAATGCAAGAATGGTCTATGTGATTTTCCAATTTACTAGGCCTCTTCCTATCATGACTTCATCATCGTTTCGTCTTGACTGGCACATCAGTTTTCTCTCTCCAGACACACCCAATAACTACCCCCTACCTATCATACCCTCATTTTCACCCAATCCCCAATTAAAAAATTATAACTCACACACATATACACTCCTTATACCCCACACACACACACTCTCTCTCTCTCTCTCTCTTTACCTCTTCTAAACTAACGCATGGCCCCACTGACACTCGTCCAAACCTTTCGACTAATCGACGAGATAAGACGATGACCAGGTAAAACGAGATGGTGCATGTGACATCCATCAACGATGAGAAAGACGAGCATAAAGACGACCACTATAGGCAAGGGCCTAATCGGCCGGCCCTATTTAAGATTATTAATATCCATGATCTATGGTGCCCTAGTTTTGTTACACCCTTAGTCCAATTTAACAAATCCGTTAAATATCATCCGTTAATTATGGAATATGCCCTTCATGTGAGGGGTAAAATCGTCTTTTCATGTGAAGAGGGGCTATTTTTGCAATTAACTCTATGTTTTAAAATAAGAAAATTATATATATATATATCTGATTAAACGTTTATGATTCATATTCTCTTGCTAACCTATTAGATTATTTGATGCCACATATACATAGCCATCCCTTTAAACTCATTCAAAAATATTAAATTAAAGCTTCACACATATGCAGCTTTTTTGGCTTTTTTTTTTATCCAACGACATGTGAGTAGCAAGAACAAGTATATTTAAACACTTTGGGGGGGAAAAAAAGTCAAAGAAATGGTTATTTCAGTCGGAGATACTAAATGATAAACCTCAAAGCATTGTTAACACTATAAGTTAATATATCATTGATTGACACTGTTAGTAGATTAACTTATAGTTATATATTATAAGTCAAACCCACACATTTGACCTGCTCAAGTGGTTGGGGTTTTCTCCAATGTTTCAAAAACCGGACCGGACCGGCTGGTTCGACCGGTTCGCGGTCGAGAGGCTGGATTTTTTAAACCCGGTTTTTAGTGGTCCGGTTCAATGGTTCGAACCGGCCGGTTTTCCCGGTTCGACCTGTTTTGAAAAAAAAAAAAATAGTTTTCTTTGTTTTGTTATTTTTATGATGATGTGTATACTCTAATATTATTTTTAGTTGTTTGTGAACACTGAAACATATATTTTCTTTGAATTATAACTATTTGGTAATATTTTTGAATGAAATGTAACTAGTTTATTAGCATTTTTTAAATAAAAAATAAAAACCGGTTCAACCGGTCCGACCGGTTCGACCGCTCGCAGTTGACTGACCGGTTCGACGAAAAATCCGGTTTTTAAAACATTGAGTTTTCTCACGATAAAATAAATACAAATAGACTGTTTCCAAGTATATGTAACTCTTTATAAAATATATACACATAATTTCACAATTGAGTTTTCTCACGATAAAATAAATACAAAATTCACAATTTCTAAAAATTAAATCCCAAGTATATGTAACTCTTTATAAAATATATACACATAATTTCACTCATCTTCATACATCTTTTTTTACCTATCTTTTTTCTCGGCCACCACCACGGTGACCATCTTCGACAGCCCACATCCACCACCAAGCACCGTTTCAGATTTTTAAATCTCACATATGGAACATCCTATCCCAATTTGAGTTGAGTTGTTGTATAGATTGGTGGTGATAAGTTGTTAGCAGTAGTAGATCTTGGCTTTGATCCAGATTCGGACATCACTCGTCCCCATAACCGCCACCAAACTGCAGCCATAGAGTTAATTGCAAAAACAAACCCTCTTCACTTGAAAAGACAATTTTACCCCTCACGTAAGGTGTACACAGCATCTTTAACAGATGATATTTAATGGATCCGTTAAATTGAACTAAGAGCATCTACAATGGAAAAAAGCTTTTAAAAGCTTTTTATTTTGCCACATAATTATTCCACCATCTTCAATCTATTAAAAAGTCATCTTCTCCAATGAAAAACTTTTTCTAAAGTTTTTTCTATCACTAGACAAGAAAAAACCTTTTGATCAAAAGGTTGAGGATTGTCAACCAACTCATCAAAAAAACTATTCAATCCAATGACATCAACATTTACAAAGACTTTTTCTTCCAAAAAAAGTTTTTCTTCAACCCACCATTGGGGATGCTCTAAGGGTGCAACAAAACTAGGGCACTAGGGATCATAGATGCTAGAAATCTTAGATAGAGACTGGCGATGCGAAAATTGGAAAACCATAACGAACATTCTTGCATTTAACTCAAAATATTAAATCAAAACATTATTTCTCGGACGTACAACAATTTATATATATATATATATATGGTAACTCTAAGCAAAAGAAGGTGATAGAAGCTATCAATCAGTTCGATCGATCGATCAGTATAATAAAATACTTCAACTACCACACCCTAATCACGCATTGATTGTTTTAATACGTAACCAATATTCTTCACTACTGAGTATGATTACGAGAAGTGTACACTTATAATAACAATACAATTGGAGTTAGTTGCCACTTACAACTTCATCCTAGAACTCTTCACAAAGAAGCTTACTGATGCAATAGCATACGCTCTCGGCCCGCACCTGATTTGATAACCGACCCGCATGGAATGATCTAGAAGAATAAGATTACTTGGTGATGAAGCTGGAATAATTAATAGAGATTTTGATTTTTAAAACTTTATTTTTGTTTAATTGTGTTTCCTATTTTATGTATGTTTTCGGATCCTAGTTTATCTAGGATTGTTTTTTTCTTTAAATACTTAGAGAGTTTTTAATTGTTAATCAGTTTTTGAATTTGAATGAAATAAGAAACCATGAAGGTTTTATTAGTCTTTGGTTAATCTTTTAGCATTGAGCCATTTGATCGCGTGCGAAACTGCATCACTTACAATCGCATAAACACCTAAACTTAACAAGTGAAGTTGGTTTGGGTATGAAGTCTAAGCAATTTCATTAAAGTTTGATTATCATAGTTACAATAATTAATGAAAATATAATTTACACAAAGAACTTGCTCATCTAAATCTTTTCTATTTGTCTTTCATGAAGAGATAACTAACGACCATATAATTAAGTGTGGGAGATGACATGTACATAAAAATTTTGTTCATACTGTGTCTATATACATATAGTTTTACACTCTACTATGTTTATCCGTACCATATCTTTAACAGCGACGTCGCTGTTAAAAAAACGATCGAGTTACTAAAAAGTCCGTTCGATTTATCAGGCCCCATATTATAACCAAAACAAGCCATTTGACTTGAAGACTGATGCTATGTATCTAGGTCCTAGAATTGAAGAGTCATATTCACTTTAGAGAATTTATTTATAATAACATAAAATATATATTAGATATAGAATTGACTTTACTAACTAAAAAGGGGATGTATTTTTTTGCTAAATTTGTTTTAAAAGATGCATGAGGGAAATGAGTTAAGCCATATTTTCTTATCAATAACTTTTGTGAAGTAATGATAATGTAATTTTATTTATATAAAAAAGAAAAATAATTAATATTACAGATGATATATATATATATATATATATATACTAGCATAGTACCCGCGCGTTGCAGCGGGGATAATTTATAGAGCGTAAGATGGTGTGACGGCGGCGACGGGTGGTGAATCAAAATAAAATTTACATATAGGTTGATAATTTACAGAGCGTAAGATGGTTAAAAGGGTTTCACCATTAGCATGGTACCCGCACGATGCAGCGGTATCTCTAAAAAACCCATGTACATGTATAAAATTCCAGCATATATCTTTTTGTTCCATATGTAGTATCCTTTACATCAAAAGAAAAGAATACATAATATCTTTTTACATCAAAATACAAAATCTTTGACATAAATTTACAATTTCTCACTTGTACTTTTAAGCTTTAACAAATTCTCAAGTCTCAACATACTAAAACCCAGAAGTAAAGAAAGCCTAAAATTTTAAGCTTTAACAAATTCTCAACATACTAAAACCCAGAAGTAAAGAAAGCCCAAACACGTATGCAAAGTTGCAAACCAAGGTCACTACATGAAACAAAAATGTACAGAAAACTATAAAGGTTTTTAAATAAGAAATGCAGCTACTTGTTTCATCAGGACATTAAAGTTGGTCTCTCATTAATCATTCAATCACACATTTCCAATCCCGCTAGATGCTAGCATAAAGTATAGAGTCCTTTGTGGAAGAGCTAAAACTTACCAGACAGATGACATGTTTTTGAAGAACAAAGAAGTGAACTGATTGAGACAAAATATAACACACATATAAGAAGATAACCAATCCAACCCAATGAAATTCAGAGTAACAACTGAATTCACATCTAATATGTTTGGCAAAATGCAATAAGATAAACAGACGCACGAATAACGGGATTGTATAGCGATGACTATCCACACGCAAGAACCAACTAATCCACGGCGTGCTACATGGAACCATAGCTACCATATCTATAACCATAAAGCTTTCTATATTATTAGGCAGTTCTACGCATATAAATCTCCCAAAATGGTCATCCATTGTGCACGGCTCGACTCTCAGCCTACTTATCCCAGGTCCATTCATTGTCACCAATACCAGGTCAGGTTATAAATCCATTTAGTTCACCATATAATTCCAAGTTAGACATTAACAATGTATAGTTGTCGGTGTTTCTGGGTATCAGTTATTTGCTTATGAAAATAACTGCTTTAAAAAAAATCAGTACGCTACTAAAAAAATTTCAGTTGCATTGATATCACACACATACACACACACACACACAATTGAATTAAAAAAAGTAGTAGAAGTAAAATTAGCATAAAAATGAACACATCGAAAATAGACAATATAAATATCAAGATTAATTACCTATACTATAAGGCTGTAGCAATTATCATATTAAAATGAAAGATAACATTGTAGTGGCATTTGGACAGTGATAAGGGAAGACATTCTGGCTACACTATGGTAATTATAATTCAATAAACTATGACAGGGGATACACAATAGGCATGATAAGATACTTACATTGTCACTTGAGTGTCATTTTTATTAGCCTTCTCATATGTGGTTTTAGAAACAGTCTCGAATAGTGCCTGCAAAACACCATTTGAATAATATCCTATACTCATATACAATAGCATACCAGGGAGTTCATATATTTGATCAGGCAAAAGTCAGGAAAGCACCTTTTCGTGGTCTATATCTAGTCTTGTACAGAGGACAGAGCTGATTTCCCTCTCTTCTTACATACTCATAGCATGGCCTAAATATCGGGAAAGTACACTGAAAGATCAATCATCAAAAAGAATTTGCCCCTCTGGTGATATTTTATAATCAAAGGCGTATGGAAAGTACATTATGTAGTTCTTACGGGTGTAGCAACAAATGCATGTTTTTGGGCCATTTTTCTAAGAGAGTCAGACTTTTTATAGAACTGAATTTCAAAGTTACAATAGGGTAGTCAACAACAGACGTCAAATTGCTTCCATCAACAATGTGTCCCTCCCGTGCTATTCTATGATCAAAGGCTTATGAAAATCACATTGAAAGACCTATTTCCACTATATTCATGCTGCAAATGCTACAATTTCTTGATACCTACACATGAAGTTCATGCTTTTATCCATATACCCTACCTATATCATTAGTCAGAAACTGCAAAGTAAAAAAGTTCATTCTTTTATCATATATCTAAGTCTGTCCATGATATCCAACTGCCAAAAACAAAAAGTCAAATGTCACATAAATACTTTAACTACATAAGTACTCCAATAACAGTAGCAAGAAATGAATTTGAAAAATCCCTAAAAAGAAGAAAATCCAAAAACAGTATCAACATACCCATTTATCTATGAAGTTAACTCCCAAATAGAAGAAAACCCAATTCCCGTTATCGAACATACCGATTGGAGTATGAACTTTCCCCCAAATCTGAAAAAAAAAAAAAAAAAACATAAAAAACAAAAGATTAACAACAAAAAAATTTGAAAAATAAATTAAAGATAAATTAAAAAAAATACCGATTTATGTTTGAAGATTCTCATTTGATGAAACCCCAAAATCTGAAAAAATAAAATGTGATTGACGCCGGTGATGTTAGTTATTGATGGCGGTGCGAATTGATAGATAGTTGTGTGTGTGTGTGGTGATTGGTGGTGGTGGTAATCGACGGTGGTGATAGAATGTTTTGTGTGTGTGTGTGTGGTGATTGGCGGTGGTGGTAATCGACGGTGGTGATAGAATGTTTTGTGTGTGTGTGTGGTGATTGGCGGTGGTGGTAATCGACGGTGCCACAGTGGTGGTGATTGATGGTGGTGGTGATGGAAGGCGCCGATAATCGATAGAGAGGGAGACAAAAAAAAAGGGGAGCGTAAGTTTTTTTTGTGTGTGTGTTTTTTTTGGCAGGGAAGGAAAAGGGGTGGGTGGTTTATAGGGCAGGGGTAATCTTGGTATAATCAATAGGATATGGAAATAGACAATAGAAATTTGAGGGGTAAAATTGGTAGTTCAATTCATCTTTTGAGATTCTAGAAAGAGGGCTGCTCTTTTATAAAGGTATATAGATACGTATATAGCTTTAAAAAAAATTCGGTACACATTAAATATAAGAAAATTGATTTGCTAACTAAGAATGCCATGTAAGATTAAATGAGGTGAGTATATATATACAAATGACATTTACTTTAAATATAAATAAACACTATTTATCTAACAATTTGACAAATAAGCAAAAATTCTACTTGTCATCTAAATAAAGGTGCCACATAAACTCTTCCATATCTTCTCTTAGTTATATACTAGTTTTAATACCCGTACGATGTACGGATTGCTCATATATATTTTACGATTGATTTTTTTTATAAAAATTTGAACATATCATTTACAACTTTCAACCACGTTTCGTTATATTAGTAGATAGATAAATAATTAAATAATAAGTAATATTAAATTATACGTTAAAAAATTTAGATATATTATTATCTACTAATAATTAATTTAAGATATCTTATAGATAAGATTAAATAAATTTATTTTTATATATTATAAATAACAATATGCCGTATATAAATTACCAACAAAAATAGGAATAGTGATGGAAATCTATATTTATGGTAACAATGAATATAATATAATTTTTAATATAAGAGTTCTAATTATATTATGTATCTATATAATTAAAATGTTTAGTTATTTATGATATATATAAATATATAATTATTAAATATAAATTTAAAAGGACATATGTTACTTAAATAAAGCGACACTTGTCGATTAAAGGAAACCTCAATCCTGTTTTAGTTTATTGTTAGATAAAGATATAAAGATATTAATATTAATATTATATTTTTTATTTTTTATTAAAGGAAATCAATGTAAATAATACCTCTTTTGTCTTTATCTGAATTTTTAGTATATATATTTTATTTATCAAAAATAAAATAAAAGATGTATTGATGGGAAAGGTTGGTGCGCCACTTTATGTGTAGGAGGTCAATGGTTTGAAACACAAAGCCCTCCATGTTTTTTCACTTTATTATTATTTTTTGGGTGTTTTTGGTATTTACAGTTTAACACAAAAACGTCTTTTAACTTATCAGTTAAAATTAAGGTTATCCCTTTTTTTTCAAATTGACCCCCTTATTTGTTTTAATTAGATCAGTAACTCTCTTTATTGTCGTAAAATTAAGGTTACCCATTTATTGATAAAAATGAAATTAATTGTCTCTTTTTCAGCAATTCCCCTATCCATAAAAGAAAGTTCATGTATGCATTATGACGCTCTTCGAAGGAAGATTGGAGGAAAGTACAAAGATTTCTTCAAATCCTAAGTTGAAGGTAACATTTCATAGTACTTCATGTATAATAACAAGTGTACGTATTGTAATTTGTTGTGTTATTTCTAACATGAAAGTATGAATTACTTATTATACATTTAAAGTGATTTATGTTTTTATTTAGTTGATGGGGAATATGTGGAATATGAATGAGTTGACAAAACATGTAAAGTAAGAGCTGAGCCAAGGTAAGTGGACAAGCTTGGAAGATATGTTCATATAGCATGTGTGGACAAGCTTAAATCTGACAATTTTTTTACCAAGCTTTTTCTGGTTAAACCTAAATATAGAACCATTTACTATATAATTTTTTTCCTTGGACACATCAAATTCATATTATTCTAAGGTGTGTTTAGTGCTATCGTTTTGATGTTTAAGTTTATTCATATCTAGTATGCCATTGAGTTTGGGTAAAAACCCGAGAAGGATCCCTATTCAAGTCCTGAGAAAGTTGAGTCTTTGACTTGGCTTTTTTACCAATATTGTCATGACGGTTTTTTAGATTTTTTCGTTGGTCATCCCAATATGTTTGTTTATCAATGAGGTTAGAACCCAAGACTCTTTTAAAACCCTCATGACATCTTACCATTAGTGAAGATATATAGTTCGTTTATAGGTTTGTATAAACTATACTTTGCCATTAACTCATTAAGAGACTTACACCAATCATTATACATGCCAGATGATCGTTAATCTGCCATTCCTTTGTAACACCACATACTTTGTTAAAAAAGAATGAAATTATTGATTTTTATATACAAACTATGGATCATATATTAACAATTACGCATAAACATAAAATCCGTTAGTTTTTATACAAATTTACACCAAATAGCCAATATTCGTTTTTGTACGTACATGCCAGAAAGCCTGTAAGTCAAATATCATGTTCGAGCTTTAAGCAATAAGCTTGAACTTTACTTTTGGCGTTTTGAAACATATGACATCCAGTCATTAGACAAAGTTATGGATGATGATATATGGTAGTGTTAGTATGTTAACGTTGAAATGATAAATGTGTTGATTAAAATAAAATAGTATTGGTTCTTCCAGACGAGATTTAGATTTAAATTTTTTAGAGTCATGGTCGGACTGGAATGTTATTTTTAAGTAAAATATATTGTTAACATTTTGATATTGATCTTAAAATTTGAAGATTTCACTACCTCAAAACAACAAAAACGATTTGATCCTACATATTACCTTCGGATCTTTTGAAATATAAGATTCTATGATTTTGATTTTGATAATATGATATTAGTATCTTGCTCTGATTCGATCTTGCTTTACTTATATACAGTGTCAGCCCAAGCTTTTTGGTGACCCTAAGCGAGATCAATTTTTGGGCCTAGTTTATTAGCATACAAAATAAAGTAAACAGAAAGAAAAAAAAAAAGGGGTTGAGATTTTTTAAAATGAAGGTTGGAACTCTTATTTGGTAAAATATATAAAACATTAAACCCAAATATACAAAACATTAAACCCATTATATAAAATATGGGGGCCCTAAACTTTTGAGGGCCAAAAGCGGATGCTTATTTTTTTACTTCATAGGGCCATGCTTATATAATAAACAATCAACTATCTAACTTCTAACTTAGTTTATAAAATGCTATTAAATATGTCAAATAATGTGTAAAAGTAAACTTCGTTAATTGTTCCACTTCAATGGTCGAATATTTCAACACGTTAATCATTATTATCAAACTTAGCAATTATTAGGATGTTTAAAATATATGATAGGATAAGAACATGTAGGATGGGATCAAAGGGCGGATCGAGCAAGATACAATTTAGAGGATGCCATTGAATTCGCCAAGTAAATATCTCTTTATATATAAGTCTAGTGTAATTCTACGTAAATTCATACAGATTTGTATTTAAATCCTCTGATTTTATTTGTAAACCTTGATAATTTTGATTATGAACTCACTTTATAAATATCAATTTATCATGGCTCCATCATTGATAATATCTTCTAATTCGATGTGATAGGCAAAAAGAACTCTTGGTAAGAACTCTGATTTTATTTGTAAACATTGATAATTTTGATTATGAACTCACTTTATAATCATGGGGTTGTCTAACATGCTGCTAGCAGCAGGGGGAGGCTGCTGCTCTCCTCACAACCCTTAAATTTAGGGGGAGCTTTTTATCATGTGTCAAAATGGATTTTTTTTTTTTTTGTGAGAGCAGCTGCTGCTGCTGCAGCATATATGATTTCCCCTTATAATCATTGACAACATTTTGCTTATATGTGACGCGTTGTATAACCTCATAGGATGATAACATATCAAAACTAATGTACAAATCTTTTGTTTCTAAAAGAAAAAATAACACAAGTAATTGACTTTTCAAATAATTTAATGATAAGGTGGTTTCGACAAAGTTTGAACCTCAGAGAAAACATATTAAAATGCTCCCAATACCTTTGTTATGGAATTATTGCCCGCAATGTTTTAAAAACCGGATTTTTTGTCGAACCTGCTAATCAATCGCGAACGGTCGAAACGGTTGAACTGGCCGGTTCAACCGTTTGGTATTTTTTATTTTAAAAAAAAAAAAAATACTCCCTCCGTCCCACTAAATGTGTCCACTTTTAAATTTTCAAAGTCAATTTTTTACAACTTTGACATTGAATATATTTGTTTGTGTTTTTTAATACTTGATGAAAATTATATGAAATAATTGAGTTTTACATATGTTTACATCGGTATAACT
>JAOXNX010000001.1:11220186-11233901 GCA_028566075.1 Solidago caesia | reverse complement strand
CATAGACATTTTACGAGATCTTTACATAACATAGACATTTGGTCATAGTTAGTTACATCCACAGGTAATAATCCCTAGGTAGTTATGTCATTAAGCATTATGGCTGCTAGAATCTAAATGAAAGGAACACGACCCACTTCGAATAAAACTTTATAATTACCTTGAGATTAGGCACTTGTATTATCTGGATTACAGTGATTATCAACGCAACACCCTGGTATAAGAAGAAGATAAAAAAAAATGAGATTACTATTATGCAACTCATCTCTTTCAACTTCTCAAGGCACCTAATAGAAAATAACTAGTATGTACCCACGCAAGGCAACGAGAAAAATACTTCGTAGTCAGCAATAAATGCTGGTGGTTGTGAATCGTCTTGCTTCGTGACTCATTTTAGTTATAATGTTGAAATTATTAAGTTTTGTTAGAATGAATTATAGTATGGTTCTAAATATTAGTGGTTGGGTGAAATTTTGGTTGAGATTAAAGGTAATGAGATGGTTGAGAGATGAGTGGTTGGGATTAAAAGTTATGAGGTGTTTAAAAGATGAGTGGTTGTGATAGATTAAGGAATGAATATTATATTAATTTAAAAAACTTTTGGAGTGTAGTGGCTTAAATGCATTATAAAGAAGTATAGATATAGATTATAAGCATATCAATGTGCAGTCTACTGAGAATGTGGTAGGCCACATGAAATCATCTCATATATAATTGTTTTCATTGCAAATAATAATAATAATAATAATAATAATAATAATAATAAATTAAGCCAATGGAAAATGTATTAAATGAAAATCTAATTAAGTAGAAACATAAAAATAGTCAAGAACTTGCATATCAGTTACATTTCAAGAAGTTGAAATCTGATTATATAAGATAGGGAAGCATTGATCTTACAAGTATATCTTGCCCTATCCAAGCAAAATGGTGCCGGCGATAAGCAGCCCATACAACAGCACATATCACACAGAATGGAGAAACAACTAGTGTCAAATGTGATACCGCTCCTAGAAAAGGGACCTTGATGAATGTTTTTGCAGCATGTTCAAATGATCTGATACTGCATTTATTAAACTGTTGAGTCAGACCTATACATACATCCTCATTTGTAAGTAAAAACGTTTGAGTTTATAATTGTTATCCACGTAACGTTTCATATATAAAAAGTAACAAGGAAACGTATGGAACATGCGTACCATGATAACAAGGCCACTAAACAAGTTTGCAGGCCCTGAAAAATGGAAAGAGTAAGAGTCCATTTAATTCATATAAAATTGAAGAACTCATTTCCATTCCTTCTGATCAAAGCAATAACAATCACATTATTAATATGTGAAGGATTACATACCTCAACACCCCCAATGGCAAATAGGACAACTAAGACCTCGATAAACGCATACGACATCATCCTGTAAAGCATGACTAAGAAACACGAAGCAACCACCACAAACACAAATGCCGATGTGGTGGTGATCTCCACCACTCCACTAGAATAAGATGGTTCCATACTCAAGTACTCGTCAGAAGCATCCTGAGAACTTCAATAACTTTAGGCTCCTCGTTATGAGAAGGTAAATGGTACACACCCTTCTTAAGGGATGGTAAATAATTATATGATAAGTACAGGTGGCAAATTGGGCAGGTGAGGTGATGGGTCAATACAGGTTCGCATCAAAACCGGGTGGGTTGTCCCACAAAAGTTTTGTAGAAACGTTTTAAATTTTTATAACTACTAGTGTGTCGAATATGATTACAAAATTATACTTTCAATAAAAATCTAAAACTAATAATTAAGAATATAATGAATTAGGAGTTATGCATTAGGAATACACTAGGCAAATTGCAAACCATATGACCCATTTCCTTATTAGCTAACTTTCTTAATTTTAGCCATTTGACCCGTCAGAAGTAAAACATGTAGCCAGAACCGACCCATTGATAAGTAAATGCATCAAAATAGCCACCTCTAATGAGAAACTACAAGAACCTTTAATAGTTTGTCCTGCTCAATGGCTGATTCTCGGGCACTCCAGGCAGACCAGTAAGATGCACAGAGTATAGTACCCACAGCCATAAGCCATAAAAACACCTCGGCAACGTCAACCACTGGGCGTTTTGGAGAGTATAGCTGCACAAAAACTGAGAATATAGCATATCATCATCTTACTGTTCAACTTTCAATTGTATAAGGTTGGTTTTCGTTATTTCTTACTGAAAATGCAACTTACCGTTCAATTTTTGCCCGAGACTTCCTTTCAAGCTTTTACCAGCATCTTGCGGAAGCATGACTACTGGGATGCCAATATCAACATTAGGTTCATCTGCCTCACACACCATCTTGAAGAGTTCTGTAGAAGGATATACATTAGCACAGCACAATAAGTTCAAAACCGTGTCTTGTATCTATATATAGTACGGTATAACTCTCCAAGATAACCCTTGAAGATGTAAAACGATGACTTTTTTAATCGTTCCAATATATGTTAATAACAACAATCTATATCGGAAATGTATATACCTGTACTATTGTTAATAATGAGAATGGCTGAAGCACCAGCAGCTTCAGCAACATTTGCCTTGGTCGTAAAACTACAATTCCCTCGGTGCACAAGAATAACTTCACCAGTAAGCTACATACATGCACACTTATCATTAAAATGTCTCAAAAAAAAAAGGAATATATATATATAAGCAAAAATTATTAAACCTTGTTTGTAGGAGTAGTACAACAGTCGGGAGGGTCTGCAAAAGTAACTCTTGTTTTATTAGCATCCTTCTCCTTGGAATCCAAAGTGGGACCAAATCGTGCACCAACACCAACAAATTCATCTTCTTCTTTATCATTAATCCAAGTTGGAACTTTCACCTGTCAATGTATATCAAATATTAAAAGTTAGTTCATTTAATGTTTTCCTCGTTTTTTGTTTTATGTGTTACATATTCATTTCTACTCACGTCAAGTAATTGGACCCAAAATCAAATATTCAGGGGAACCAAAAAATGAACGTGTTAGACCTTAGATGTCAAAACCAATGGAAGCTAAAATATATAGTTCACGTAAAAGATCAGGGATGAGTATTTGAGCATGGATCCAACTTTAGTCAATAGTCTATACGTATATGTCCAACTAAGGTCGCTTCTATTACGTATATCCAATTTTCGAATAGAGCTATTGAACATGGCAGGCTCAACTTTTGCTGATGTTGCGCATCTATATAAGTTACCACTTCAGCCATACTAGTACCGGATACATACAATAGCAGTATTTGACAGACAGTTGGATACAAACAGTAACAAAACTTAAAGTTGGATACACACTACATATTTCAGGGTATAGTTGGATACATTTCCATCTTTCAAATCACTTAAGCAAAATATAATTGATGCATCTAACAATAATTACACATTATGAAACTAGCGACAAAAAAAAAAAAAGTGCATTACAAGAAAGTAAATATAAACACAATTCATACATATATGTGTCATATATCGATAGATGTAATAATGAAATAAAGTTGTATCTATCTATCTATTCACTAATACCATATCATATTTCAACTATTCTGGTCATATTGAGTGATCATACAGTGTGTGTGTGTGTGTTCACCTAATTCACACGAAGTGTGTGTGTGTGTGTGTGTATACAGTAAAGTAATAATAATGGAAAGGAATTACCAGAACAAAATCGTTATCACAGCCAGGTCTAGTAGGAGATTTATCATCGTGATGAACTATATCGCCGGCGAATACTACGCCGGAAATTACTGTAATTAAAATCAGCCTAAGTACGACTGCTGCTGTTGACTTCATTAATTAATTAATTTGATTGATTGTTGATTATTTATTGCATATGGATCAGTATACAAATTAGTTGATGAAATAGTAGTAGATTCAACAAAAACTTTTGAAAATTAATTACTATTATTATTATTAGGGTTATTCAATTTGTTTATTGTGATTATGATACGATAAGGATTATGACTTGACCAACGGCGACGGAGAACACGGCACGAAATGCTAAATTGGATTTTATTATTAATATTAATTAATATTAATTTATCTTATATGCATGTAAATACAATACAACAAGCGCGTGAATAGGCCACTCAGTTTTTCCTTCTTTTCAAAATTTAGAGGGTGTTTGGCCTCATTAGTATGTAACTTATGTTTAGGTTTACAAACTTATGTTTAACCACGTGAAAATATAAGTCGTAAGTTTGAAAAATGGGAAAATCATATACACTGCAGCAGTGCTTTCACATTCATGGCAAATTTTTTATTTTTTTTCATTTGATCACGTGGGGAGGGTGTTTGTGAGGGTGCAGTACCGTCCAGTAGCTGGACGGATCATTACCCCTTGAAAAATATGTGATAAAGATCCGTTACATTTAAATTTTCAAAGTCAATTTTTTACAACTTTGACCTTGAATATCTTTGTTTGTGTTTTTTAATACTTGATGAAAATTATATGAAATAATTGAGTTTTACATATGTTTACATCGGTATAACTTTCATCGAGTATTATATAACACAAACAAAGATATTCAAGGTCAAAGTTGCAAAAAATTGACTTTGAAAACTTAAAAGTGGACACATTTGGTGGGACGGAGGGAGTACTAAACTTGTTACAATCTATTCAAAAATAATACCAAATAGCTATAATCCAAAGAAAATATATGTTTTAATGTTTACAAACAACTAAAAATAACATTAAAGTATACTCATCATTATAAAATTTTCAAATTTTTTTTTTTATAAAAAAAAAATAAAAATAAAAAACCGGTTGAACCGGAAAAACCGGCCGGTTCAAACCATTGAACCGGACCGTTAAAAAACCGGCCTCTTGACCGTGCACCAGTCGAACCGGCCGGTCCGGTCTGGTCTGGTTTTTAAAACATTGATTGTCCGCTTATTATTGTCTTGATATTGAGTAAACACGATTAACACTGACTCATTATTAGCTTTTTACTGGGCCACTCACACCGACTCATTATTAGCTTTTTACTGGGCCACTCTTTGGGTATGTTTGGTAGCAAACTTTTAAAAACTTTTAAAAGCTTCCAGCTTCAAACTTAAAAAAAAAAGCTACTATTACATAAAAAAAAAAACACTTATATTCATAACCGGGTGAAAAATGAAAAAAACACTCAAAATTTAGATGCATACATGATACATCAAAATAAAATAAAAAATTTATTGGTATTTCTTGGCGGGAATTTTACCAAGTAGCCCTAACATATTGGCGGGAAAATGTCACTTTACTTCAGAGCTAGCGCGGGAAGCCGATAGAACAAGTGCTACATACATACATACAACTGTTCAGCTCAAGCCACACAGATCGATTGTGAGAGAAAAATCAAAACTTTATCGATACAGAAAAAGATAAATAAAATATATTTAAAGATGGTGGGGCGTCAATACGATTGTTTGGCAAACCCTCTTGGTGCCGTCCGGTTCACTTTTGATAAGGCTGTTGCCGCCGCCGGTTCAGATCCGGCTTCTTTCGACCGCAAAGATTGGGGCGTCTCCGATATCTTCTGCGAATTCCTTTTCGATAACGACGGTCTAAATCAGGTATATTCTATTGATACATTTCTTCTAGGGTTTATAAATTATTGATAAATCTATAACTATTGCTGATATTTTTGTATTTATTTCTTGATTTCTGTAATTTCTATTATCAAATAAATATAGGGTTTGTGATATTTTTTTTTAAGTTAAGGTTTTTATGCATTTTTACATATATTGGACATATATATATGTATGTATGAATTAGGTGTTATAATTGGCTTTTAGTGAGTTTAACATATACTCGGCATGTGGTATATATGAACTAATGTGATGCTCTATCACATTACTTGTAACTATTGGTTTTTTTTGTTGTTATATAAAATCATCGGGGTATCCCATTACAAAAAAAAAAGGTTTTATAATGTTTAAGGTTGTCCAGAAGTAGAGTTTTAAGCTACATTTGTCACTGTTGCTATATTATTAGTATCATATATGGATTATTTCAACTGAAACAAGCTTTAAGGTAAAACGAGTTAGAAAGGAGCGGCAACTGGTGGCGATATTTTGTACATTTGTGTATTTACTTTTAGAGCATTAGTAATTGTTACACCACCACATCAAGGTGTTGTGTCACGTCGGCACCACCCCACATTCATAACAATAACCCAAAAGCTAGTCCCTACAATACCCCAATATCCAATTAAACAAAAGAAAACAAAAAATAAATGAAAAAATTAAACACAAATGACCCCAAGCACAAACCGGCGTGGGTGGAACCACCTTGGTTCTACGACCCCAAAATGACTCCAAGACGACCTTGACATCCTAATGGACGAAAACACCACCCCGCCGTCGACCTCGACGTCCATTACCTATACTCTTATAGAAAATTCAATGCAGACCCGCCCAAATTGCTATACACAGTTGTCACTTGTTACCCCATCATTCTTGTGTGTTTTACCATAAAGTTGTTTTATGATTAATTACACTGAGATTGCATACCATTAATAACGGTGAACTTGAGTAACTTTTGGGGATAAAAGATAAAACTACACTTGTTTTGAGAAAACCTAAACTTTGATTATTATTGTTGGATTAAAATGAGTTGATTATTTGGAAGTTTAATGGTTTAAAATCATGTTCTGTCATCAAGTTATCAAACCAAGAGTTTACAAATCATTAAACTATTTTATCTGGAAAAGATCAGTTTTAAGGAAAACCATGTGCCTATGTGTGGATTGCCATTTTTATTCAGTTACAAGTTTTATGATCTTTCATATATTGTTGATTGACTTTATTTTTAATCATTTCGTTTAGGTTCCTATGCTAACTCCATCAACAGTTAAATGGATTCAACCAAACTCTTTAGTTCGGTTCCGGGGAATGATACAAGACATGTTGGGTAATGAATTCTACGTTGGAGCATATAAGGTACATGTTAGGTCTTCAGTTAACCTCTAAGCAATACATATATTATATTTACAATAGTTTGTTGTTAATTTTGTGTTTTTCATATTGTAAAAGAATGAAGGGACATGGAATACCAACAAGTTTTCAGATGTTTCTCAATTTCCCATGGGTCCTTCACCTGATATGCGGGTCTGGGAACGTCGTTTACTCTACTGTGTTCCTGTAAGTTAAAAAAAATGAACTTATTAATATCAGATGTATGTATGATGTTTTTGCAGTTCAAATGTAAGACTATTTCTTATAATGACTTAATGATTTACCTTCTTTTTAGGTCCCTGGCCAGAACTCATGGGCGGATTCTACTTCTGAGGCTGTGATAACTACTCATGCCACATCAGCTAACCGAGAGAAGCGACAAAGAGAGGCTTTCTCTGTTTCTGAAGAGGTGGAAATGCAAGTATGTATTTTTGTTAAAAATTCTTGAGAGTTTATGTATGTGTATCTAAGTAGTTAAGAGTTTAAAGCTTTACATGTTCTCTAACACATGTTTGGTATAATGACAGGACTCGGTTAACGATATGCCAAATTCTCCACGGGCAAAGAAGATGGTGAGCCAGTAGTTTTATTTTCGTATACTACTACTTCTTTGTTGATTGGTTTCTCTATTTAAATTTTCCACCAAAAGTAAATTTCAAAAATTGTTTGACAGCGAGAAAACGAATCTCTCCCAGTGGACAACATGACCGAGGAAACTGGCTGTGGTACCAGTATGGTGCCTGATTTTGATAGAAATAATTTTCCATGTTTAGTGAAGGTAAATTTCTTTAGGTTTCAGCTAAACCCCAAACTTGCATTTTCTGAAATCTAGGAATTTCTCACAAGTGTTTGTTATTATGCAGATATATGACTCTCCGGAATCTGACTTGAAGCTAAATGACGTTTGAGTTTATTGGTGTTCTTACATTTGAGACTGATGTTAAAGATGATAAAAGTGGGGAAAATGAAATGGCAAATTGCTTTGATGAAGAGGAATCAGTCAGCCTACCCCCTAGCAAGGTTAGACTCTTTTGTACTTGATTTTTTATTCTCGGGTATATTTTATTGTTTAACATATTACAAATATGTTTTCAGGTACCACGTCTTCACTGTCTTGTACACAGAAAGCTAGCACTTAATGATATGATTCTTAGTTCACCAGCATTGGAGGTAAGTTAGTTTGATTTGATCTATTAGTAAGTCACTACCTTGCTCTTTGTTTCCAATGTGTAGTATTCATTAGTCTTTGTGATCGTACAGCCAAAGCCTGAATTGGTGAAAGGAATTCGTGAATCACTGTTGCAACATCTTACACTAGTTCTTGGTGGCGACGAGTTAGCAGCTCATTTCATGTTATTGCATCTGTTGTCAAAGGTTAGGACTTACATCCACACAACAGTATTAGAAGTAGAATGTTACGTGTCTGTATAAATGGTCAGTTCTGGCTGTGTTTTATTTCTAACGGGTCAAATGTATAAAATAAAACAAATTACATCAATAGGGAACATCACAATGTAGTTTTAGAATGCATAAAACCTCATACATCATTTATTTGTATATTGAATTAATGCAGCCTTGGATAATTTGGACCACAAGTGATTCAGGTCAACCCAAACCTGAGAAATGCCAAATATTTACCTGAGCTAAATCAAGCCATTTTGACCCGTTACCCAACCCACACCTGATTTGGCATTATTCCACCTCAACTTAGTATTATTCTTCTGTGTTTGTATAACAAGAATTCTTGGTACAGATTCATGTTAGGGTAGACTCGATTGCCGTGGGGAAACTATCACTTAATCTTACCAGTTTTGACAAGTCAAGTATATCCATCTTTGGTAACCGTATCAATGATGCAGTGAAGAACCTTCTACCTTTCACTCATTCGATGCCCCTCACTGTTGAATATCTTAACACTGCTGCACTTGCTCCTGTAAAGGATTACCAAACAAACAGGTATACAAGCTGTAATGTAATGACTAATCGGCACAACTTATTAACATTTCTGCTATTAACTTTGCAGACTTGTGTTATTATTGCTTAACCTTATAAATATTTAACCTTTTTTGTGCTATCAATTATTGTAGACTTGTGCCCGGGGTTCTTCAATGTGCAGAGGGGACACATTTGACAATAGATGAGTTGCCATTAGAATCAGGGACTCTAAACAGTAATGGTGTTGAAAATACACAACTGCTGAAGGATCTAATGGAATTCCAAAAGGTAGATGTTATTTAAGCATATATTTCTGTTATTGAAAGTAGCTTTGTGGCATATTCATTTTTTGTTTCGTTTGCAGGTTGAATATAATTTTCAGTTCTATAAAATGAAGATGGATGCTGATGTTCAAATATTGATTCTCTCCAAAGGAAAATCAAACATTTTACCAGCTGATCTAGTTATCCCTTTCCATCCATCGTCTATTGGTTCTTTGGGAGGAGTCGATGAACAAACATTAAATGCGTGGAGATGGTACTTGGCTACTCTTAGGTCATTGCCGCATTCTATTGGGACAGAAATGCAAAAGGTACATCTGAGTTGATTTTAGAATAAATGTAAACACAAAAGCAAGATGAAAATGTTGAATGTTGATTATAGTTTAATGTGAATGACAGGTGGTAGAAGATGATATGGTTGCAGCTAGGCAAGTTGATCGGAGCCTGGGGACCGAAGATTTTAACAGGTTTGTTGTTGGCTCTAATTTTGTAGGCAGAGGTCGTAAAAATGAGTGGATCGGGCGGTTGGGCAAAGATTCAAACTGGTAGTTTTTAGTACTGGTTCAGTTGATCGAAGTACCTTAGCCAACCTATTTAAATATTGGGTAAATCATCCGCACAGCAGCAGCATGCTGCTACTCTCACACCCCGCTTTCTATACGTGACCAAATGAAAAAGAAAAAAAAAACTTGATGTGAGAAACAGTGCGGATGATAGGAAAAGCTGCAGTACGGATGATATCCCCATAATTTGTGCTTTCGTTGGCGTGCTAAATATAATACAAAGTTTTTAATATTTAATATTTAATATTGATTGATTGTTTTTCTCAATTACAAGCAACTTTACCCCGTTTTCTGTCCATCAATTTTTTTTAAACCCGTTTCATTTGCTAGAGGGATATCACAACCAAAATCTATCTATTCGTAAGTAAATCCACTTCGACTGTTAGTCTTAGTTACATGAACTCATATATGCATTTTTTATTTGCAGGTGGCTTACTATGGGTCGTCTAATGTCCTTGAGCTTGGGCGAGACATTTTTATCACATGAACACTGGCAAATGGTGAAAGAATTGGAAAGGCTAAGAAAAGAGCGACTTCAGTAAATGCAGCCAGCATCAAATAGGTAGCTATGGTAGTTCAAAGCGTATGGTTGGTAGTTCAAAGCGTATGGTTTTGAATTTTGGTGTTCAAGCATCCGTGTAATACCTCACTCAACTATACAGTTTTCCTATTCATGGCTCCCTTGTATCCTAAGCTGTTATTGCTTTTTGAGGCTTTCATTTCTTGTCAATTTTAAACCTTGGAAACTTGCGTTTGGAAGAACGAGTTTGTACATGATGTCAAATGCCTTTGATTCACATTAAAAGGTACAGAATGTGTGAATAATTTGTCTAGTAGAGGGACGACATGAAATTGGTGTATAATATGATACTGTGTTATGCATTTGTTCAACAAAGTAATTAGAGAATAATAATAATGATATAACAATGATAAAGAAGCAAATTATATAAAGCATGAAATGTTGAATATAGAAAAATAGAAACAAATATCACATTATATTAATATTATATATATTACATTTGAAGGAGCCTTATTGGTTACAATAACAGGTTTTTTTAATAAAATTCTATCAATATATATAAGAGAGAAACTAATAATGTTATTGGTCGGAGACTTGGAGTGGTTTCTGGAGGGGTCGCTGGTTCGACTCCCGCTCCGCGCTCTCTTTCTATATTTTTTTTTTTCATCTGATGTGTTTTGTTGTTGGTCTGGCCCAGTAAGCCCAATAATGGGGTCCAAACACATATCATCCAATATTGCTAAATTTCCTTTGGTCCAGAAGACGTGTAAGAAAATGCTACAAGCAAAAATTATTCAATTATTAAAATACTATATAATATTGATTTTGTTTATCCAAATGTTTGTATAAGAGTTAACGACATAAATCGTCCCTGTGTTTACTAAAAAAAATCACATTTCGTTTTTATGGTTCAAAAACCTCACTGATAATCCTTTATAAGAAAAATTTGAATTAGGTTTTTAAACCATAGGAACGAAACGTGATTTTTTGAATTAGGTATCAACATCCTATTACATTAAATTTTTTGTTTTGCTCTCTCAAATTTAAAAATTTTAATTAGTTTTTATTCTTTTAAATCTAATTATTACTTTCTTTTATGTTTTTTTTTTTTAATTTACCCTTGTAGCGATGTTAAGTACTGTAATACTTGAAAGTTTATCATCCAACGAAACACATATACACGTTACTAGTTAAAAAAACAGCTCATAAGTTGTTCATTATTAAAGAAAAACGTAAGCTTATACAAAAACCCTTATGTTTTCTAGTGTCTCATATAGTATAATAAATAATGGTGGTAGTTTAGAACTTTAGATCAACCCTATGTTTTCGACACAATCATTTCAAGTATTACCACCCATACTGTATCATTAAAACGGATTAAATCGGATAAGGTTTATCATGTTCGGGTTATGCGGGTTATTTTGGAAGGGACAATTTTTTTAAACAAAATGTACAGATGATATATGAAACATCATCATTTTTTTTTAAAGAAAATATTAATTTATTAACGTATATAAATTTTTTTTTGTATTTTATGATTAAAAAGAAAATACAAATATTCTATTTATGCACGTTACAACCTACTTTTTTTTGCAGTTAAAAAGTTTACAATTACCGTTGATTAGTTTTAAATTAAATGCAATTAATTTGTAAACACCCCTAATCAAATCAAGTCTTGGCATATTGATCATCTGAAACACATTTGTTCCTTCTTCTTCCTGATAAAATATGATATTATTATTATTCAGTAAACAAAAATTAGAAACATTCATATCAATTTTCGTTACAATTCATCCTCATGAAACCCACAACGTTTTCTACTCAACTTCCTCTTTCTTTTTCGTAAGTATTATTTCATTTCATTATTATTATTATTATATATGATAACATTTATAAAACCCTAAAATAATTGCCATAAAATCAACATTTACATTATTTTATACATAAAATGCAGGTATTAAGTGCATATTTTGTTGTATTGCCTTTAAGAGATGAAGGTGCAATTTCATTAGGTATCAGTAATCTCCCAGGGCTATTTATAGGATCATTGATATTGACATTAATTGCTGCTCCTCTTACAACTCTCCTTTTCTCGTCCCTTCGGTTTTCGAAACCTAAGGTACTCCCTCGTAATAATTCCTGACTGATATTTCTAGATGCTAATGCTGCAGCTGTTATTTTTAGTTAGTTTGTGGTGGATTTTTGCCTACTTGTTAATTCATGCTTGAATCGCGTGGATATGGTTTTCATGTAGTTAACTTTGGTCGAACATCCTTGGTATGTTTTTATCCAATTTTTGTTTTGTTACGTCTGTCAAAGTTGATCGTATTCTTCATTTAAATGATAAGTTTTGATTGATTGGGTTTGTATGTTTTGAAATTGCTCCAAATCAATACTTGTGAACTAAATCATGATATCATTACAACAACCAATCTCGGCATACAGAGATTATTTAAGATGAGATGCAGACAATTTTACCCAATCGTAGGGTAGAGAGACTGGTGGCCGAACTCCGGTCATAAAACGTTATCTTTATGTAAGTATGGTTTACTTGGTTCACATGGATGATGAGTTAATGTAACTAGAAACTAGAAATCATGTTACGCATTTCATGTCCAAATTATGTTCATAATAAGAACCCATATATTTGAATTTGGGAGCAAGACCTTTATGTACAATTGATTATTCACATGCTTCCAACTATACACGAGAGCATCCAATGGTGTGCCAAAAAATGGTATCATCATCCTATTACATTAAAATATTTCATGTCCAAATTATGTTCATAATATTTTTTGTTTTGCTCTCTCAAATTTAAAATATTTATTTTAATCTTTACTCTTTTAAATCTAATTATTAACTTTCTTTTATTTTATTTTATTTTTTATTTACCTTTTTAGCGATGTTAAGTATTGTAATACTTGAAAATTTATCATCCAACATTCCAACGGATAAGTTTTCGACACAAGCATATCGAGCATTACCACCCATACTGTATGATTAAAACAGATAAGTTTTATTCTATTCGGGTTATCCGGGTTATCTTGAGAGGGATAATTTTTTTTACAAAATTTGCAAAAGTAATGTTAGGTTACAAACAAATTACAAACAAACTTTTACAAACTTATATGCTAAATTAGGTGGACTAATTATATGTAAAACTTTTTTCTTTATCTTCATTCTCTTTCTTCATTTAATTGGTGACATATTAATTTATAAAAATTTATTTGTAAACCTAACATTTCTCAATTTGCAATTAATTTCTAAACACCCCTAATTATTGAGCATCTGAAACACATTTGTTCCTTCTTCTTCTTCCTGATAAAAAATGATATTATTATTATTCAGTAAAAAAAAACTAGAAACATTCATATCAATCTTCGTTACAATTCATCCTCATGAAACCCACAACGTTTTCTACTCAACTTCCTCTTTCTTTTTCGTAAGTATTATTTC
>JAOXNX010000001.1:11092464-11104429 GCA_028566075.1 Solidago caesia | reverse complement strand
TTGACCGGTATCCCATATATATTTGACCCGTAGCACCAATTAAAAATACATCGTTTTTCAAATATATTAAACTACATATATTTAGCGGACCCGTAGCCCGGGCTACCCCTAATATATATGTGGTTCCGCCTATGTATAAACATATAAACTTAAAATGTATATCTCCGCTTTCCCATTATATTAGACTAGAATCGTACCAGTGCAACGCACGGGATAGATCAGTTTATAGTAAACCACATCTTTTAAACAGAAAGTTCTTAAATGGCTTTATTTTATATTAATATTTTTCAAAACAGAAAACGTCAACTTCATTTTTTGTTTGCAATTTGGTTGGTTTCTAATTGATGAACATGTTACCATAAATTGTAATATTTACAAACTTACCTTCAAATGAACCACCATCATTTGTCTCTGGCGAAATTCTAATTGAAACATCAACGAATCCTTGCTGTTTATTTGAACCCTTCTTCCTCAGTTGATAGCTCCCAACATCTTCAACATTCTTCAATGCCTCAGAATTGTTCTTGTGCTTATCAAGAAACTCTTTCAACCCAACACTTGCAGTCCCTTGAAGTCTTTCTTTCAAAAAGACGGGATCTCTGCTATAAACTTCCACATTAAGGGCCAAATCTTCAAATCCAGAATCCGAGATATCAACTAAAGCAGAAAACTTTGTTCTCCATATGGGATTTGCATTCCCAGAAGCATCAACTTTTGTGCAATACTTGTTGTTGTGATCAATCCACCCAACAGCAAACCATTGGAGCTTCCATAGAGATGAAGTTCGGGAGAGTCCTCTAGCCGATATCAAGCATATTTCGACCCAAACTTTGCCCATTTTTGGATTCTTCGAGACGGATCAAGAAAAGGGTATTTGAAAATTTATGGTTTTAGCATAAAAGATGGATTAAAGTAGGGTACTTGGCATCATTTCCGAATGGTGCCTCACTTTAATGTCAAGAAAGTCTTGGAATTAGTCTTCATGGTGTCTAAAGAATCAATCTTTTTTGTTTTGTTGGTATCATGAAAAAGCATTATCAATGCTTTTCAGGAGACAAGAATATGTTCAAGAGTCAAAAAGTTTACAGTAGAAATATATATATCAAATGTTAATAAACAAAAAGTGATATAAAGTAGCTATTGACTAACTTGTTATCAAGCAGTGATTAACTTTTTAAAGTATATTTGGTGTTCCATTACATGCAAATCACAATATTTAGTATGAAAATACGTTTACTGGCTAGAAGATGGTTAGAAAGAAGGATCGACAAGGAAACGGATGTGATTAAGGATCAATTATCCATATCCGCATCAGCCATTACAGCTTCAACTGTAATCTTTTTTTAAACCAGATGATTCTTCATTGAATTTTGAACTTGTGAGATATAATCTCAAATTATAAAAGTAGAATCCATAGATTTTATAAAATACTACAGAAACAGAATGAGAAATGATCAAAAGACCTAGGAATTTGTATGGAGAGTTTTTGTTGAAAGAATATATCTGCACATATACAAAAGTCTCGTGTATGCCTTCATATCGGTCTCATGTAAAGCTAGACATAACATCATACTGTAGTTACTAATTATTAGAATGATAAAATGTTATTAATTACTATACTTATCATACATCAATACAAGTAGTTACCGTTTGGATTGAATGAATATCAGCGTTTTCTGAGAGGCGGAACCATTAGTAATTTCCTACCAGCACTTCTAACCATATCATTGCCACTTCTGGTATACATCATTGTTGTAGATCCAAGTATATCATCTCCAAATCCACATGCCTTGAAGAAACCCCTGAAGGTAATTTAAATGATACACACTCTAGTTAGCATACAACCACCTCCAAAGTGGCCTAGTGGTTAGCATCTTGAGATCTTTTCAAGAGGTGTCAGGTTCGAACCCCACTAGGTACAATCTTGGGGGTGGCCAAGGAAGGATTTGGAAACGGCCATGGAATACTCCAACTAGGCCGCATACATCAAAGGACTCGCCCCCTCCGGGTAACCCGAAAGGGAAAACCTCATCCACACTCTAGTTAGCATACATCGTTCAGTTTTCCAATTTTTTTTTTTAATAATAAAATCATATTTAACAATTTCATTTTGTGACAGTTCCAAGATAATCACAATAATTTCTAGCAGGAAAATCAGCATACAACTGTACACAAGAACTACTTACATTTCTTGATTAGAACAAAGAGCTGCTATGTCATATATGCCTTTATTCGTTAGCAACCTGCAACCATGTAAACTTACTATTAGCCATATCTAGAAATCTCATACATTGAAGTGTCAAACTCTACCCATTTACACACTAATTATTTATTAAAAAAAAAAATTACTCGTATATTTAAAATATAGACAAAGACTGTTTCAAGTCAATCTGGCCTGTTTATACTAGTACTAAAATAACAGTTTAACTCCAACCATTTTGACCTGTTACCCAACCTGCCCGTTTTGCCATTTTTACATATATATGTACCGGATAAGTATGCCTTTTGTCTCACTAGTTTTATTAACAATCCAAATAAACATCTCGTTAGTTTTATTACCATATCACAATTAAAATTGACATTTTTGGTCAAACTGTATCTTCAACTTAAGGAACATGAAAAATACTCAGGAAGATTTATGCAAGCAATTAAAATTGAATGGTATTACTATTCACAGACCTTATAATCCTTTGAAGAATGATACGTCCGATTCCACGACGTTGTAATGAAGGTGTTACCTACAAATTCACTGATACAACATTACATAACCATAAAACTCAATTTGCATAATCATCATCATAACATAAATGCACAAAAAACAAAAGAATTTCTTCCTTATAGGATCTTGATCAAATTCCACCAGGTATCGCTGCTTATTTAAACAGCTTATAACTTTTTACACAAAATATAAAAAACACTTGATACTTGATGAAAACTCAATGCAAGTAGATACTATTTGAACATTCTTATGCTGTACCAAAATATAATAAACTATGAAGCCATCCTATTCTAAAACAGAATCAACAATTTGGAGTATGATCTTATTTATGCTAAAATTTGAGTTGTTAAGAAACCGAATGAACGAGGCCCGTGTTCATTCGTTTAACTAACCAAAAAGTAATCTTGTTCATGCTTGTTTACTAAATAAATAAACTTCCCACCAGATGGTTCACGAATTGTTCATCTAATGTTCTGTTCATCTACAGCCCTAGCAATTTAGCAAAAATTGAACGAACAAAATACCAATTTTCTAAAATGACCAAAAGTTCCAGGATTTTTGGAATAACATATCAAAAGTGTTTATATATCCAGTTCAAAAAAACAAAATCCCAAAACTAACATTTTAAGTTTTCGTTTTAGGATTTTTGCTAACCATACCGTCAACATGTTTAGACACGCATGAAATTCTTGTACATATGTAGTGGCAGACCAGGTTCCAAAACATTTAGAACTGATTCATATTTCTCTTGGACCTATTACCTTCTAAAAAAAATCATATATTTTCTTTTTTTGCCAAATTTGCACTACACAAAAGTCATGTGGTTCACATGCATCCCTGGGTCCGCAAGGGTGTACATTTATCCTTATTTGCAAGGGCGTCTATTAATATCTACAATTTACGCATGTATGAACATATTAACCAAAACAACTAGGCTTAGGCCAATGAGTTCTTGGTCTAGAGGTCCAAGGGGAAGTGGGAAGCTTTGCCTCTCTGCGCCTCGGGCTCAAATATGGGCATTCGCGTTTAACTTAGGGATAACTAACTACAAACAACTAACATTTGCCGTTCAAAAACAAAAATAACAGTTAGGCTTAGAAAATAAAATAAAAAAATTGCTAGATAAGTACCATGAGGTCATAAATAGAAGCAGTTAAACCATGATCAGAAACAGCTCGACCAAACCCAACCAACTGGCCACTACCCGCATTCAACGGAATCATTTTCTTATACCATTCACCACCGCTACTATTCAAATTCGCCGCAATTTCTGGTCTAGTAAAAACAGACACAACGACCGAACTATTGTCAACAGCAACTCGAAGTTTGTCAACATCAACAGGTTCCACTGATCGTCCATCAGACAACAAACTAGGAAACCTGTGACATGAATGATTACATGAACTGTAAAGATCACGTAACGCTGTTGTATTTATGTCTGATATATTTGTAGATATATATATAGGCGGCGTTGGTGGCCTTTTGTAATGACGGATCGGTGGTTTGTGGGTGTTGTATATTTTGGCCGGCAGTTGTGTTTGGAATCTCATCACCACCGCCATTGTTTTTTTTTTTCTTTTCTTTTCACTGCAGTTTATGCATTTCAGTTAAAAAATAATAATTTTTTATTTTTTAAGTTATTTTTAAAGAATAATGATTTGGAAAGGTCATTGTCCGTTTGGAAATGTAGATAGCCACGATTCCTGATCAAGATAAAGGAAAGATGTAAAGTAGGCCCTTACATTAGATATTTTTTATTGAGTACCAAATAATATGAAAAGATTTTTCTGATAGTTATTTACAAGAATTTTTTATTTTTTTTTAAAGGTGTGAATTGCTCGTGAATATCGGGAGGTCTAGCATACGTTGTCTTAACCGGGTCTGCGCTAGAGAGCCCCTCGCCCCAATTTAAACCCCTCAATGAGAAACCCCTATTACCCAGAGATCTGGAGGGAAAAACTCACTCAGGCCCACCATAGGTGGAAATTAAATACCTGTGGCCACCCCAAATATGCCTAGGGTAGGACTCGAACCCCTGACTTCTTGTGAGGAAAGATGTCTCCTTGCCACTAGACTATTTGATGATGGTTATATAATAGTATAGATAATGATCATGAAAGATCCATTTGCAAAAAAGGAAGGCAAGGAGCCTTGTGGAATCATTGGAACTACAATCCCAACAAAAATGAAGAATGTTAAAGACCATTCCCAACCATTGTTTTCTCACATATTTTCTTAAGACATGGTTGGCACTACAATTTTCTCAATGCATTTTATCATAAAAAGATTGAATATTTTCTCATAAGAACATGTGAGAAAACACTACTTTTTTTATTTATTATTCGGAAGTACTACTTTTCCTTTTCTAATGTTTTGTTTGTATATCATGTGAAGAATCCGATTCCCATGTGAATAAATACTTCCAAACTTCTTTAAATTTTATTTTTATTAAGATAGTTTTTATTAATTTTGTGTTAGAAATAATAAAATATTTGAGAAAAAAGTGAGAAATGTGTGAGAAAATGTGGTAGTGATATTTGTTAGAATATGAAATGAGAAAGAGATGATGTGGCGCTGATGTAACAGTGAGAAAAAGATGAGAAAAAGATATGGGTTGGGTAAGGCCTAAATACTATGAGGTTTTATCTAGGCCAATTCCTTAAAGCGATCTCTTGATTGACCAACGAAAGGAACATTGCCCTCATGAGGTTCCCCAATATAGAAAAACCAAAAGTTTTTGTAATGAAAAAAACCCATAAGCTTCTTTGAGAAGACCAACCTTCTTGGCCCTAAAAACGTTGTGATTTGGGTGAGAGATCGCGCTTAACTTTGTTTCAATTCCTTCAAGAAATCACCGAAGAACTACGTTTTCCATCTAATGTGATACCCAACGATGAACCTCACAATTAAAAGATGATTGTTGCATTCATACATGTGCAACAATACATGTGTCTCATGGGGAAGTTGTTTCAAGTGGATGATGGGATTGCGGGTTCCAAGCATGGTATCAATGCGGTACACGGGGTTAAGGTGTCCCGCCTACATACATTTTTTACCACAGTAGTAGTAGTAGTAGTGGAGTTGAGGCTAAATTTCCCCATCATCTTTATACGTACAGCAGTAGATTTTATATTTTGGTTGTTTCCTTAACATATAATTAGCTAGAGAAAAATGCTCTAGTCATGAAATATGAGTTAAGCTCATAAGCTATGGCTCCCAATGACCACCATAACACTTTTATTCAAAAATAAGATACCAAATACAAATTAAAGTAACATACTGAATCATTAAACTTTGATAATATATATATCAAGAGTTTATATGATCGAAGCTAAATTTGATTTCATTTCTTTTGCACAAATAGGCCAACGTTGGCAGTAGCCATAATTATTAATTTGTGATTAAATAAGGTAGGTTCAACAATTAATCACGAGACTTGACGATGAAATTCTGACGAGTGATAGGGTTTAACACGACTGGAGGTCCAGCCACCCGAGGCCATGCGTTTTTCATCCTCTCTGTTTCATCTGCCCATTCTTTGCTCATTGTTTTTGGAGTTGTACCTATATATTCAAAATTCAATATTTATATATATATGCAGATTTTTGCTATTCAATTCATCTTTTCTTTTGTATAAATAAAAAACTAACTAAATAAAAAATGACATGTCTTTTGATAATACTCAAGTGTTTTTTAGCTTATCCATTAGTTTATATATAATGCAATTATATAAATCAATAAAAACAAGCTAGCAACATGCTAAAAATACCATCGACACTAACATGACAATACTAATCAAACTAACTTTAAACTTAATTACTGTAATAACAACCGACCCGACCCGACCCTAGAACTTACAAGAGTTAGAATGTACGATGCTAATTAAAACCAAAGATGAATCTTAAAAGATAATAATATTATATTATGAAAGTTTTGTCTTATTAAACTCAGAACCATTGTTACGATTTACAACAAGTATATAAAAAAAAAACTTTGCAAAATAATACAATCTCACTTACGTACCTCCAAATAGCTTATTACTTGAAATGATATGGTCCATTGTGAACCCAAATGCAGTAGCTGCTATGGATGCAACAATTATCTTGGACATCTTCCTTCCAAATCAACTGAAAATCACATTAAGCACAAATTAATCATGGTATAATCAGAATCATCGATCTCCTATCAGTTATTATTTTAATAAAAACGATAAAAATAAAATTAAAAAAAATTCTTACGGTTGATCTCACAACTATCGTACGAAACGTTACAATTTACATGCAAGAACAGAATATCGATCAAAATGTGTAAATTATAATTATAAATCAAAGATTCATGTATGAGATTGACAATGCCATAACTTGTTCCAAACCAATGTACATTTATCAATCAGAATACCAAAAATGTCTAAATTATAATTATGAATCAAAGATTGAACTCACCAAATGGTTGTAGAAGAAATTAAGGAAATTGAAAGAAAGTTTCTTTTGTAGGTGTTCAGGTGAACTGATCTAAATTTAGACAAAAATATAATCATTTGTATGTATTTTTGTAAATATAAAGTTATGCTTAATATATTTGTACATTTGTTGTTCCGAACAAAACTATGACTATTGAAATTGTCAAAATCTATAAGTTCCTTCATAGCCACAACAAACTTCCTTATTAGTCTCTTTACATCCTACCTAAGGTGACAGTTTGGTATTTATTTTTTTTAAACCAAAACTTTTGTTCTTTATAGATGTTCTACATTTTATTTTAGGAAAATGTCTGAAGGGTTGTAATTAGTAGTTTATTACATGCATAAAAACTAGTATTTTATACACAGTGTCTGCCCAAGCTTTTTGGTGGCCCTAAGCGAGATCAATTTTGAAGGCCTAGTTTATTAACATACAAAATAAAATAAACAGAAAGAAAAAAAAAGGGGTGGGGGGATTTTTTAAAAGGAAGACCGAAACACTTATTTGGTAAAATATACAAAACATTAAACCCAAATATATAAAACATTAGGCTCATTGTGTAAAATATAGGGGCCCTAGACTTTTGGGGGCCCTAAGCGGATGCTTAGATTTTTAGTATATAGGGCCGACATTGTTTATACATCAAAAACCAACCCTCTGAATTTTCGCATAACAGTACAAATTTTAATGCACCAAAATAGTTTATACTGACAGCCCTAAGGGTTGTCATTAACAAAACCTTTATTATAAAAAAAAATAAATGTTTTATACTAGTCTATACTCCTTATTAAAAAAATAATCCCCCTTTTATTTTTAAACTATTCTGTCTTTGAAATACCTAAAATGCCCCTAAATTTCAAAAGCTTTATTTTTATAATTAATCAATATACCTAAAATACCTTTAATGAAATAATTTAAAATATTTATCCCTCAACTCCTAAAATAACTACACTACCCATTTTACATCAATTACATTTACATCAATAACCACACCACCGCCGCCGGCACTGCCCCCACCACCAGTCGCCGCCACCACCACACCACCGCTGCTACCATCATTGTCATCGCATCGTGCGGACACCAGTCTAGTATCTTTTAAAAAAGGCTTAAAATGTTTATTTTCCATAATAAACTCCCTTACGGAAAGAAACAAAATGGTTTACCATTTCTGTAAGTTCATTCGAACTACACAAATATGTAAAAAGAACCTTATTCGAGTAGTTTAATATGAAATTATGAAGTACTTATTCTTTCCAAAGACAAAAGACTTACATGTATAATCCCAATTAAAAACCACATTAGAAACTTAAATAAAGTTTTACAGTTGAAATGGATAAAAATAAATTAAAATGTATAATTGAGTGAAGTTTGTATAGTTTAGTATACTAGAAGAAAATCATGCAATATTGTGAACGAGTGAGGGGTGCGGTACCGCACAGGAGGGTGCGGGAACCAACCCCCCCCCCCCCCCCCCCTAATGGGGAAAGGGAAGGGAAGGGAGGGGTTGGGTGAGGGTGAGGGTGAGGATGGTCTCATTTTGGCTCACACTCTCTCTTTCTCTCTCTCCCTCTTTCTTTTCTTTATTTTTTAAAAATAAAAAATAAAAAAAAAAGGTGAGAGATGAGGGAAGGGAAGGACATTTTTTAAGGTAGCGACATCCTCACAATAACCTTTAGCCATTTACAATAATACATGTTTTATACAGTTGTACACTACACAGTAAAGTATATACATTTGTTGTATATGACTAAAAATTGTTGTAAAAATATCACTAGCCCATTTCTTATAATTGGGGAGGGGAGGAGAAGGATGATAAATTGGAAGAGAAACTCAGAATAAAACATTTACTTGATTTTTTTATTTAAATTAAAATACTTAGAATATAAGGTTATCTCATCTACATTGCATCACTATTAAGTATTCACCAGACCAAATTTGTAATTGTATAACTACCTTAAAATCTAAAACTTTATGTATAAAATAATGTATCATGAAGACAAACTCATTGAGATCTATACAATTTGTATCATAATTACTATATTTTGGTAACTTTTTTTTATTTATTAACTATTCATAATTCTTGTTAAAAAAATAAAGATAGTGATATATTGTTAGCTTGTGATATACTTAAGTTGATATATATTAATAAGATAACTTTATTGAAACAAAACTAATGTATATTTTCAAGTTTTAATGCATTGAAAGTTAAAATATGAATTTGGTACAAACATTTGATGCATACGTTGGAGATAGCAAAAAAAAAGTATTCTACAAAGATGTTTGTTTTGCACCAAAATGATGTAAAATTTTATTACATATATTGAAGATGCCCTAATAATCAATTTAAATGTATATCATCATCATATCAATACTATACTGTAATTATACTGGAATCATTTTTTTTATATATATATATATGGTCTTGCTTTCTAATTTAAGTTTTACATAAAATAATCATTTTATTTTTAATATTATTAAAAATCAGTTATCTTAAAAATCAATTAATTAATTAGACGTGACTTTGTTTACGTAATAACAAAAAGAATAAAAGAATTTTTGGTTTTTCTTACATGATAAACCAAAAAGGAGTATATAAGGCATCTTCCTATCCTGACGCCGTCATCACCTCGTCTTAACTGTCACATCAGCTTTCTCTCTCTAAGACACCCCCAAGAACTACCCCCTCCCTATCATACCCTCATCTTCACCTCATCCCCAATAAAAAAAAATTAAACACACACTCACATACATATTAATATACTCGTCAATCCATTTCGTAAAAAAGACGGATGTTGACGACGACGGCCCACAATTGGCTGCTGCCAAACATGTCTTGCTCGTCATTAAAGACGACCACCCACGACATACCCCATAGGATGAGGCCTAAGTAAACTAACAATGCATAGGATTACATAATTTACCTTCTTTAGTGTTGCCTATAAGACCGGTCCTTGAAGAAACGATAATGAATTGGCTATAATAGTGAATCAAAGAGAGAAAAAGCCAATATTAAGATGATTGCCGGTGCAAAAAAATCAGTATCACTTACTATTAATTTTGTCAAATCATTTTTTCACTAACTTTATTTTTACAAAAATCTATCTACTACATTTCAAAAACCTTTTAAAAAGTTTTTGTATTGAAATACTATTAAAAATAATAAGTTTTTCCATTTTAATAACTTAGAGTTTTCCAAGTGATTGTCAAATAAGTCCGTTCTAAAAAAAAGTTACATAATAACTTCTTTTTTTCCGATGATAATAAGTCTTTAATGATTTTTATTTTTTTTTTATAGCAAATAAACCTTTAATCGTGGATGTAGCAAATAAACCTTCAAGCTCATCTAACGCGAATTGAAAAAAACCAAAATAACTACCCATGGATAAATCGGGAAGGATAGGTGGGAGGAATATCTCGTCGGAAAGAGGATGAAGAATCCATTTTTTTGATAAGTTGGGTGTTTTTTGTTTGGAGTATATATGAAAATGTGTGTGATTTTTTAATTGTTTGTTGTGGTTTTTGAAAGGAAAATAGATAGGTATATATAAGTAAAAAAAGAGGGTAAAACTTTTTTTTTTTAAATGCCTAACGGCTATAAAGTTTCGAAAATTACCCAAAAAAAGGGTCATAAAACCGTTACTCTCTTCTCTCTCCATTTATGAAAGCCGGGTTCCCAACCTTCCAACCAACCCTCTAACGCATAAATTCGGGACCGGCGGCGGTGTAGCCGGCGGTTTAGGGGTGATACCGACAGTTTGAGACCCCCACTCCAGGTGCCCTAAGGGGGGAGGGAGTGGGGCGGGGAAGGAGGCGGGGAAGGAGGCGGTGAAGGCGGTAACACCGTCGCAAGGTATGCGGTGTTCGGCGGTGATGATGCCGAGGAGAGAGAGGGAGATGAATGTGAAAGGGGGCCCATATATTAGCAACGGAAATTTTTTTTTCTTTTTTTTCTTCCTTTTCTTATTTGCAGGTTTTAAGCTATATATATATATATATATTATGTATGTACCGTGAACATACAAACAACTTTTCCGGCCAGATCTAACGCCATCTCGGTTTAGTACCTCCTGCTGCTGCTGTTTCTGCAAGCCCGAAACTAATCTTGCTGTTGCCATTTTTTTTGAGATAGAGATTGTTAAATGTGAAAGGTGTTGGTTAGTATGAGGGATAGATGGACGGACTTCAAATTTGATTTAGATTTGGTTTAAGAGAGAGACAGTAATATATACAGTGTGTGTAAGTATGTGCCTGTGTTTTTTTGGGGGAGGGTGCTTGTAGGATGGAACTTTTACATTGACTTTTGACTAGTTTTCTTGTTGCTTAAAGTCATGTGCAATCAATCAGCAAATTAAAATGTATATGTATATCAGTATATATAAATGATTTTTGGGTAAAGAGATATATATTAATGTTTATATACTCATATATATATACTAGGGTAAAAGACCCGTGCGATGCACGACCAGATCCGGAATTTGGTGTTTTCTTGGTGTTGTTTGAAAAAGTTAGTAGTGAGGCGAACTGGGTCGGAACCATGAAATGATTAATGATTTCACTAATCTCATTAGCTATTCCTTATATGGTCGACCATATCGCAACGAAGAAGACTTCATTAACGGTGAAGAAGAATCCAGCATTGTGTTGCTTACTTGAACATCACACATTGTAGTTAAAGAATCATGGTGAATGAATGAATGAATAAAGAATTTTTTGAGCATCCCTTCAATGAACTAAAGGCGGTGCCTAGAGTGGACAGTTCAGGAGAGATGTGCGGTGCAAATTTTAA